>QNQO01001805.1:0-147964 GCA_003290165.1 Berberis thunbergii
CAAATTTAAAACAAAGACAGACAGAGCCAGAGTGCTGGAATAAGGACCCCTACACATTGCCAGTAGGCAGTTCATTATAAGGGCATGGTCACCAATGCTTGATGAGGATGAGGAGTTCTCTACAATACCTAAATGGGTAAATCTAAAGAAAATCCCTCTATTCTTATGAACCCGGAAGGCATCCAAAGAATCGCTAGTGCACTAGGGTCACCTATCATGCTGGATTGTGCTAACGAAGAGCGCGCAAGGCTATCCTTTGCAAGAGTGTGCGTGGAGATAGATACCAAACCAACTCCCTTAGGAAATTCCAATAATATAGATGGTTCAAAGACCAGGCACGTTGAAGTAGAGTACTCTTGGATACCTACTAAGTGCAGTGTCTGCTCAAGGTTTGGACACATAGCATACAGTGTGAGAAAGTGAAGCCCACAAATAGAGCTCCAACTCGAGTATGGTAGGCCACAGGTAGGAAATTAGAGGAAGGCTGGACAGTTGCACATGGCCGACACACATTTAAGTCAAAGGATCAGAATGCACGAGAAATGATCCTCAACAAGACTCCACTGCGCTAAGCAGGATGAACCTAAAACCAATGAAGACATATTCATACAAGAAACAACAGAGGAAGGCCTTCAAGAGGCAGGCTACACAGCTAGTGAGATTGAAAAAGCGAAACAAGGAGACCCAACTAATCATCATGATGATTTCGACAGACCGGGGATGAAAAGTCTCGAGTTTGAAGATGTTAATACAAGTATTGAAACCAGCCAAATTAAGATATTACAGAGATAGGGACCTCGAGCCCCCAGGCAGATGATGAGCTGCTTTCTACACTTCCTGAAGTAGGACGAGAGATAACTGATGGAAGACAGAGGGAAGATCCAACAGCGCCCATGGATTGGCTACCACCCCAAGTCATCAATGTTTGAATTTAGAAATTGCAAGAATAGGAAGGGATGCATTTGATCATAGAAGTTAAAAAACATACTTGAAGCGAAAAGAGCAAGGGTGGGGCAAAAACCTAATTGAAGAAGAACATAAGGTTACCACAATACATCCTCCTACGGATATGTTCCTCGAAGGTCTTCTCGAAGCAAGAAGACAAATCCTAATTCAGGTAAACTGATGATGATATACAGGTAGAATGCAAATGCTTATTAGAACCTTGTAGGGATGCTAGCTTAGGCTAGCATTCAATGGGTTTCTATATCATGATTCACTGTGTTTGGATTCTTACAATGTCTTCTCATACATCTTGGGGCCCACATTAAGTATCAATCAAGTCATGAGAGTGCTTAAAGGATTGATTGTAATTATGAGGAAGAAAAGTTATGGCAGGTCTATCTTGCAACCACTTTAGTAGCAGAACACTTTGCAAGGTTTACTCCCTAACCTGGGAGGCGGTGAGCTAGAACTAATTAAGTTCTTTGTTGAAGCTTTGAAACAAGTCTATTGTTTTGTAGATGATGAACGAGTGAATGTCAATGAGCGATTGTAAATTATTATCATCAACTTTTTTATTAATATAAGGTTTGGAGATCCTAAAACCCCAGCGCACTTTCCAAAAAAACAACAACAACACAATCAAATATAGTCATTTATCCACAATGGTGAAGGGCATAACTCTACAATGTGCTACAAATGAATGGCATCACATACTAGAGATGAAGAGTTGTTTCAATAAGTGCGTTCTACTCTTACATCAGGATGGACGAGGGATCACTCAGATGCCCACCAATCTCATTCAAAATTTCTCGAATTTTAGAGCAAGGGGTTTGTGTATACTTGACGGGCAAACATCCTACCAATGGTTTAATAAAAGTATTGAGGCTACGATTTGAGGCTCACCTCAATGC
This sequence comes from Berberis thunbergii, assembly GCA_003290165.1. NCBI lineage: Eukaryota > Viridiplantae > Streptophyta > Magnoliopsida > Ranunculales > Berberidaceae > Berberis > Berberis thunbergii. The sequence continues at coordinate 1,857 of QNQO01001805.1, forward strand.
GAGGCTTACAGTTATCCAAATGATTAACAACCACCAATTTATCCAAATGATTGTTATTAAATCATAACGCTGCACCAATTTATCCAAATGATTGTTATTAAATTATACATTAACACCAATTATCCAAATGAATGCTATTAAATCGTACACTGATTGAACATTTGTTATTAAATTATACACTGATTGAATGAGGGCTTACATCTCAAGCTCATAAGGCTCACGCCTTATGCCTTGTGAAAGGGCTATGGTTCAGTTCCCGATTACGAGGTACCACATCTAGCATTATCTGGATTCTCCAAACAAAATCGAGTGCAATTCTACTTAGTTTTAGACCTTATTCACAGTTTCGTTTAACCTTTTTGACCAACTTTAAGGACTACAATAAAAGGGAAAAAAAACTTCTCAGTCACGCATGTTCATAGTGCATGTGCATCCATCATCATACCAAGTGCAAAGTCAAACAAGAGAGAGGGCGAGCAGTTTGAACATTTTGTTTTCTTCTTCCTTTTTTTGTTTTCAAAACTTGTTTAAACATTTTTTAAAACTTGGATTGCTCTTCCTGCCAAAATGTGAACTTTGCGTTGTGACTTCCACTTGGAAATGGCTCAAACTTCCATACTATTACAAAACTACAGTTTTCCCTACTTCATTGCAAATCTTGTTTCAACACTCTTATAAATAGTGAGCTTCAAGCAAAGCTTATTTCACAGCTCAAACTTCCATACTTAGATCTTCTAACTCACAAAGAAATTTATGTTCATTCTGGTTTAGTTGTAAGAAATAGAGAGGAACTGATATATATGGCAACCACATTCTCTTACTGGCTCTCACCATGGTTTTCACCTGCACTCTAACCATTGCCTTTGATTCAAGTCCCCTGCAGGACTTCTGCATAGCTGATCCTACTAGCTCAGGTATTTCTAATTTGAATCAAATCGAAGGTTTACTTATAATCACATAAGTTATATTAAGTGGCTAACTGCAGCTTCTTGATCATCAACTTGTTATACTTAATTAATAGTAGTTGTGTTTCTTATGGCAGTAGGAGTGAACGGCTTTGTCTGCACACTACAAAAAAACGCATAACTAGCGACGGTTTTCAATACCGTCGCTAATTAAAACATTAGCTACGGCAAAGTAAAAGATTAGCGACGACATCTAACCGTCGCTACTGTCTCTGATATTGTTTCACCACATATGTATAAAAACCGTTGCTAAATAATTTGCGACGGCCTAAAAAAAGTCGCTAAAGCTTGTAATAGCGACGGCATTTTCGCCGTCGCTATGGGATTATATATATATATATATAAACAGTTACCGATGGCAAAAGTGTCGTCGCTAAGATTTACAAATAAAACTCTTTAGCCACGATTTTCTACCGTAGCGAATTGTTTTTTAAAAAAATTATATAAAAACATTTAGCGACAGCAAAAGTGCAATGGCTAATGAGTTTTACAAATAAAACTCATTAGCCACGGTTTTCTACCGTAGCTAATTGTTTTAAAAAAAAATTATATAAAAACATTTAGCGATGGAAAAATTGTCGTGGCTAATGAGTATTACAAATAAAACTTATTAGCCACGGTTTTTACCGTAGCTAATTGTTTTTAAAAAAAATTTATATAAAAACATTTAGCGACTGCAAAAATGCCGTGGTTAATGAGTTTTACAAATAAAACTCATTAGCCACGGTTTTCTACCGTAGCTAATTGTTTTTTAAAAAAATTATATAAAAACATTTAGCGACGTCAAAATTGCCGTGGCTAATGAGTTTTACAAATAAAACTCATTGGCCACGGTTTTCTACCGTAGCTAATTGTTTTAAAAAAAATTATATAAAAACATTTAGCGACGGGAAAAGTGTCGTGGCTAATGAGTTTTACAAATAAAAATCATTAGCCACGGTTTTCTATAGTAGCTAATTGTTTTTAAAAAAAAAGTTATAAAAACATTTAGAGGCGACAAAATTTCCGTGGCTAATGAGTTTTACAAATAAAACTCATTAGCCACGGTTTTCTACCGTAGCTAATTGATTTAAAAAAAAAGAATTATATAAAAAAATTTAGCGACGGTATATAGCTAATGGTTTCTACCGTAGCTTATGGATTTTATTAAAAATATATATATAGAAAACATTTAGCGACGCAAACATACCGTAGCTAATTGATTTAAAAAAATATATATAAAAAAAAACGGCAAATAACAAACCATTACCCACTCACCCATCCTCACATACCCCAACCACATCGCAGCCCAACAGTTGTTGTCGTCCCCATCGTCTTCCTCGCCATCACAGCCAGAGCTTTCGATCTTCTATGTTGTGAGAGTTTACAGAAGAAATGTCTCCCTGATCCAATGGTTCTCTCCCTGATCGCATCCAATGGTTCTTTCCCTGATCGCATTCTCTTCTTTAGTTTACAGAAGAAATGTCTGAAGAACAGATCAGATCAGATCTTTGATCAGATCGAAGAAGAAGATATGATCATATCTTGATCAAGATATGATCAAGATCAAGATTGAAGAAGAAGATATGATCAAGATCGAAGAAGAAGAAGAAGAAGATAAGATCTTGATCAAGATCGAAGAAGAAGATATGATCTTGATAAGATCTGAGATCAGATCAGATCGAAGAAGATCAAATCGAATAAGAAGAAGATAAGATATGATCAAGATCGAAGAAGAAGATAAGATCTTGATCAAGATCGAATAAGAAGATATGATCAGATCTGAGATCAGATCAGATCGAATAAGAAGATATGATCAGATCTTGATCAAGATATGATCAAAATCGAAGAAGAAGATAAAATATGATCAAGATCGAAGAATAAGATATGATCTTGATCAGATCAGATCAGATCGAAGAAGAAGATATGATCAAGATCGAAGAAGAAGATATGATCTGATCAGATCGAAGAAGATCATCACATGGATTCATTGGTATTATCAGTGGTTGCTCTTTGTGGTATGGGAGCTGTGGAGGATTCGTTCACAATATAGTAACATGTGCTCTATGGGATCGTAACTTTGCTACTCGGATTCAAGCCATAAAAGTTCTGAAAAAAAAAATGTTCGAAGAAAAGTTGGGTACCTGGTAAGTATGTCATGAATTATTTTTAAATACAACTTTATATGAATTATTTGCTACTCGCTAATTAATTTTTTTAAATTAACATTATTTTTATATTAGCGACGGTAAAAACTCGTTGCTAGTTGTTATTTTAAAAAATAACATTATTTTATATTAGCGACGGCAAAAAACTGTCGCTAGTTGTGATTTTTTAAAAAAACATTATTTTTATATTAGCGACGGCAAAATCCCGTGGCTAGTTGTTTTTTTAAAAAAAATAACATTATTTTTATAGTAGCAACGGCAAAAACCCGGCGCTAGTTGTTTTTTTAAAAAAATAACATTACTTTTATATTAGCAACGGCAAAATCCTGTCGCTAACTATTTTTAAAAAAATAACATTTTTTATAGTAGCGGGCAACATCCCGTCGCTAATTGTTTTTTTAAAAAATAAAATTTTTTATATTAGCGATGGAAAAAAACCGTCGCTAGTGGTTTAAAAAAAATAATTAAACACTAAAGAATCTAGCTACGACAATTTACCGTCGCTAATTGTTTAAAAAAGAAAAAATCACCGATCCGTGTGAAACTTCATCTCAACCGTCAATAACACCCAAAAATTTAGCTCAATCCAACGCACTAAACCAAACCACGTCACCGATCCGCGTGAAACTAACACAATCAATCCCTTCAATTACCTTTCTCTATATAAATTTCAATTTTTTCTATAAACCAACTTAAACAAAAATTTCTCTCAACAAAAAATTTTCTCTCAACCTCCAGAGAAGAAACCCACAGAGGAGAAGTCCGCCGCTTCCTCAACACCGATCCTGACCGCCTCTCTCTCCCCTCCCTTCCTCCGCCGCCTCTCTCTGGGAGATCTATGATCTCCGATATTCTATAGATCTGATTTTTTTTTGTGATTTTTTGTCATTTTTGTATGGATTCTTTGTAATTTTTTTGTACTTTTTGTATGATATTCTAGAGACTGTGTAAATTTTGTTATAATTTTGATTAATTAAGTTTAGTTCTGGTAGTTGATATTAATTTCAGAATGCATAATCATTAATAGCTAATTTCATTTTAAAAAATGAATTAGAATTTGTAATTTATAAATTTCATTATAAAAAATGAATTATAATTTATAATTTGCAACAAATTTGTCCCTTAATAGCCACGGAAAATACCGTGGCTGTTTTGGCAATTAAATTTCCAATTTAGCGACAGCAAAAAGGGAGATGTATTTGTCTTTCCTATGGGCCTTATTCACTTTCAACAAAATGTTGGACATGGACATGCAGTTGCAATTGCAGCATTGAGCAGCCAGAATCCTGGTGTGATCACTATTGCTAACGCGGTGTTTGGATCAAACCCGTCCATATCTGATGATGTTCTTGCTAAAGCCTTTCAGTTGAAAAGAAAGTGAGTGATCGTCTGCAAGCACAGTTCCAATGAACCAAATTGAAGTGATCCAAAACCGAATATATTTGTAATGAAATACTGCTGTATGTGCTTTGTTATTTTAGTTAACGATAATAATTATCTATTTGTTTATTTTGTAAACCATTCCGTCTTTTGCAGCAAGTCATAATGCATATAATCATATGAGTACATTCCGTAAGTAGATTTTTCTTTTCTTTTTCAACAAATTACGGGTTACTTACTTTCTCCATCAGTAGGACTAGGAGGGCATTGGGATCTCCTGGAGGCCACAAAATCTCTTCTGCTTCATCAATGATGGGTTTCAAAATTTCCTTCAGAATATCAGTTGATGATTCTATTTTTTCCTACAAAAGAGCCAAATTCTTAGAATAGCTAATATAAACGTACAATAAGACTCAAATATAAAAGTACACCAAAGACAAGAAAACAGGAAAAATTCATGGAAAGTGAAACCAAAAGAATGCCAATAAGAGATGTTTCTTTAACTGTACTCGATGAGTAAATCTTATGTTGGTTTTACTAACAAGGTACCAATTCATTAATAAGAAAGGCCTGACATAAATTCACTTTTGATAAGGAAATTTACATCACAAAACCAACTTCTGTTCAGTCCTCAACTTTAGTCATTACTGTTTGCCTTGGAGCACTTTCACAAGCTCTTCTGTTCTCGATTGGATGCCTTTCACATACTCGGTCAGAACTCTCTGCTGGTATGACCCTCCCTCCTGCAAGTAAAACCAATATCAGGAAAAGTAAAATATATTGGCAGTAACATGAAAGAGTGTAATAGCTACTTATTTAGTGTGAATCTTATTGTTCTGATCAATATGCGCTCTATTCTTTTCTTGATTACACCATAAAACTCTTTGGGAAAATTTCTCCCTTTCCAACAAGCCATGGTTAGTTCTATCACCTCTAGTGAACAAACCATGCAAACCAGAAAATAACAGAAATCAGGAGTAGCTACAAGTTACATGGTTAGTTGCACACCAGATTATTAACTGAATCATTGTGCAACATCTTTTTCCGTGATCAAACATTTCTTTGAAATTCTCCAAAATGGGACAGGGGAAGTGACTGATTATACCTCTCTGCTTCTCTGACATGTTCATGACTAGCATTGATACATTTCTAGTGGTCTGCAAGGTCTTCTCCAACTTTACTTTGATAGGGAAATCGTGGTATTTATGGATAGTAGGCGGTTAACTATGAGAATGATGAAAGATTTGACGGAGAAATCAAAGTTATTGAAAAGAAATGATGCCATGGAAAGAGAAGAAAGAAGCAGCGTAGGAGACTAAGGAAACCTTCTCAAAGAAATGGAACAGATCAAAAGCACCACTACCTTACCAATGGAAAGAGAACTGTGAATTCTCTCTTTCCATGAAGGAATTATAATGTGGAATTTTGTGAGTCAAAAAGTTTTCGCATTCTGCAGTATCATTGTAAACTATGCTGCATCTTTGAGAGAAGTCGTACCTTTAATAATTGCCTCAAGAAACTCTTCAGCCTTCAGGACTTTATTACCTACACAGAAACATAAACCAAGATAAGCTTACTGGAAAGTGACTAGCGTCTCTAACATTATTGATCTAACCTCCCAGTGATGGAGGTTCTTAGCACATTACACATTTTGCTCAAGGGAGAGCCATTTCAGAATTAGCATATTCACAAAAGATGTGTCATGTTTTCTGTGGTGGATAATCTTCTGGTCAACCACATATTGCATGATTAAATAACTAACTCAATTATGACAGAAGCAACTTCTTCTACTGATGAAGACCAATATATGAAATTCAAGTACCTTTTTTGGCATAACTACGCTTAGAGAGATAACTACAAGCATAGAGTTGCAAGACCTTTCGCAACATAGCTTCAAGCCCAGGCTTATCCCCATCTTCTTTCGCCTGCAGAGGGCTGGGATCAAAAACAGGAACTCGATCAAATATGCAGTTACCAATAAAGGCTGCATTTTATGTGATTTCAATTGTAAAAAAGAACAAAAAATAAGAAAATGAAGAACAAGTCAACCAATCCTTTTACAAAAGTAGATGCTCTAGGGAAAAAACAACAACCCAATCAAACATAGCCAGTTAGCCACAATGTGAAAAAGTACAACTCTACAGTGTGCTATAACTAAATGGCATCACATACTAGAGATGAAGAGATGTTCAATAATTGTGCACCAAAGAGTCTAAACATTTAAAATCCTACTCTTACATCAGAATGGACGAGGGATCACTCAGATGCCCACCAATCTCATTCAAAATTTCTGGAATTTTTGAGCAAGGGTTTGTGTATACTTGACGAACAACATCCTACCCATGGTTTAAAAAAAATTGTCAGACTACGATTCGAGGCTCACATCAATGCCAGGCTTACGGTTAACGAATTTAGGTTTACACCTCATGCCCGTGAAAGGCTATGGCTCAGTTCCCGATTACGATTTTTGTAATCTTGATCCTACCTGAACGAGGTACCACATCTGGCATTATCTGGATTCTCCAGACAAACTTGAGTGCAATTCCACTGAATTTTAGACCTTATTCACAGTTTCGTTTAACCTTTTGATCAACTTTAAGGACTACAATAAAAGCCCAAAAAACGAACACTTTTCAGTCACACATGTTCATAGTGCATCCACAATCATACCCAAGTGTAAAGCCAAACAAAGAGCGATGGTGAGCAGTTTGAACATTTTGTTTTCTTCCTCCCTTTCTTTCTTTCTTTCTTTTTTCAAAACTCATTTAAACATTTTTTAAAACTTAGATTGCTCTTCCTACAAAATGTGAACTTGGCGAGGTGATTCCACTTGGGCTGTGTTTGTTTTGTAATGGCAAACTTTTCTTACGAAATTTCATAAGCTATCACTAAACTATACGTGCATATTCTAATGGAAAAGCCAATAAAATGACTAAAGATCATTTTCGAGGACTTCCATTTGGATTTGGTATGAAAAAAGTCCTAAGAAAAAAACTCCCTTCACAACAAAGCCTAACATCAGCTCACCCTTGAAGAAAACCCTTATTGTCACTGCCTTTAGGTAAACTGTGGATAGGATAGATAATAGGTTTATCTAATAGGGATATATCTTCATATATTTCAATTCTAGAGATCTTATGTAAACACTATAGTAAGTTAGTAACAGGGCAGATGAACAAATGATATTTCATCTTGTTTCACTATCTGTGCACATTATTGTTAATGTGGTGGCTGTCCCCTTTCTTGCTTTCCCCAATATTGATGAAGGTAAAAATCACTACATACAATAACTGCAAGAGTTCATGTCTGTACTCATAAATACTTACGAACAACTGAGGGTGAATAAACAAACTTACTTGTCGTAATTGTGCATTGACTTCTGCAAGAAAACCCTCGTCTAGTTGTCCTTCTCGTTCCCTTTGAATTAGTTCCTCGTCAAAGCCAAAGATTAGGCATTGCATGAAGTTGATTAGAGTCAGTTTCAACTACAATAGTTTTAATTATAATATAAAAAAACAGAATTTACACGTGGCACTTCCCATAAATCACAAAAGATTACAGTCTTAAAGCAGGAATTACAGTGTTTAGAGCAGGTATTGCTTTTCTTTCTCATAAATTTTGAACATGAAATTTCATACATATTGCAGTCTTGAAAGCTTCAACCAACAAACGATAAGAAAAGGATTATGCCGACCATACTTCTTACAATGTGCATACATGTATACATTCACTTCTTACAATAATACCTACCTTTTCAAGGGATATACCCAGTCATGTAGACCTAGTCCTTTACCTACATTTATAACTAGTCTAATTAAGATAACTGAAAATAATAGGTAGGGAATGCAATGGGTATAGCCGCCTCCATTGAGTTGGTCATCACTTAAACTGGGATTAATTCAAATGAAACTGGGATTAATTCAAATGAGACACTGTCAAAACATATTAAAATACTATTACAAAAACTACAGTTTTCTCTACTTTGATGCAAATCTTTGTTTCAACACTCTTATAAATAGTGAGCTTCAAGCAAAGCTTATTTCACAGCTCAAACTTCCATACTTAGATCTTCTAACTCACAAAGAACTTTCTGTTCATTCTGGTTTAGTTGTAAGAAATAGAGAGGAACTGATATATAATGGCAAACCACATTCTCTTACTGGCTCTCACCATGGTTTTCACCTGCACTCTTACCATTGCCTTTGATTCAAGTCCCCTGCAGGACTTCTGCATAGCTGATCCTAATAGCTCAGGTATTTCTAATTTGAATCAAATCGAAGGTTCAATTATATTCACATAAGCTAAATTAAGTGGCTAACTGCAGCTTCTTGATCATCAATTTGTTATACTTGATTAATAGTAGCTGTGTTTCTTATGGCAGTAAGAGTGAACGGCTTTGTCTGCAAGGACCCGGAAATGGCTCAAGCAAATGATTTCTTCTACTCTGGGCTCGACAGGATTGGGAACATTTCAAAAACCACAGGATCTGCAGTGACTCCAGTCAATGTAGTTCAAATACCAGGACTCAATACTCAAGGAATTTCACTGGCTCGTATAGACTTTGCTCCATGGGGTATCAATCCGCCACACACGCACCCTCGAGCCAGTGAGATCCTGACAGTACTAGAAGGTACACTCCTCGTTGGCTTTGTCACTTCCAACCCTGAGAATCGTCTAATTACGAAGGTACTTCAAAAGGGAGATGTATTTGTCTTTCCTATGGGCTTTATTCACTTTCAACAAAATGTTGGACATGGACATGCAGTTGCAATTGCTGCATTGAGCAGCCAGAATCCTGGTGTGATCACTATTGCTAACGCGGTGTTTGGATCAAACCCGTCCATATCTGATGATGTTCTTGCTAAAGCCTTTCAAGTTGAAAAGAAAGTGATTGATCGTCTGCAAGCACAGTTCTAATGAACCAAATTGAAGTGATCCAAAACCGAATATATTTGTAATTAAATACTGCTGTATGTGCTTTTGTTATTTTAGTTAACGATAATAATTATCTATTTGTTTATTTTGTTAACCATTCCGTCTTTTGCAGCAAGTCATAATGCATATAATCATACGAGTACAGTCCGTAAGTAGATTTTTCTTTCCTTTTTCAACAAAATTACGGGTTACTTACTTTCTCCATCAGATGGAGGGCACTGGGATCTCTTGGAGGCCACAAAATCTCTTCTGCTTCATCAATGATGGGTTTCAAAATTTCCTTCAGAATATCAGTTGATGATTCTATTTTTTCCTGCAAAAGAGCCAAATTCTTAGAATAGCTAATATAAACGTACAATAAGAGTCAGGTAGTAATTAATTGCACATATAAAAGTACACCAAAGACAAGAAAACAGGACAAATTTATGCAAAGTGAAACCAAAAGAATGCCAATAAGAGATGTTTCTTTAACTGTACTCGATGAGTAAAACTTATGTTGGTTTTACTGACAAGGCGATCCACAATGCTCATTACAGATAAAGCCAACTCCTCATAATCTTTCTGCAAGAAGAGAACCTTTCCGTTAAGGGCCAATTCATTAATAAGAAATGCCTGATATAGAATCATTTTTTAGAAATCATTTCAAAAACCAAGACCTTCTCTCTAACTAATATTAATGATCAGAAGCAAGACCAAGTTGTTGAAGGTGTTGATGAATTTCTGCTGGATGATCATCGAGTTAAGGCCTTTTGGGTTGAATCCAACGGCCATCGGTGTTCCTCACCATCCCTTTGTTCTCATCTTGCCTCCAGTGAGGAGGCACCAAATGATGATCCTTGAGAAAATCAGCAGCCTTATTTACCAATGCAGGATCCCTTCCACCTGAAAGTGCAAACTTATGGCCCTTTCCATGGTACCTAATCAGAGAAGGCAAATTTGTTATATATAATCAAACAAGTATGATGTACAAATAATAGATGGAATTCGACTTTAATTTCCATAATATATGTATTTTATCCATATTATAAGGAAATTATGTATCAGTTCCACGCTAAGTCTTGTACATTAATAAGAAAAGTCGTCACGCCTTGAAGTATACCTAAAGCACCTTCACTCTAATAAACTATACATCGTCATGGAAGTCTCATAGTTTATTCAGCAAACCATGGAAAGAGCGCAACCACTTAATAAACATATACTATATATGAATGTGACTTGCCTGCCTAAAAATAAAGGATCTGATCATTGACAAGAAGCTAAATATGATTATTCTTAGTCTGAAAATAAACAATTTTGTCATTTGTTTTCATAGGCCTCTAGGGATCATCATCGCGCTCTAGAGTTGACAAAGAAAATGACAATCTAACATTTACCTTAGATGTGAAATCATGTAATTCTCAAAATCTCAGTGACTAATCTAATTTTAGAATATGAAACTTGGAGAATTTGTATACCTAGGATGATCTGAACTTGAAGTAGAAAGAAAAAGGACTAACCCGTTGAGCAAATGCAAATGAGCTTCCAAGTTATGGAAACATGAAACATCGCTGGTGTCTTTCAAGAACGGGGAGTGTTTGTGATCTAATGCGAGTTCCACTCCTACGTGAGAGTAGTTCCATGGGAGTCCACTGGCTAGCTTCTGCACAAAAGGTGGCATATGTTCATTAAAAATGAGTCCAGGTACTTTAGGCACTGTGTCATGGACATTCACCACCCTTAACACGTTCACTCCGAGCTTCTTCAACCTGTCCTTAAACCTGACATTCCCAACCGAGGACCTGAAAATGTGAATGCAGATATAGGTATAGCTTGACCGTCATCTAATATATTTAGACCACTATATCATATGCGCTCAGTATTGCTAGTGCACCACCTAGGCTGTGCCCAGTGATGATTATGCTCAGTTCTTCATTTGGGTACATTTGTGCTAGGCGTCTGATTTCAGTTAAAATCTGCTCCCTTGCTGAATACTTGCAGAATCGACATGTAGGATCTTTATCAGTGTATAGATCGAGGAAGCCTGATTCGACCTTGACTGTTGTGCAAGTATCACTCCTTGCGGCAAGCCGTATCCAGAAAGCTTCATTGAATGCAAGCACATTTTCAACAACAAGTTTCTGTAGCTGTTCAAAAAGGAAAAGATGAAGCTTTTATCAATATTTTTACTTTCCCTACAAGAACTCTGAAAGCCAGACAAGTAGTAATCAAACTCTTCAGGAGTTTCAGAAGACCGCTAAGTTTGGACTATAGAGATGTTTACAAAAGAGGGACGATACAATGATACATTTACCTACCAAGAGTCATAGGAAAAATCACAAACTGAATTAAATACTATTTAAGTCAATTAAACTATCATTCAAAAACCACCACATGGCACAGTACTTGCCATTGTCTCGTCTAGCAAGGTCTCCGCGAGTCTTCGGGGGCCACTTTAACTCCTCCAAAATTTTCATGGAGGTGAGTACTTCCGATAGATTGGCATATATGGGAGTCAAGCATCTAGATCCAACGAAGTTTGATGATTTCTCCAGCTTTCTGTCATTGCGCTTCCTTTTGCTCCATTCTTCATTCTCGCGCCTCTTTCCTTCTTATCCCTCGAAGCAGAGGGCTTAGTGTCGCCTTCGGTTTTCCTCTTGGCTGTCCTTGATTCCTCCAGGGTGATGTGTCTCTATACGCTCTTGAGGAGCTCCGCCATGTCCAAAGGGGGCTCCAAGGTGAGGCCCTCGAAGAGCTTTCCTTTTCTGAGGCCCACAGTAAAGGTCGTCACGGCTGTATTGATGCTGCACCCATCGATGCGGCCAGCTCGTTGTTGAAGCGTGTGACATACTCTCGGAGCGTCCCACCAGACCTCTCCCTTAGAAAGAGTATGTAGTGCGAGCCTTTACTAAAACGCTCGCTCCTGACAAAGCGGGTCAGAAATTCCTTCGCTAGTGTTTTGAAAGAATCAATTGACATCGGCGGAAGGCTGTGGAACCACGTCAACGCGGGGCCTTTGAGACTGGTAGGAAAGGTTATGCACGTGATGGACTCAGATCCCTCCTTGAGGGCCATCACGTGTTGGTAGTGACGTAAATGATCGAAGGGATTGGTGGTCCCATCGTAGTTATCTTGCTTTGGAGTTAACTTCCTCGGAAGGGCATCGTTTATTGTCTGGTCTACAAATGGTGGGACGGCGAGGCGTTACAGGACGACAGGATCATGCGTTCTTTTGCGGAGGGATTCCCAGGGCCGAGCCTCTATGTTCTGGTGGCGAGCTCAGCGTTAGCTGCATAACCTCCCTTAATCTAGTGAGAACTAATGGGAGTTTGGCTTTCTTGCGCTTGCTCTCGACCATCCTCCGGTGGTGGAGGGTCGTGTTGTTCCTGGTCTCCATTAGCAACGGGTGGATTCTGTTGTGTCAACGTCTCGACCGCCTTGATGACTTGTTGTATCTGGGACATTAGCACATCGATTCTGGGGTTCACCATTACTGTCGTATGGGCGGGCCGTGAGTTGGTTGCCCGTGTGCGATAGTTACTGCTGAAAGACGCGGTATAGGGACAGCTTGAGCTTTGGATGTGTCCCCTTGTTCTCCGTTGTTGCGTGACCTGCTGGTCACCATCTCTATCAATTTTGGTAGGAGATGACGCTTAGTCTAAAATTAATAACTATGGCGTCCCCACGGACGACGCCAAACTGATGTAGTCGTTTTTCGCACTCGGCTCCGTCCTAGTCCCGCGACCTGTTTGACCTGCACAAGTAGCAGACGTGAGCCATAGACCATCATGGGGTGGCCGATGACACTCTGATGCTAAAGTCAGACAACGATCTGAGGAATGTGTAATGTTGTAACAGTATCTACTGGTCAACCACATATTGCATGATTAAGAGGGTGTTTGTTTTTGCTTCTGAATGTGCTACAACTGAATGGCATCACACACTAGAGATGAAGAGATGTTCAATATTTGCGTTCCACTCTTACATCAGGATCGACAAGGGATCACTCAGATGCCCACTAATCTCATTCAAAATTTCAGGAATTTTATAGCAAGGGTTTGTGTATACTTGATGGACAACATCCTACCAATGGTTTAACAAAAGTTCTGAAGCTACGATTTGAGGCTCACCTCAATGCGAGGCTTACAGTTAACTAATCGAGGCTTACGCCTCGTAGGTGTTTCAACAATTGATTAAACCAACACCAATTTATCCAAATGATTGTTATTAAATCACACACTGCACAAATTTATCCAAATGATTGTTATGACAAATGATTGTTATTAAATCATACATTACACCAACTTATCCAAATGATTGTTATTAAATCATACACTGATTGAACATTTGTTATTAAATTATACACTGATTGAATGAGGTTTACATCTCAGCTCAATAAGGCTCATGCCTTATGCCTTGTGAAAGGGCTATGGTTCAGTTCTCGATTACGAGGTACCACATCTGGCATTATCCGGATTCTCCAAACAAAATTGAGTGCAATTCCACTTAGTTTTAGACCTTATTCACAGTTTCGTTTAACCTTTTGACCAACTTTTAGGACTACAATAAAAGGGAAAAAAAACTTCTCAGTCACACATGTTCATAGTGCATGTGCATCCATCATCATACCCAGGTGCAAAGCCAAACAAAGAGCGAGGGCGAGAAGTTTGAACATTTTGTTTTCTTCCTCCCTTTTTTTTTTTCAAAACTTGTTTAAACATTTTTTTAAACTTGGATTGCTCTTCCTGCAAAATGTAAACTTTGCGCTGTGACTTCCACTTGGGTTGTGTTTGTTTTGTAACGAAAAACTTTTCTACGAAATTTCATAAACTATCTCTAAATTGTACGTCCATATCCTATGTAAAAGCCAATTAAATGACTAAAGACCATTTTCGAGGACTTCCATTTGGATTTGGTATGAAAAAAGTTCTAAGAATAAACTCCCTTTACAACCAAGCCTAACCTCAGGTCACCCTTGAAGAAAACCCTTATTGTCACTGCCTTTAGGTAAACTGCGAATAGGATAGAGTAATAGGTTTATGTAATAGGGGTATATCTTTATATATTTCAATTTTCAAGAGATTGAATGTAAACACTATAGTAACAGAGTAGATGAACAAATTGATATTTCATCGTGTTTCGCCATCTGTGCACATTCTTGTTACTGTGGTGGCTGTCCCCTTTCTTTCTTTTGCCTCAATATGCTAATACAATGAACACACAAACAAATGCAGTAACATTTCGTGCTTTCCCCTACCTTGATGAAGGTAAAAATCACCACATACAATAACTGCAAGAGTTACTGTCTGTACTCATAAATACTTGCAAACAACTGAGGGTGAATAAACAAATAACTTACTTGTCGTAATCGTGCATTGACTTCTGCAACAAAACCCTCGTCTAATTGTCCTTCTCGTTCCCTTTGATTAGTTCCTGGTAAAAGCCAAAGAATAGGCATTGCATGAAGTTGATTAGGGTCAGTTTCAGCTATAATAGTTTTTATAGAACTTTAATTTTTTTTTTTTTTTAAAGGAATTTACCAATGGAACTTCCCTTAAATCACAAAAGGTTACAGTGTTTAGAGCAGGTATTGCCTTTCTTTCTCATCAATTTTCAACGGATATACCCAGTCATGTAGACCTAGTCCTTTACCTACATTTATAACTAGTCTAATTAAGATAACTGAAAATAATAGGTAGGAAATGCAATGGGTATTGCCGCCTCCGCTGAGTTGGTCATCACTTAAACAGGGATTAATTCAAATGAAACTGGGATTAATTCAAATGAGACAATGTCAAAACATATTAAAATACTATTACAAAAATTACAGTTTTCTCTACTTTGATGCAAATCTTTGTTTCAACACTCTTATAAATAGTGATCTTCAAGCAAAGCTTATTTCACAGCTAAAACTTCCATACTTAGATCTTCTAACTCACAAAGAACTTTCTGTTCATTCTGGTTTAGTTGTAAGAAATAGAGGGGAACTGATATATAATGGCAAACCAAATTCTCTTACTGGCTCTCACCATGGTTTTCACCTGCACTCTTACCATTGCCTTTGATTCAAGTCCCCTGCAGGACTTCTGCATAGCTGATCCTAATAGCTCAGGTATTTCTAATTTGAATCAAATCGAAGGTTCAATTATATTCACATAAGCTAAATTAAGTGGCTAACTGCAGCTTCTTGATCATCAATTTGTTATACTTGATTAATAGTAGCTGTGTTTCTTATGGCAGTAAGAGTGAACGGCTTTGTCTGCAAGGACCCGGAAATGGCTCAAGCAAATGATTTCTTCTACTCTGGGCTCGACAGGATTGGGAACATTTCAAAAACCACAGGATCTGCAGTGACTCCAGTCAATGTAGTTCAAATACCAGGACTCAATACTCAAGGAATTTCACTGGCTCGTATAGACTTTGCTCCATGGGGTATCAATCCGCCACACACGCACCCTCGAGCCAGTGAGATCCTGACAGTACTAGAAGGTACACTCCTCGTTGGCTTTGTCACTTCCAACCCTGAGAATCGTCTAATTACGAAGGTACTTCAAAAGGGAGATGTATTTGTCTTTCCTATGGGCCTTATTCACTTTCAACAAAATGTTGGACATGGACATGCAGTTGCAATTGCTGCATTGAGCAGCCAGAATCCTGGTGTGATCACTATTGCTAACGCGGTGTTTGGATCAAACCCGTCCATATCTGATGATGCTCTTGCTAAAGCCTTTCAAGTTGAAAAGAAAGTGATTGATCGTCTGCAAGCACAGTTCCAATGAACCAAATTGAAGTGATCCAAAACCGAATATATTTGTAATGAAATACTGCTGTATGTGCTTTTGTTATTTTAGTTAACGATAATAATTATCTATTTGTTTATTTTGTTAACCATTCCGTCTTTTGCAGCAATCATAATGCATATAATCATATGAGTACAGTCCGTAAGTAGATTTTTCTTTTCTTTTTCAACAAAATTACGGGTTACTTACTTTCTCCATCAGTAGGATAGGAGGGCATTGGGATCTCCTGGAGGCCACAAAATCTCTTCTGCTTCATCAATGATGGGTTTCAAAATTTCCTTCAGAATATCAGTTGATGATTCTATTTTTTCCTGCAAAAGAGCCAAATTCTTAGAATAGCTAATATAAACGTACAATAAGACTCAAATATAAAAAAAGTACACCAAAGACAAGAAAACAGGACAAATTCATGCATAGTGAAACCAAAAGAATGCCAATAAGAGATGTTTCTTTAAATGTACATACTAACAAGGCGATCCAGAATGCTCATTACAGATAAAGCCAACTCCTTGTAATCTTTCTGCAAGAAAAGAACCTTTACGTTAAGGTACCAATTCATTAATAAGAAAGGCCTGATATAAATTCACTTTTGAGAAATCATTTGAAAAACCATGCTTTATCATCTTCAGATTTGCAAGTATCGCTCCTTGCGGCAAGCCGTATCCAGAAAGCTTCGTTGAATGCGAGCACATTTTCAACTACAAGTTTCTGTAGCTGTTCAAGAAGGAAAAGATGAAGGTTTTATCAATATTTTTACTTTCCCTACAGTAATTATATCAAATCCAGAGTAGCAGAAATGTACAACAAGTCTTTTAGTACGTTAAATAAATAACTAACCGACAACTCTTAAGTGTGGAAGAGCATTAAAGGGATATAAGGTAGGACTCATGACTATCAGATCCACAAATGCAAAATACAGATAAATTAAGTATTTTCAATGCATGCAAATCTATATTCATTCTAGCGTAGTCAGATTTCTAATCCAAAGTTTTACTTTACAATTGACAAAATATACTAGTCAAGCTGAAATAATTCACATTTTTTAACGTAGACAAACACTAATTAGTATGGAGAACATACACTATTTCAGAACTCCAGAGTAGTAGAAGTATACTACCATCCCCGAAACTCTACGTACATTCAATCAAACAAGTGAATAACCGACAACTCTAATTATCGAAATTTGCAATGGTAAGGCAGCAAATGCAAAGAATATAGATAATGGAAGTAGTTCATTGCATACAAATTAATATTCATCAAGACAAATGCAAATTAATTCTTTTTTTTTTTTTTTTGGGAAATCGAGCAGGGGTTTGAAGGATCCTCAAACCTTTATATTAATAAAAATGATTTCTTATTTTGTCTTATTACCAAACCCATTAAAAATTAACATATCATTCAGGCATTTCATTAAATAGCAGATAGAAGCTTTCCCAAATTCTACTAGTATTACCGTTGAAATCCATTACATAATCAGACAAACAAACTACCTAAATGAGATCAATTAAACTACCTAAATGAGATCAATTGCTCGAAGTGCAGTGAGTCATTGGACTCGAGCCTCTCCCAATGTGTCCATAGCCTTTAACAAGACCGATACTTTTATGAAGTACTGCAAAAACTAAGATGTCCCAAACATTCTACAAATGCTCTCTAGTAACCCATATTTCCCACTAAAAAATAAGCACTGAATTCAAAGTGCACAAGTGATAAGAGCAATAACTCTCCATATTCAGAAGATTTATCAATAAATCAATAGAAAATGCCACTGAAACTGAAGAAAATTGATAAATGGGGCACTGAATTTACCTCTTTTTTATTCTTTCGGCATAAGTGGATGTGTCATTTAGTCGTTGCCTTTTGCATCTGGCCTAGGCGCATCACCCATCCCATTTGAAGCACAATCTTTGACTCTCTTTTGAAAGTCCTTTCACATTTCCCTTTATGTACTTGTCTGCTATCTGTGTCTCCCCATTATTTAATCTTTGATGGAATTTACATCCCAATTAGGGTTGCATTCCCTATCAACCCGACTTGCCAACATATGATTCAATTCATGTCAATCACTACATATATAAGCAATAAAGGATATGTTTGGTTGCATAATATTCGATTTCACTTTGAAATAGCAGAGTGGAGAGTTTGAGAGAAATAGCGTTAATGATGAAATTTCAATCAACGCAATAGTCTCTATGTTTCTTGTAAATAACTGAACTCTCATATAAATTTGAGTCAAATCCAATAAAACAAAAGCAAAATTACAACATAAAATGAATTACAATATGTGGCTTCTGCAGATGGATGTCGATTGAAAGGCTTATCTAAGTTTCGTTTAGGATTTTGTTAAGTTGTAAAGATAATCATAACCTTCATTGAGAGAATAAACTTCCCAGCCTTCTGCGACTCTGGTTCTTCAACAAGGAATTCTTCACATTTCAGTCTTTGGAGAGTTTTCATCTTGATTCAACCACTCAAAAGATATCGTACGATAAGGAAATTTACATCACAAAACCAACTTCAGTTCAGTCCTCAACTTTAGTAATTATTGTTTGCCTTGGAGCACTTTCACAAGCTCTTCTGTTCTCGATTGGATGCCTTTCACATACTCGGTCAGAACTCTCTGCTGGTATGATCCTCCCTCCTGCAAGTAAAACCAATATCAGGAAAAATAAAATATATTGGCAATAACATGAAAGAGTGTAATAGCTACTTATTTAGTGTGAATCTTATTGTTCTGATCAATATGTGCTCTATTCTTTTCTTGATCACACCATAAAACTCTTCCGGGGAAATTTCTCCCTTTCCAACAGTCAGACCATTGATCAGCAATCTACTCCATTCTTCTTCTGGTGTTGCGGCCCACTTTAATCTCTTAGCAAATATGATAGAAAAGCTAAATCTGAAAAGTTCTATCACCTCTAGTAAACAAACCATGCGGACCAGAAAATAACTGAAATCAGGAGTAGTCTACAAGTTACATGGTTAGTTGCACACCAGAATATTAACTGAATCATTGTGCAACATCTTTTTCCGTGATCAAACATTTCTTTGAAATTCTCCAAAATGGGACAGGGGAAGTGACTGATTATACCTCTCTGCTTATCTGACATGTTCATGACTAGCATTGATACATTTCTAGTGGTCTCTAAGGTCTTCTCCAACTTTACTTTGGTAGGAAAATCGTGGTATTTATGGATAGTAGGCGGTTAACTATGAGAATGATGAGAGATTTGACAGAGAAATCAAAGTTATTGAAAATAAAATGATGCCATGGAAAGATAAGAAAGAAGCAGGGTAGGAGACTAAGGAAACCTTCTCAAAGAAATGGAACAGATCAAAAGCACCACTACCTTACCAATGGAAAGCGAACTGTGAATTCTCTCTTTCCATGAAGGAATTATAATGTGGAATTTTGTGAGTCAAAAAGTTTTCGCATTCTGCAGTATCATTGTAAACTATGCTGCATCTTTGAGAGAAGTCATACCTTTAATAATTGCCTCAAGAAACTCTTCAGCCTTCAGGACTTTATTACCTACACAGAAACATAAACCAAGATAAGCTTGCTGGAAAGTGATTAGCGTCTCTAACATTATGGATCTAACCTCACAGTGATGGAGGTTCTTAGCACATTAACCCATCATTTGCACATCTTATAAGTTAAAGATCATTAATTCTGCAAAATACATCTTATGAGAATATATTAATAATAGTTATTAGTCATTTGGCTACTAAGTATATGGGCACATCAAGTTATCTAAGATGATTAATCTACTTCCATGCATAAAACAATCACATTTTGCTCAAGGGAGAGCCATTTCATAATTAGCATATTCACAAAAGACGTGTCCTGTTTTCCGTGGTGGATAATCTACTGGTCAACCACATATTGCATGATTAAATAACTAACTCAATTATGACAGAAGCAACTTCTTCTACTGATGAAGACCAATATATGAAATTCAAGTACCTTTTTTGGCATAACTACGCTTAGAGAGATAACTACAAGCTTAGAGTTGCAAGACCTTTCGCAACATAGCTTCAAAACCAGGCTTATCCCCATCACTTTCGCCTGCAGAGGGCTGGGATCAAAATCAGGAACTCGATCAAATATGCAGTTACCAATAAAGGTTTCATTTTATGTGATTTCAATTGTAAAAAAGAACAAAAAATAAGAAAATGAAGAACAAGTCAACCAATCTTTTTACAAAAGCAGATGCTCTAGGGAAAAAACGACAACCCAATCAAACATAGCCAGTTAGCCACAGTGTGAAAGAGCACAACTCTACAGTGTGCTATAACTAAATGGCATCACATACTAGAGATGAAGAGATGTTCAATAATTGTGCACCAAAGAGTCTAAACAGTTAAAATCCTACTCTTACATCAGATGGACGAGGGATCACTCAGATGCCCACCAATCTCATTCAAAATTTCTGGAATTTTAGAGCAAGGGTTTGTGTATACTTGACGAACAACATCCTACCCATGGTTTAAAAAAAGTTGTCAGGCTACAATTCGAGGCTCACCTCAATGCGAGGCTTACGGTTAACGAATTGAGACTTATGCCTCATAGGTGTTTCAAAAATTGATTAAACCAGCACTAGTTTATCCAAATGATTGTTATTAATCAAAAACTGATTGAACATTTGTTATTAAATTTTTTATACACTCATTGAATGAGGCTTACACCTCATGCCCCGTGAAAGGCTATGGCTCAGTTCCCAATTACGATTTTTTTAACCTTCATCCTACCTGAACGAGGTACCATATCCGGCATTATCTGGATTCTCCAAACAAACTTGAGTGCAATTCCACTGATTTTTGGACCTTACTCACAGTTTCGTTTAACCTTTGATCAACTTTAAGGACTACAATAAAAGGCCAAAAACGAACACTTTTCAGTCACACGTGTTCATAGTGCATCCATCATCATACCCAGGTGTAAAGCCAAACAAAGAGCTACGGTGAGCAGTTTGAACATTTTGTTTTCTTCCTCCGTTTCTTTCTTTCCTTTTTCAAAACTCATTTAAACATTTTTTAAAACTTAAGATTGCTCTTCCTACAAAATGTGAACTTTCCAGTGTGATTCCACTTGGGTTGTGTTTGTTTTGTAATGGCAAACTTTTCTTACGAAATTTCATAAGCTAACACTAAACTATACGTGCATATTTTAATGGAAAAGCCAATAAAATGACTAAAGATCATTTTCGAGGACTTCCATTTGGATTTGGTATGAAAAAGTTCCAAGAAAAAAACTCCCTTCACAACAAAGCCTAACCTCAGCTCACCCTTGAAGAACACCCTCATTGGCACTGCCTTTAGGTAAACTGTGGATAGGATAGATAATAGGTTTATCTAATAGGGGTATATCTTCATATATTTCAATTCTAGAGATCGTATGTAAACACTATAGTAAATTAGTAACAGGGCAGATGAACAAATGATATTTCATCTTGTTTCACTATCTGTGCACATTATTGTTAATGTGGTGGCTGTCCCCATTCTTGCTTTCCCCAATATTGATGAAGGTAAAAATCACTACATACAATAACTGCAAGAGTTGATGTCTGTATTCATAAATACTTACGAACAATTGAGGGTGAATAAACAAACTTACTAGTCGTAATTGTGCATAGACTTCTGCAAGAAAACCCTCGTCTAGTTGTCCTTCTCGTTCCCTTTGAATTAGTTCCTGGTCAAAGCCAAAGATTAGGCATTGCATGAAGTTGATTAGAGTCAATTTCAACTACAATAGTTTTTATAAAACTTTAATTATAATTTAAAAAAAAAAAACAGAATTTCCACGTGGCACTTCCCTTAAATCACAAAAGATTACAATCTTAAAGCAGGAATTACAGTGTTTAGAGCAGGTATTGCTTTTCTTTCTCATAAATTTTGAACATGAAATTTCATACATATTGCAGTCTTGAAAGCTTCAACCAACAAAAGATGAGAAAAGGATTATGCTGACCATACTTCTTACAATGTGCATACATGTATAATTCACTTCTTACAATAATACCTACCTTTTCAAGGGATATACCCAGTCATGTAGACCTAGTCCTTCACCTACATTTATAACTAGTCGAATTAAGATAACTGAAAATAATAGGTAGGGAATGCAATGGGTATAGCCGCCTCCATTGAGTTGGTCATCACTTAAACAGGGATTAATTCAAATGAGACAATGTCAAAACACATTAAAATACTATTAAAAAAACTACAGTTTTCTCTACTTCGATGCAAATCTTTGTTTCAACACTCTTATAAATAGTGAGCTTCAAGCAAAGATTATTTCACAGCTCAAACTTCCATACTTAGATCTTCTAACTCACAAAGAACTTTCTGTTCATTCTGGTTTAGTTGTAAGAAACAGAGAGGAACTGATATATAATGGCAAACCACATTCTCTTACTGGCTCTCACCATGGTTTTCACCTGCACTCTTACCATTGCCTTTGATTCAAGTCCCCTGCAGGACTTCTGCATAGCTGATCCTACTAGCTCAGGTATTTCTAATTTGAATCAAATCGAAGGTTCAATTATATTCACATAAACTAAATTAAGTGGATAACTGCAGCTTCTTGATCATCAATTTGTTATACTTGATTAATAGTAGCTGTGTTTCTTATGGCAGTAAGAGTCAACGGCTTTGTCTGCAAGGACCCGGAAATGGCTCAAGCAAATGATTTCTTCTACTCTGGGCTCGACAAGATTGGGAACATTTCAAAAACCATAGGATCCGCAGTGACTCCAGTCAATGTAGTTCAAATACCAGGACTCAATACTCAAGGAATTTCACTGGCTCGTATAGACTTTGCTCCACGGGGTATCAATCCGCCACACACGCACCCTCGAGCCAGTGAGATCCTGACAGTACTAGAAGGTACACTCCTCGTTGGCTTTGTCACTTCCAACCCTGAGAATCGTCTAATTACTAAGGTACTTCAAAAGGGAGATGTATTTGTCTTCCCTATGGGCCTTATTCACTTTCAACACAATGTTGGACGCGGATATGCAGTTGCAATTGCTGCATTGAGCAGTCAGAATCCTGGTGTGATCACTATTGCTAACGCGGTGTTTGGTTCAAACCCGTCCATATCAGACGATGTTCTTGCTAAAGCCTTTCAAGTTGAAAAGAAAGTGATTGACCATCTGCAAGCACAGTTCTAATGAACTAAATTGAAGTGATTCAAAACCAAATACATTTGTAATGAAATACTGCTGTATGTGCTTCTGTTATTTTAGTTAACAATAATAATAATTTATCTGTTTATTTTGTTAACCATTCTGTCTTCGTAGCCAATCATAATGTGTATGATCATATGAGTACAGTCCGCAAGTAGATTTTTATTCTCTTTTTTCAACAAAACTACAGGTGACTTACTTTCTCCATCAGATGGAGGGCACTGGGATCTCTTGGAGGCCACAAAATCTCTTCTGCTTCATCAATGATGGGTTTCAAAATTTCCTTCAGAATATCAGTTGATGATTCTATTTTTTCCTACAAAAGAGCCAAATTCTTAGAATAGCTAATATAAACGTACAATAAGAGTCAGGCAGTAATTATTTGCACATATGAAAGTGCACCAAAGACAAGAAAACAGGACAAATTTATGCAAAGTGAAACCAAAAGAATGCCAATAAGAGATGTTTCTTTAACTGTACTCGATGTGTAAAACTTACGTTGGTTTTACTGACAAGGCAATCCACAATGCTCATTACAGATAAAGCCAACTCCTCATAATCTTTCTGTAAGAAGAGAACCTTTACGTTAAGGGCCAATTCATTAATAAGAAATGCCTGATATAGAATCATTTTTTAGAACAGAAATTCTAAATGTCGAGGAAGTGGGCGAGGAAACCAGCGAGGAAAAGGAGGTGGCGGGGGGTGAACCATTCACCCCCTCGGGATGTGTGCCCACTTTTTTGGCGCGCACATCCCGAGGGGGTGAATGGTTCACCCCCTGCCACCTCCCTTTCCTCGCTGGTTTCCTCGTCTTGTAGAATCACTCTTTTTAGAAATCATTTGAAGAACCATGCTTTATCATCTTCAGATGTGCAAGTATCACTCCTTGCGGCAAGCCGTATCCAGAAAGCTTCATTGAATGCAAGCACATTTTCCACAACAAGTTTCTGTAGCTGTTCAAAAAGGAAAAGATGAAGCTTTTATCAATATTTTTACTTTCCCTACAAGATCTCCGAAAGCCAGACAAGTAGTAATCAAACTCTTCAGGAGTTTCAGAAGACCGCTAAGTTTGGACTATAGAGATGTTTACAAAAGAGGGACGATACAATGATACATTTACCTACCAAGAGTCATAGGAAGAATCACAAACTGAACTAAATACTATTTAAGAACCACCACATGGCACCATTTACTTACTTCAGCTGCATTTGCATATCTGAGCATATCTATCAACCTATCCACTTCCACGGTTTTTTTAAATGATGCCTCTGCATCTTGATTGGCTGCACACATCAAAGTTCTCCTGTTTATTAAATCCAAAGTATTATTTTACTGTCAATTTCTTCAAACAAAAGACTTCACTAGAGCAGAAATAGTTAAATAACTACATTTTTCAACACAGGCAAACATGAATAAAAGCATGGTGACATCATACACTGATTATATCAAATCCAGAGTAACAGAAATGTACAACAACCCACAAGTCTTAAGTGGAAGAGCATTAAAGGGATATAAGGTAGGACTCATGACTATCGGATCCACAAATGCAAAATACAGATAAATTAGGTATTTTCATTGCATGCAAATCTATATTCATTCTAGCTTAGTCAGATTACAAATCCAAAGTTATACTTTACAATTGACAAAATATACCAGACAAGCAGAAATAGTCCACATTTTTAGACGAACACTAATTAGTATGGAGAACATAAACAATTTCAGAACTCTACTTGTACATTCAATCAAATGAGTGAATAACTGACAACTATAGCTGATCGAAATTTACAATGGTAAGGCGGCAAATGTGAAGAATATGGATAATGGAGGTAGTTCATTGCATACAAGTCAATATTCATCAAAACAAATGCAAATCAATTTTTTTTTTTTTTTGGAAAGCGAGCAGGGTTTTGAAGGATCCTCAAACCTTTATATTTAACAAAAACTGAATTCTTATCTTGTCTGAAGTCTGATTACCAAACCCAATCAAGAATTAACACGTCATTCAGGCATTTCATCAAATAGCAATAGAAGCTTTCCCAAATTCTACTAGTATTACCATTGAACCCATTACATAATCAGACAAACAAACTGCCTCAATGATATCAATTGATCGATACGCAGCGAGTCATTGGACTCAAGCCTCTCTCAATGTGTCCATAGCCTCTAACAAAACCAATACTTATATGAAGTACTGCCAAAACTAAGGTGTCCCAAACATTCAAAAGTAGATGATAAGAGTACCAAGTGGTTGTGGTGGGGTGGCAGAGGAGGGGGAGGAAATGAGTATCTGAGAAGGTTGGATGGTGGTGGTGAAGTGAAGAACACCGTGGTCATGGAGGTGTTTGGTGTTTCAGAAAAGCAGAGTGAAAGAGAGGGAAAAGCTAAGGTGTGGTGGGTGGCAGACCGGGAGATGTCTTATACATGACGTAGTTATAAAAGTTCGATTAAACATTAGAGTTATTTTCTCTTTTTCTCTTTTGATAATATTTTTGTGTTCTTCCTTGTTAATTATCTGTTGCTATTATCCTGCAGAATAATAGCTATTCTGTCCGGCGTCAAATAACTCTCTATATTCAGAAAATTTATCAATAAATCAATAGAAAATGTAACTGAAACTGAAGAAAAATAATAAATGCACTAAATTTACCTTTTTTTATTCTTTCAGCATAAGTGGGGGTGTCAGTAATTGCCTTTTGCATCTGGCCTAGGCGCATCACCCACCTCATTTGAAGATCAGTCTTTGACTTTGTTTTGAAAGTCCTTTCAAATTTCCCTTTCTGTACTTGTTCGCTATCTGTGTCTCTCCAATATTTAATCTTTGATTAAATTTACATCCCAATTAGGGTTGCATTCCCTATCAACCAGACTTGCCAACATATGATTCAATTCATGTTGATCACTACATATGTAAGCAATAAAGGATATGTTTGGTTGCATAAAATTTGATTTCACTTTGAAATTAATAGCAGAGTGGAGAGTTTGAAAGAAGTAACGTTAACGATGAAATTTCAATCAACGCAATAGTCTCTATGTTTCTTGTAAATAACGCAACTCTCATATAAATTTGAGTCAAATCCAATAAAACAAAAGCAAAATTACAACATAAAATGAATTACAATGTATGGCTTTTGCAGATAGATGTCGATTGAAAGACTTATCCAGGTTTCGTTTAGGATTTTATTAAGTTGTAAAGATAATCATAACCTTCATTGAGAGACTAAACTTCCCAGCCTTCTGCGACTCGAGTTCTTCAACAAGGAATTCTTCACATTTCAGTCTTCGGAGAGTTTTCATCATGATTCAACCACTCAAAAGATATCGTACGATACGGAAATTTACCTCACAAAACCAACTTCAGTTAAGTCCTCAACTTTAGTCATTACTGTTTGCCTTGGAGCACTTTCACAAGCTCTTCTATTCTCGATTGGATGCTTTTCATGTACTCGGTGAAAACTCTCTGCTGGTATGACCCTCCCTCCTACAAGTAAAACCAATATCAGGAAAAATAAAATATATTGGCAGTAACATGAAATAGTATAATAGCTACTTATTTAGTGTGAATCTTACTGTTCTGATCAATATGCGCTCTATTTTTTTCTTGATGAAGCCATAAAACTCTTCGGGGAAAATTTCTCCCTTTCCAATAGTCAGACCATTGATCAGCAATCTATTCCATTCTTCTTCAGGTGTTGCAGCCCACTTAAATCTCTTAGCAAATATGATAGGAAATATGAATCTGAAAAGTTCTATCACCTCTAGTAAACAAACCATGCAGACCAGAAAATAACTGAAATCAAGAGTAGTCTACAAGTTACATGGTTAGTTGCACAACAAATTATTAACCGAATCATCGTAAAACATATTTTTTCCGTGATCAAACATTTCTTTTAAATTCTCCAAAATGCGACAGGGGAAGTGACTGATTATACTTCTCTGCTTCTCTGACACGTTCATGATGGGCATTGATACATTTACTAAGTTTGGAGTCCTGGAGGAATTGTCGTCGTATCTTTTGACGGGCGACCAGACGCCAATGTCGCCTCCGAATGGTCTCATTTGTTTACACCGAGGGATGCTTCAAACTGGAGTGCGCTTCTCAGTCTTGGACGTGATCTGGGAGTTATTGAATCTGCTAGGGATTCCTCCGGCTCAGTTGGGACCCAATGGATAGAGGGTTATCCTCATAATTTTGATTTGTGCTGAGGAGGTCGGCGTTAGCGTGACACCGTAGGTGATCCAATTGATTACCACTCCTCGGCTGCAGAGCAATGTTGTCTGTAAGTTGAGGACGTCGAAGTGCTTCGATAGACTGCCATCGATGTGGATTTCTATGCTCGAGAAGTGAGGAAGGCTGAAGATCAGTTCGAGCTGGGGTGGCATGAACTCAATACTGTGAAGAGCCATCTGGCCACAAAGCAGTCTCAAGTTGATGCGCCGACTGGTAAGTTGGAGCTACTGGAGCGCGAACTTATTGACGCGAATGTGCGGGAGGAAGAGCTTCTCCAGGAACAAGGCAAATGTGAGATCCGCTAGGTCGTACATGGCCGGTTGGAGCTATTGTCGCTGATGAAGAAGCATCCAGAGTGGGACCTTGAACGGTATAAGAAGATGTCATATGTAGACTTGTCTGCCACTTTGTTGTCGTCAGACGAGAAGGATGATTCGGTCCCTAACATCCAGGTCGAAAGCGCGTATGGATGCAACTTCTGTCCCTTTTTCCACTAGGCTTAGCTCTTTTGTTTCTGTATCTTCTCTCCTGATTAGGTGCAACTTTGTGTGCTTGTACTATTTTTGTCTTGACCATTAATGAAAGAAGTGGTATTCGTTTTACGCCTCTTGTCTCCATTGGCATAGGCTAGTCGAATCAATAGGACGTTAACTGGTCTGTCTGCGGTAGAGAACTTGATCGCTTCGCATTGTGAATGACATGGGTCATTGCTTGTTTGTGTGACCTTGGGTGAGCTATGGTGGCCGAGTGTATGTGTTAGAGAGTTCGTGCTGAGTCGGTCGCTGTAAGCTCGAGTCGGCATCCTAATTAGCTATTATGTGGGCACCGGCTATATTACCTTTGTATCGGCTCAAGTGGACTTTTCTAATGTTAGGATGCCAATCCGATTGAGCGTGAAGGTGCTGACTTGGTTAGATTCATATTTGCATTCGCTGATTGAGAGGGACAGCGGAGGTCATGTGACGAGTTGTTGGAGTCTCCCACCATCTGAATCATTTAAGATTGAACAAAGCGGATGATAGATTCGGGGAGTAAGGATTCGACGACTAGGCTGGAGAGCAGTGGTCACCAACTAGGCTTACCTGATTGGATTCGGCGATCATTGTTCGAGAATGGGCAATGATCCCTGGCAAGTCGTCATCACAAGGTTCGATAGCTTTGATTAGACTCCCAATTCCTAAATCGTCGACGTCTGCGCTGGGCGAACAAGGTGTCGGGATGAACCAGAAGCTATCGTCATTAGTCATGTCTGACTAAACTTGCCCGATTAAAAAGGAGGTTACCTTAAACTAGCTAGTGATCTGCACGTGTAATTTGTATGCAAGGGTTGACTAGGATCTTCTGGTGCTCGTGCCATGAATGTGGTAGGGTGTTGTTTGATTATCAAGCTGGGCCCAGGGCCCGCAAAGGAAGGGCTAGGGTTTCATGCATGGTGCATGGTGTGTATGGCGTAGATCGCACGGTGACATGTGTTTGGCGAAGGTTCATGAACAGTTGAGTATCGGTTACTCCCCACCAATTAATGGGGTTACGTGCAACGCCATTAATTGATTGACGTGTTCTGTGCAGTTTCCTTGGGAACTGTCGTCTTCCTGTTTTCCAGACATTGTTCAATGCTTCAGTGACTGTTCAGTGAAACATTACGTCTATATAATGGTGTTTCCCAATCATTGTAGGCAATATTTTTTGCAGAGTTTATCTCTTGTAATGTTCTAGTTTGAAAAAGATGTTTTGGGTTTCCCAGAGGTTGAAGTTATATCTCCTTGTCTGGAGTCACGTGAGTGTTTTGATGTTTATGCAGTTCAGGCATGGCGAGAGTTTTTGTTATGCAAGGTCACCTGATATGGGTGGCACTTCCCATAAATCACAAAAGATTACAGTCTTAAAGCAGGAAATACAGTGTTTAGAGCAGGTATTGCTTTTCTTTCTCATAAATTTTGAACATGAAATTTCATACATATTGCAGTCTTGAAAGCTTCAACCAACAAAAGATAAGAAAAGGATTATGCTGACCATACTTCTTTCAATGTGCATACATGTATACATTCACTTCTTACAATAATACCTACCTTTTCAAGGGATATACCCAGTCATGTAGACCTAGTCCTTTACCTACATTTATAACTAGTCTAATTAAGATAACTGAAAATAATAGGTAGGAAATGCAATGGGTTTGCCGCCTCCACTGAGTTGGTCATCACTTAAACAGGGATTAATTCAAATGAAACTGGGATTAATTCAAATGAGACAATGTCAAAACATATTAAAATACTATTACAACAAATCTTTGTTTCAACACTCTTATAAATAGTGATCTTCAAGCAAAGCTTATTTCACAGCTAAAACTTCCATACTTAGATCTTCTAACTCACAAAGAACTTTCTGTTCATTCTGGTTTAGTTGTAAGAAATAGAGAGGAACTGATATATAATGGCAAACCACATTCTCTTACTGGCTCTCACCATGGTTTTCACCTGCACTCTTACCATTGCCTTTGATTCAAGTCCCCTGCAGGACTTCTGCATAGCTGATCCTAATAGCTCAGGTATTTCTAATTTGAATCAAATCGAAGATTCAATTATATTCACATAAGCTAAATTAAGTGGCTAACTGCAGCTTCTTGATCATCAATTTGTTATACTTGATTAATAGTAGCTGTGTTTCTTATGGCAGTAAGAGTGAACGGCTTTGTCTGCAAGGACCCGGAAATGGCTCAAGCAAATGATTTCTTCTACTCTGGGCTCGACAGGATTGGGAACATTTCAAAAACCACAGGATCTGCAGTGACTCCAGTCAATGTAGTTCAAATACCAGGACTCAATACTCAAGGAATTTCACTGGCTCGTATAGACTTTGCTCCATGGGGTATCAATCCGCCACACACGCACCCTCGAGCCAGTGAGATCCTGACAGTACTAGAAGGTACACTCCTCGTTGGCTTTGTCACTTCCAACCCTGAGAATCGTCTAATTACGAAGGTACTTCAAAAGGGAGATGTATTTGTCTTTCCTATGGGCCTTATTCACTTTCAACAAAATGTTGGACATGGACATGCAGTTGCAATTGCTGCATTGAGCAGCCAGAATCCTGGTGTGATCACTATTGCTAACGCGGTGTTTGGATCAAACCCGTCCATATCTGATGATGTTCTTGCTAAAGCCTTTCAAGTTGAAAAGAAAGTGATTGATCGTCTGCAAGCACAGTTCCAATGAACCAAATTGAAGTGATCCAAAACCGAATATATTTGTAATGAAATACTGCTGTATGTGCTTTTGTTATTTTAGTTAACGATAATAATTATCTATTTGTTTATTTTGTTAACCATTCCGTCTTTTGCAGCAAATCATAATGCATATAATCATATGAGTACAGTCCGTAAGTAGATTTTTCTTTTCTTTTTCAACAAAATTACGGGTTACTTACTTTCTCCATCAGTAGGACTAGGAGGGCATTGGGATCTCCTGGAGGCCACAAAATCTCTTCTGCTTCATCAATGATGGGTTTTCAAAATTTCCTTCAGAATATCAGTTGATGATTCTATTTTTTCCTGCAAAAGAGCCAAATTCTTAGAATAGCTAATATAAACGTACAATAAGACTCAAATATAAAAGTACACCAAAGACAAGAAAAAAGGAAAAATTCATGCAAAGTGAAACCAAAAGAATGCCAATAAGAGATGTTTCTTTAACTGTACTCGATGAGTAAATCTTATGTTGGTTTTACTAACAAGGTACCAATTCATTAATAAGAAAGGCCTGATATAAATTCACTTTTGATAAGGAAATTTACATCACAAAACCAACTTCTGTTCAGTCCTCAACTTTAGTCATTACTGTTTGCCTTGGAGCACTTTCACAAACTCTTCTGTTCTCGATTGGATGCCTTTCACATACTCGGGCAGAACTCTCTGCTGGTATGACCCTCCCTCCTGCAAGTAAAACCAATATCAGGAAAAATAAAATATATTGGCAGTAACATGAAAGAGTGTAATAGCTACTTATTTAGGAGACTAAGGAAACCTTCTCAAAGAAATGGAACAGATCAAAAGCACCACTACCTTACCAATGGAAAGAGAACTGTGAATTCTCTCTTTCCATGAAGGAATATAATGTGGAATTTTGTGAGTCAAAAAGTTTTCGCATTCTGCAGTATCATTGTAAACTATGCTGCATCTTTGAGAGAAGTCGTACCTTTAATAATTGCCTCAAGAAACTCTTCAGCCTTCAGGACTTTATTACCTACACAGAAACATAAACCAAGATAAGCTTACCGGAAAGTGACTAGCGTCTCTAACATTATTGATCGAACCTCCCAGTGATGGAGGTTCTTAGCACATTAACCCATCATTTGCACATCTTATAAGTTAAAGATCATTAATTCTGCAAAATACATCTTATGAGAATATATTAATAATTGTTATTAGTCATTTGGCTACTGATTAATCTACTTCCATGCATAAAACAATCACATTTTGCTCAAGGGACAGCCATTTCAGAATTAGCATATTCTCAAAAGATGTGACATGTTTTCTGTGGTGGATAATCTTCTGGTCAACCACATATTGCATGATTAAATAACTAACTCAATTATGACAGAAGCAACTTCTTCTACTGATGAAGACCAATATAAGAAATTCAAGTACCATTTTTGGCATAACTACGCTTAGAGAGATAACTACAAGCATAGAGTTGCAAGACCTTTCGCAACATATAGCTTCAAGCCCAGGCTTATCCCCATCTTCTTTCGCCTGCAGAGGGCTGGGATCAAAAATAGGAACTCGATCAAATATGCAGTTACCAATAAGGGGGCATTTTATGTGATTTCAATTGTAAAAAAGAACAAAAAATAAGAAAATGAAGAACAAGTCAACCAATCTTTTTACAAAAGTAGATGCTCTAGGGAAAAAACAACAACCCAATCAAACACAGCCAGTTAGCCACAATGTGAAAAAGCACAACTCTACAGTGTGCTATAACTAAATGGCATCACATACTAGAGATGAAGAGATGTTCAATAATTGTGCACCAAAGAGTCTAAACATTTAAAATCCTACTCTTACATCAGAATGGACGAGGGATCACTCAGATGCCCACCAATCTCATTCAAAATTTCTGGAATTTTAGAGCAAGGGTTTGTGTATACTTGACGAACAACATCCTACCCATGGTTTAAAAAAAGTTGTCAGGCTACAATTCGAGGCTCACCTCAATGCGAGGCTTACGGTTAACAAATTGAGACTTATGCCTCATAGGTGTTTCAAAAATTGATTAAACCAGCACTAGTTTATCCAAATGATTGTTATTAATCAAAAACTGATTGAACATTTGTTATTAAATTTTTTATACACTCATTGAATGAGGCTTACACCTCATGCCCCGTGAAAGGCTATGGCTCAGTTCCCAATTATGATTTTTTTAACCTTCATCCTACCTGAACGAGGTACCATATCTGGCATTATCTGGATTCTCCAAACAAACTTGAGTGCAATTCCACTGATTTTTGGACCTTACTCACAGTTTCGTTTAACCTTTTGATCAACTTTAAGGACTACAATAAAAGGCCAAAAACGAACACTTTTCAGTCACACGTGTTCATAGTGCATCCATCATCATACCCAGGTGTAAAGCCAAACAAAGAGCTACGGTGAGCAGTTTGAACATTTTGTTTTCTTCCTCCGTTTCTTTCTTTCCTTTTTCAAAACTCATTTAAACATTTTTTAAAACTTAAGATTGCTCTTCCTACAAAATGTGAACTTTGCAGTGTGATTCCACTTGGGTTGTGTTTGTTTTGTAATGGCAAACTTTTCTTACGAAATTTCATAAGCTATCACTAAACTATACGTGCATATTCTAATGGAAAAGCCAATAAAATGACTAAAGATCATTTTCGAGGACTTCCATTTGGATTTGGTATGAAAAAGTTCTAAGAAAAAAACTCCCTTCACAACAAAGCCTAACCTCAGCTCACCCTTGAAGAACACCCCTCATTGGCACTGCCTTTAGGTAAACTGTGGATAGGATAGATAATAGGTTTATCTAATAGGGGTATATCTTCATATATTTCAATTCTAGAGATCGTATGTAAACACTATAGTAAATTAGTAACAGGGCAGATGAACAAATGATATTTCATCTTGTTTCACTATCTGTGCACATTATTGTTAATGTGGTGGCTGTGCCCATTCTTGCTTTCCCCAATATTGATGAAGGTAAAAATCACTACATACAATAACTGCAAGAGTTGATGTCTGTATTCATAAATACTTACGAACAATTGATGGTGAATAAACAAACTTACTAGTCGTAATTGTGCATAGACTTCTGCAAGAAAACCCTCGTCTAGTTGTCCTTCTCGTTCCCTTTGAATTAGTTCCTGGTCAAAGCCAAAGATTAGGCATTGCATGAAGTTGATTAGAGTCAATTTCAACTACAATAGTTTTTATAAAACTTTAATTATAATTAAAAAAAAATAACAGAATTTACACGTGGCACTTCCCTTAAATCACAAAAGATTACAATCTTAAAGCAGGAATTACAGTGTTTAGAGCAGGTATTGCTTTTCTTTCTCATAAATTTTGAACATGAAATTTCATACATATTGCAGTCTTGAAAGCTTCAACCAACAAAAGATGAGAAAAGGATTATGCTGACCATACTTCTTACAATGTGCAGACATGTATAATTCACTTCTTACAATAATACCTACCTTTTCAAGGGATATACCCAGTCATGTAGACCTAGTCCTTTACCTACATTTATAACTAGTCGAATTAAGATAACTGAAAATAATAGGTAGGGAATGCAATGGGTATAGCCGCCTCCATTGAGTTGGTCATCACTTAAACAGGGATTAATTCAAATGAGACAATGTCAAAACACATTAAAATACTATTAAAAAAACTACAGTTTTCTCTACTTCGATGCAAATCTTTGTTTCATTACTCTTATAAATAGTGAGCTTCAAGCAAAGATTATTTCACAGCTCAAACTTCCATACTTAGATCTTCTAACTCACAAAGAACTTTCTGTTCATTCTGGTTTAGTTGTAAGAAACAGAGAGGAACTGATATATAATGGCAAACCACATTCTCTTACTGGCTCTCACCATGGTTTTCACCTGCACTCTTACCATTGCCTTTGATTCAAGTCCCCTGCAGGACTTCTGCATAGCTGATCCTACTAGCTCAGGTATTTCTAATTTGAATCAAATCGAAGGTTCAATTATATTCACATAAACTAAATTAAGTGGATAACTGCAGCTTCTTGATCATCAATTTGTTATACTTGATTAATAGTAGCTGTGTTTCTTATGGCAGTAAGAGTCAACGGCTTTGTCTGCAAGGACCCGGAAATGGCTCAAGCAAATGATTTCTTCTACTCTGGGCTCGACAAGATTGGGAACATTTCAAAAACCATAGGATCCGCAGTGACTCCAGTCAATGTAGTTCAAATACCAGGACTCAATACTCAAGGAATTTCACTGGCTCGTATAGACTTTGCTCCATGGGGTATCAATCCGCCACACACGCACCCTCGAGCCAGTGAGATCCTGACAGTACTAGAAGGTACACTCCTCGTTGGCTTTGTCACTTCCAACCCTGAGAATCGTCTAATTACTAAGGTACTTCAAAAGGGAGATGTATTTGTCTTCCCTATGGGCCTTATTCACTTTCAACACAATGTTGGACGCGGATATGCAGTTGCAATTGCTGCATTGAGCAGTCAGAATCCTGGTGTGATCACTATTGCTAACGCGGTGTTTGGTTCAAACCCGTCCATATCAGACAATGTTCTTGCTAAAGCCTTTCAAGTTGAAAAGAAAGTGATTGACCATCTGCAAGCACAGTTCTAATGAACTAAATTGAAGTGATCCAAAACCGAATACATTTGTAATGAAATACTGCTGTATGTGCTTCTGTTATTTTAGTTAACAATAATAATAATTTATTTGTTTATTTTGTTAACCATTCTGTCTTCGTAGCCAGTCATAATGTGTATGATCATATGAGTACAGTCCGCAAGTAGATTTTTATTCTCTTTTTTCAACAAAACTACAGGTGACTTACTTTCTCCATCAGATGGAGGGCACTGGGATCTCTTGGAGGCCACAAAATCTCTTCTGCTTCATCAATGATGGGTTTCAAAATTTCCTTCAGAATATCAGTTGATGATTCTATTTTTTCCTACAAAAGAGCCAAATTCTTAGAATAGCTAATATAAACGTACAATAAGAGTCGGGCAGTAATTAATTGCACATATGAAAGTGCACCAAAGACAAGAAAACAGGACAAATTTATGCAAAGTGAAACCAAAAGAATGCCAATAAGAGATGTTTCTTTAACTGTACTCGATGTGTAAAACTTACGTTGGTTTTACTGACAAGGCGATCCACAATGCTCATTACAGATAAAGCCAACTTCTCATAAATCTTTCTGTAAGAAGAGAACCTTTACGTTAATGGCCAATTCATTAATAAGAAATGACTGATATAGAATCATTTTTTAGAAATCATTTGAAAAACCATGCTTTATCATCTTCAGATGTGCAAGTATCACTCCTTGCGGCAAGCCGTATCCAGAAAGCTTCATTGAATGCAAGCTCATTTTCAACAACAAGTTTCTGTAGCTGTTCAAAAAGGAAAAGATGAAGCTTTTATCAATATTTTTACTTTCCCTACAAGATCTCCGAAAGCCAGACAAGTAGTAATCAAACTCTTCAGGAGTTTCAGAAGACCGCTAAGTTTGGACTATAGAGATGTTTACAAAAGAGGGACGATACAATGATACATTTACCTACCAAGAGTCATAGGAAGAATCACAAACTGAATTAAATACTATTTAAGTCAATTAAACTATCATTCAAAAACCACCACATGGCACCATTTACTTCAGCTGCATTTGCATATCTGAGCATATCTATCAACCTATCCACTTCCACGGTTTTTTTAAATGATGCCTCTGCATCTTGATTGGCTGCACACATCAAAGTTCTCCTGTTTATTAAATCCAAAGTATTATTTTACTGTCAATTGCTTCAAACAAAATACTTCACCACAGCATAAATAGTTAATAACTACATTTTTCATCACAGGCAAACATGAATAAAAGCATGGTGACATCATACACTAATTATATCAAATCCAGAGTAACAGAAATGTACAACAAGCCACAAGTCTTTTAGTACGTTAAATAAATAACTAACCAACAACTCTTAAGTGGAAGAGCATTAAAGGGATATAAGGTAGGACTCATGACTATCGGATCCACAAATGCAAAATACAGATAAATTAGGTATTTTCATTGCATGCAAATCTATATTCATTCTAGCTTAGTCAGATTACATATCCAAGTTTACTTTACAATTGACAAAATATACCAGTCAAGCAGAAATAGTCCACATTTTTAGACAAACACTAATTAGTATGGAGAACATAAACTATTTCAGAACTCCAGAGTAGTAGAAGTATAAAACCATCCCCGAGACTCTACTTGTACATTCAATCAAACGAGTGAATAACTGACAACTATAGCTGATCGAAATTTACAATGGTAAGGTGGCAAATGTGAAGAATATGGATAATGGAGGTAGTTCATTGCATACAAGTCAATATTCATCAAGACAAATGCAAATCAATTTTTCTTTTTTGGAAAGCGAGCAGGGTTTTGAAGGATCCTCAAACCTTTATATTTAACAAAAAATGAATTCTTCTCTTGTCTGAAGTCTGACTACCAAACCCAATCAAGAATTAACATGTCATTCAGGCATTTCATCAAATAGCAATAGAAGCTTTCCCAAATTCTACTAGTATTACCATTGAACCATTACATAATCAGACAAACAAACTGCCTCAATGATATCAATTGATCGATACGCAGCGAGTCATTGGACTCAAGCCTCTCTCAATGTGTCCATAGCCTCTAACAAAACCAATACTTATATGAAGTACTGCCAAAACTAAGGTGTCCCAAACATTCAAAAGTAGATGATAAGAGTACCAAGTGGTTGTGGTGGGGTGGCAGAGGAGGGGGAGGAAATGAGTATCTGAGAAGGTTGGATGGTGGTGGTGAAGCGAAGAACACCGTGGTCATGGAGGTGTTTGGTGTTTCAGAAAAGCAGAGTGAAAGAGAGGGAAAAGCTAAGGTGTGGTGGGTGGGAGACTAGGAGATGTCTTACACACAAGGTCGTTATAAAACTTCGAATGGATGGAAAATAGATATGAGAATTAAAATTGGTTCAAGATTTGCTTTGTTACTGGAGATGGGAAAACTAGTAATATACGTAACAAAAAAATTTCATGTGAGATTAAGGAATCAGGTTTTGCAATCAAGTTTTGTAATCAGGATGATGCGGCATCATTAGAGGAAATTTTTTATAACTTCGAGATACACATAAATACTTTGAAATTTTCATCATTCTCTCAAAATCACACCATATCACCATGATTACAAAACCTAATTTCCTAACATTTTCGATTTATTTTCTGTCATTAAATACACAACCTGAAAAATATTTGAAATGGAAATTGAATTCCATTTTTTTATGAAAAATAGCCAACCAAAAGGACCCCGTGGAAAACTCATTGGAAATGGCCAAATCTGAATGGTCGTTATCTACCATAGTTAGCAATGCAAGAAAGTGAGGGTTAATAATTCAAAGTATTTTTGTGAATATTATTTTATTTTTCCTATTTATTGAGATGAAGATTTTAATATGCAATGCAACTCAAGATAGCATGGAGTTTCTCGGAAAAAAAAAATAGTAAAACAAAATGAAGCATGGTGTCTATTTGATGATCAGTTTCTTTCACTTGTCTGGTTTGATTTTAGTACAAGTGGACATAAGGTTTTCACAATTCATAATTTTCTTGAAATGAAATCATATTTAGATTCGTGCAAACTTTAGTCTATAAAAACAACTCATATATACTTTAATAGCAATTCTAGGCAGCCTGGGTATTGATGTCTGGTTTGCTGCTTGAGGGCAATTTTTACATTTTTGCCCTCCCCTTTTTTAAACACTTTTTTGGAAAATGTTTTAAAGAGGGGGGAGGCAAAAATGTAAAAATAGCTCTCAGATAGCAAACCAGACAGCAATACCCAAACTGCCGAGAATTTCTGATACTTTAAACAACGGAAGGCATTTATCTTTAACTCTCATTATCTCCCAAGTAAAAAAGAGGAGTACTCGATCAACTAGAATTACTATGTTGCAATTTAAGTTCGCAAGGCTTATTTCACATTAACTACGTCATGTTCTTCATGCATTATGCACTTTACCTTATCATATTTTAAGACATTCGAAACAACCTCATTTCTAAACTTGAACATTTGATATAATTAAGAACAATTCTATCTATAAATCTCCCAAGTTTTTTTCTTTTTTTCTTTTCTTTTTATAATTTCCTTCTTTTGTGTTATTATTTACCTGAAAGCAGTGTTATATCTACTGAAGGGTTCATTAGATAAACCAGAAGACAGTGCATGCATGTTACATCTCTTTCATCACACACACAAGCACTCTCTCTCATGATGAATAGCTGTCAACTCCTTCACTTCAACTTCATATCTCTCTCTCTCTCTCTGTTCTAGGTGAGCTGAGAGGTGGCTGAGACAAAATCTACTCTACTACTGCCCCCCAACAACGTTAATATCTTCAAAGATTAGAGAAAGCGACCTTGATCTTAAAATTTCAATTAAGTAAGTAGTTACATGACAATAAATTAATAAAGTTTCTTTTGGGCATAATGTTGAGATGGCCGAGTTGGTCTAAGGCGCCAGATTAAGGTTCTGGTCCGAAAGGGCGTGGGTTCAAATCCCACTCTCAACAATTCAATTTTTGTTTATGTTTTTTATTTAAAAATTTGTTTGCATCTTTTTTTTTTAAGTTTTGTCGCAATAATATGATGAGGAAACCCTTTCGAGATCCAATTCACTAGTAAGCCTATGAGTAATTACGTTGACGGACACAAATATTAACTTTAGAATGCACAATATCAATCTGTAGACAATATAACAATGCACAATAATCAGTAAAAACTCTCATTCACATTCAATATATTACAATGGGGAGGAACGTTCGGATGGACGTTGCTCAAAACTAGTTCGATGCTATCGATCGATGGAAATATAAGTTTGAAGTTGAAAAGCAATGCAAAGAGAACAATAAAAATGCTAGCGGTACAGTCTGGCCCGACTATGCAATGGAGGCAACACGTCCTCACAGTCAAGAGAAGAAGAATATTTATCTCTTCTATTATCTCTAAAAGCCTTATTATCATCGAGTAGTCGGTGGACGAGATCGAATGACATTAAACTTGCTTACCACATCCTAAGCATGTGAATTTCTATAATATAGTTAATTTGACGGCGTATTTTGGAGAATTAAAATATGCGTTGGTGTATGGTTAGCACTTCCATTTCTAAATGTTGGTGTTTTTTTTTTTACATGTAACTATATATTGAAGTTACTCTAATAAATTTACATCAAATAAGTTTAAACAAGCTATAAAATCAAAACATATGGTGTCATGTAAATCTATGAACAAATAAATGTGCTAGGCCGGATCAAACCGTCAATTAGTTGCTCGGGTTAGGGTTTAGATTTTCAACTCGATAAGTTACACATGACAACTTAGGGTTAGGCCTCCTGGCATGTCAACCCACCACGACTCAACAAACCCACTGCCACGCTACACATGAGCGTCATGGCATGTGTAGTAAAACATATAGAGCAACAATGGGTATAAATGGGGATTGTGATGATCTTTTCTTTTCGTTAAAGAGGTAAATATATGATTGACTTAGTATAGGAAAAAGAATAAAAAATTTATCATTGACTTGTTAGCATCAATTAAATAGTTTTTAGTTGCTTCCAAATGGTTATCTTTCTTTTAAATATTTGACGATTTTTGCTGCTTGTCCAAAGTTATTGAACCATATTTGAGTGGGATGATGGACATTGCACATATTGGCACATCTTAACCACATGAGTGATTTGTGTAATGAAACACATATATAGAGCGGTGTGTGTTTGGTACATAGGGGGATAACACACCCTAATAACTTACTTGTTCTGAGTTAATGCTTCTAATTTTTGCGAGAGATTACATTGACAACTTTAAAGTGAGGCAGGCTATTATGAGGGAGATTATGGGAGAGATTTTCAGCCTTTTTCATATGAAAGTGGAAAATAAGTTCAGGTTGATGTGTCTTAAGTTGCTCATGTAAGCAGACACCATGTCATATATATAGGAAAACTAAGTTCGATGTTTGCTTTAACATAATAGTTTAGAGTATAGATAAATAGAGTGTGAGTCTCGCACATTGAGAAATCCACTCTATTCATTATCTATAAAACTCTAAGCATTCACTATATGATAGATTTGTCTTCTTTAAAAGCTATTAAAGTTTTAAAATGGTGGTAGACTTAATAGTTGATACTTTCGTCATAGCACGAAAGTGATTGACTCGTTAGTAGCATCACTTAAATAATTTTCTATTGCTTCCGAATGGTTATCTCCCTTTCAAATATTTATTGGATTTCACTTGCTTTCTCATACTGTTAAATCATATCATCAACTTCTCTACCTCTTTGAGATGAATAAGCAATTAAGCACTGTACAAATGGGTAATTTTGTAACAACTCTTAAAACAGTATCACTTTTATGATGTAACAGTCTATCAAAATAATTTCAAGTCAAAACTAAATTCAGACAAAATTTTGAATAACAGTTTCATAAATAAAGTGATACAATAAATTGAATCACCTTGAATAGTATCACTTGCGTCACCACACTATTCATGATGATCAAATTATTGTATCATTTCATTTGTGAAACTGTTGTGAACTGTTACAACACAACTATGATGTTTTTTTGAGATTATTGCAAATATATCAATTTGATGTAGTGAAGAACAAGAATAATGGAGTCATATCAAATCAAATACATCATAACATTCAATTGTTTACGATATACCGATCACAAAAACTTGTTATTAATATATATATATATATATATAATGAATTTCAAGAGTATTTGAAATATGTGAAAAATAAGAGATAATTTAATAAATTTATTAAACACGTTAAATGAAGTCTAAATACCAAGAAATGACACAAATATGAAATCAATATATAATTAGAAAATTAAAGAGTGGTTTAAAAAATCTATATATAAGAAGAAAAATGATAATTAGAAAATCAAGAGGTGGTTTCAAAAACCAATAAATAATTAGAAGAAATGATAATTATTAAAAAATAAAACCCTCGAAAGTTACGAAAAAACTTTGAAATTTTCGAAAAAAAACCTCGAAAAAATAATTTTTTGGTACCTGGTTTTTGTATTTTAACGAAAAAAAAAACCTTGAAATTTTTCGAAAATGTAATAATTTCTTTCGCCATTTTTCTTTTCATAATTTCTATAAAAAAAACGAAATTTTTTTTTTTTAGCTGTAACAGTTCACAACACAATTTAAAAAATAAAGTGATACAATAATTGGGTCACCATGAATAATATGGTGTTGCAAGTGATATTATTTACGATGATTCAATTATTGTATCACTTTATTTGTGAAACAGTTTTTTAAAATTTTGCCTGAATTTAAGTTTTGACTTGAAATTGTTTAGTGGACTCTATGTCACCAAAATAATATTATTTGGAGTTGTTACAAAACTGTCTATTTGGTACAATGAAAATACCACAAAATTTCCAAAAATACTACATTCTAACATCACAAAATGTACACTGATTAGTACCACAACCATGTATGTTGGTATAGCTATAGTATACAATCCATGATCAAACATTCTCCACCTTTCATCCCAACCATCTTGATGCAAAAATCAACCCTAAAAATTCTACCCATAGATCTTCCAAATGATGTTCATATCTCCCACCCAACTGACAATTTCACGTGCCCTTTCAACTCTGAAACACCCTCCATTGATGATGTTAGTGGACCCTCAAAAACCCTTCAATCGAGACTCTAGAAAAAAAAAAAAAAAAAAAGCCCGGACATGTCACCTTCCTCTTCGTACCCGTTGATGCCTTCCCGCCATTTAACTCCATTTATGGTACCAAAAGCTTCTGGTCCATTTTCCATTTTTAGCTCTCTCTGAGTTTTCTCTCTCTAAAACTTTCTGTCTCTTCTTTCTTGCTTCTTTCTTCATTCACCTTTCACTCTATATTCTTTCATCAATACTTTACAACTTTTCTTGTTTCTATACTTTATCTTTTTTTCTTCTTGGATAGTTTGTTTTAAAGCTTTCAATCTAATCATTCCTCATCACCGTGTTTCTTTCTTCGATTCGATGGGACGGGGAAAGATTGAGATCAAGAAGATTGAAAACGCCACGAATAGGCAAGTTACGTATTCGAAGAGAAGAACTGGCATAGTCAAGAAAGCTAGAGAACTCACTGTTCTTTGTGATGCGGAGGTTTCGCTCATCATGTTTTCCAGCACTGGAAAGCTTTCAGAGTATATTAGCCCTTCCACGACGTACAAAATCTTCTTTAAATCTATTATTCGAGCTTTTATATGATAGCTTCAAAACCCTAGTTTTCTTATAACTCTTGTTTTTTTTTTTTTTTTGTTAGAACGAAGAGGTTGTTCGATCAGTACCAACAGATGACTGGGATCAATCTTTGGACTACGCATTACGAGGTTAAAGATCTATCCGAAAAATAAAATAAAAAATTTTAAGTTTAAAAAATAACCTTTGTTTTTCATTTCGTTTATCAACGTTGTAGTTTTTTTTTTTTTCTAGTGATTTGTTGTGGATGGATTTGCAGAGAATGCAAGAGAGTTTGAAGAAGCAAAACGATACGAACATGAGGCTTCGAAAAGAAATCAGGTAAATTTTTCTATAAAAACTTGTGTTTTTAAGTATGGATTTGATTGTGAATAAGTGTAATATTAAGTGGTTATAATTATTTGTGTTATTTTAGCCAGAGGATGGGAGAGTGTCTGGATGAGTTGAACTTCGACGAGTTGCACAGTCTTGAGCAAGATCTCACTGGTTCACTGAAGGTTGTTCGTGATCGCAA
Organism: Berberis thunbergii; assembly: GCA_003290165.1. Lineage (NCBI taxonomy): Eukaryota > Viridiplantae > Streptophyta > Magnoliopsida > Ranunculales > Berberidaceae > Berberis > Berberis thunbergii. Next base: position 45,519 of record QNQO01001805.1, read on the forward strand.
GGTTTAGGGTTTTTTAACTCATTAAAATTTTCAAGAAAAAAAAATAATCGGAAGAAAGAAAAACCTATTATTTTTGCTGAAGATCTTTATTTATATCAAATTTATAAAAATTTTTGTTTTTCGTGTTTGATGTTAATGCAGTATCACATGATTGGTACTCAAACTGAAACTTACAGGAAGAAAGTAAGTTCAATGCATTTTTGTTTAGGATTATAACACTTTTTTTTTTCTAAATTTTTCTTTTTTGATTGTAGCTAAGGAACTTGGAGGAAACACATAAAAACCTAGTACGCGAATTTGTAAGTTGTTCGAAATTATATTGTTATTTTGGAATAAAATTGAAGTAATTAGATTTGATCCTGATAGTAACAACGACGATTTTGGTTGGAGTTCAGGAAATTAGAGGTGAGGATCCATACTATGAAGCAGATATGGAAACCTCAATGGATGTGGTTAATGGTCTATATGATTATCGTCTACAACTGAACCAGCCTAATCTTCGCGGAGAAGGATTTCAGGAATATTTTGGGGTAATGCATTAGAGCTAGTTTGGTTGAGATATTATGTAGAACTTGTTATGTTGTTTAATGCTTTTAAAATGATGGACATTGAACGATCTTTCTGATGCTTAGGGTGTTTGAAATGGATCATAAACTCAATTAAAGAACAATGGATGAACCTACGTACCGAAATCCTTTAGTAATGCTAGCTAGCTAGCTTCGTATGTGATCGAATTTGATAATTGAGGGATTTTAATATTTCATTCTGAAACTTCTGTTTGATGTTAAAGTGATGACACATAGTTCTCTACTCAGTCTGAAATTTTCTTTGATTTTGTTTTGCCATGTCATGAATCTAGCGAGGACTCTATGATTGTAATGTTAAATTTGTTTTCTCAAGATTTTGGGTTCTTTTGATGGACAATCCAAAATTTAAGGTGATTTTCTTGTTGTAAACGTCTAAATTGAACTGAATATACACTATTAATCATTGTCAACATTTTGCTTATGATTGTTGTTTTTGATCATTTTGTTCGAGCTCTGCTACTACTGTTAAGTGTTAATTACATCTAACACACTATCTGTCAGCTCATGTTCACAAGGAGAATCTCAAAACACTCATTGAATCACTATTAATTGCTCTATTACTGCATTAAATTGACATTTTTGTAACAACTCCAAAAAATGTAACACTTTTGAACTTTAACAATTCACCAAACAATTTCGAGTCAAAACTAAAATTATTTACAAAAAATGAAAAACGGTTAACACAAAAAAAAATATTACAATTAATTGGATCACCGTGAATAAAAATGTGTAAAATTATTTAGTGGACTGTTACAGCTCAAAATGTTACTATTTGGGGATGTTACAGAAATATAAATTTTATTTTATGTGTCTATCATGAAATGGAACAAGTCGGCCGCCTGTTGGTCCTATTGGGCTCCAACCCTCACCCTCATCCTCCCCTCCACATCGGCACACTTTCGGCCCTATTGGGCTCTGATACCATTCTGTAACGACCCGGTCCACATGACACAATATTGTCCGCTCTGGCCCAAACCGGCCCGCACAGCTTTAAAACGTGTTGTATCATGTCGAGTCAAGCTCGTACATATAAAGCACATCACCCTCCGGCACCCAGACGATGTGGGACTATGATACCCCTTGAGTAGCTCGTCAAACCCCTCTTGGGATCCACATGCCTATTGGGCCTATTGGGCTCCAACCCTCACCCTCAGGTCCGCCCACACAAGGGTATCACAGTATCTTTGGTTGAACTTTTGGGATATTTTATAGAATGAATAAGAAGATTTAAGAAGATTGCCAGTAGATAGTCTAGGTTTTACTCTTCATGTCTTTTTCTTTCTCATTTTTTTCTTTTTCATCGTCTGGTCTGCACAATGTTTAAGGAGAATCTCAAAACACTCATTGAATCACTATTAATTGCTCTATTACTGCACTAAATTGACATTTTTGTAACAACTCCAAAAAATGTAACACTTTTGAACTTTAACAATTCACTAAACAATTTCAACTCAAAACTAAAATTAGTTACAAAAAATGAAAAACAGTTAACACAAAAAAAAATTTATAATTAATTGGATCACCATGAATAATATCACTTGTAGCACCATACTCATCATGGTGATACAATTATTGTATTACTTTATTTGTAAAAATGTGTAAAATTATTTAGTGGACTATTACAGTTCAAAATGTTACTATTTTGGGGATGTTACATAAATATAACTTTATTTGTATTACTTTATGTTGGGCTATTGGGTTCCAACTCTAGCCCAAACCGGCCTGCACAGCTTTAAAACGCGTTGTATCATGTAGAGTCAAGCTCGTACATATAAAGCACATCACCCTCCGGTACCCAAGCGATGTGGGACTATGATACCCCTTGAGTAGCTCGTCCAACCCCTCTTGGGATCCACAGGCCTATTGAGCTCCAACCCTCACCCTCAGGTCCGCCCACACAAGAGTATCGCAGTATCTTTGGTTGAACTTTTGGGATATTTTATAGAATGAATAAGAAGATTTAAGAAAATTGCCAGTAGATAGTCTAGGTTTTACTCTTCACGTCTTTTTTCTTTCTCATTTTTTCTTTTTCATCGTCTAGTCTGCACAATTGTGATTTTAGAGTGATTTAGAACAAAGGAATTTTTTTTTCTTTGTCAAATGCATTATTTTCGTATAATTCAAACTCACAGGAGGTAGGGGTGTTGAATGGATGGAGATGAGTAACGGAAGAGATGGCAGGCGTGCTACGAGTTGTAGGGAATGTCAAACAATATGTAGTTTTGTGCATTTGAGCAAAACAAAAGGTTAAAAAAGGATGGAGATGACAAATTTATTCACATAGGGATGTATAGGCTGTATCACCATTTTATCTTGCATTATGCTTCATGAACTCATATTACAGTGGTATTCATTTACGCATGCATATTAAAAAATGCAAATTATCAAAAAAAAAAAAAAAAGGTCTTTCATATTGGGAGTGACATAAATTGTTGCTCCAAGCCGAGTGCATCTTTGATAATATGTTAAGGGTTTACCTACCTATGATATAGTTATTTTTGCCTACGGAAAGAGATTTGTCAATGTGAACTCTTGGGGAAAGTTAGCATGTTATCCTAAGAGTAACTTTTATCCGTTGAGGGATTACTCTTCCACTCGGATAGGTCTTGCAGCCAAGCTCCCCATGATATAAACAGTTGTTCTTACCGAGTGATCTTAGATGATATGTAAAGAGTGCCTGCCTATGATATAGTTGTTTTTCCTATGATGTAAACTCTTGGGGAAAATCAGTATGTTATCCCGAGGGATAAAAAAATAATAAAACGAAGTGTGTGGCTGCTGGGATTCGAGCCCAGGTCTCCACGGCCACAACGTGGAATTCTCACCACTAAACTACAGCCACAGAGTGAAAGTTATTTCAATTTTTATATTAATAATTTGTTAGTTTTAGGGTTTGAATTGACATTTGAAAATTGAACAATCTTATAATTACTATAATACATCAAAATAGACCGTCATCACAACCCTATACGTGGCAAAAATTTCCATCATGAGGATCAGGTATCCCAAAATCAGGTCAGCTCATAAAGCCTAAAGAGGGCAAAACCAATCATAAAAGCCCAAACATAACCCATCAGAAGAGTCATAACCAATGTCTAGATCCAGGCCTAAACGAGCTCTCGCATAAAGAATAAAAACGTTGAATAAGAAAAGAGTCGTGGAGGAAGTTACGTCTCTACGAACACGTCTTCATAAAGGAAAAGACTATTACGAAGAACATCTTTCTCCATTGCGCCTTACATGCGGAGAATTAATCGCAACCATTATATAAGGTAAATGGAACAATCGACAAAAGTATGCAACTTTAACTGAGTTTTATTTAGATTTACTTCCTTCTCCAACAGATTTGCTGACTTAAGCATCGGAGTGTCTTTAACTATCAAAAGGTAATATTTAACCGTCTAACATCTGCTTTACAGATCAAACATACAGAAGAACGACATTTGGACGCATTACTAATCAATGAGATCATAATAGGATTCAAGTATGGTTGGTGAGCTATTTTTATGAATTTGACATCAATCAGCTTCACATGAGATGTGATTTGAGATACTCGATGGAAGTGTATTATAAGCTTGGTATCTTGTTGGATATATTGAACACCCGAAGCATTACAATTTACAATGATTTTGGTAACAGCTTGTTTTTGGTGATAAACTCTATTAATTATTGGAAAACTAAAAAAAGTCGTCAACTTTTATCAAAGATAGCATAATTTCAAGTTTTACTTAAAGTCAATAGGATGATTTTGGTGCACCTAATATTTTGTGTTATTGCTCCTTGGATTGCTCAATTATCTTTAGCTTTACTTCTCTTTAAAGCTTCTTTAAACCTTTGGATTATCATTGTTTTGCTAGCTTTCTTTCCTTTGAAGTTGCCCCTGTTAAATTCTTTGCACCAAACCTTGAAAATTACTTCTTTTCAGCCAGTGTTATGGTTACCATGTCTCCATCTTTGCCTCCCCCCATATGGGCATTTGTCCAAATCAAGATTACTGTTAATGCTTAAGCTGATAATGACTAACAAAATAAATAAGAAATTCATCACTAATGTGGCTATTCTATCACCCACCCAACAGTTGAATGATAAGGACATAGGATAAAGCCCATCTAGTCTACACCCACAACAGCTGTAACAAAAGGCCATTGGCTTAATTTCACTGTTCACAACTCATTACTCATACCACATAATATTAAAACTTGCATCACCATCTTGCTGCACTATTTTTATTTAATGGGAGAAACAAACGATTGTGCCACCCTATTTTGAAGGCAATATATATAACAACAATATTTTCCTAGGATTCTTTAGAATGAAAAATATAAGTCACATCCATGAAATGGGCAAAGACATCCCTCTCATTAATATTAAGGATTGTGTAAAGTTTCTATCTGGACTTACTCTGCCAAGAAGGATTTTGCATCTCAAATGACTCCAGTTCTTAGCTAAGTGGAGCCAATGGTGTTATGCCTAGTGGTTAGGGCTGTGTGGATTTGTCCCCCACGTTCTAGCTTCGAATCTCACTTGCGACATGATTACTTTCTAATGGGTGTTAACTTATACATCGCTCAATCCATAGGAGATGGGATCCTTAAAAACTCAGTTCGCCTTAAAAATAAAAATAAAAAAAGTGGAGTCCGCATGCCCGTATCCACATCACAACACCCGTCGATATCAACATAAGCATCCATTTCCACATTTACATTTTGTAAATCCATTAAGGCAGCCATCTAGCTGTTACAACCAAGGCCCACTTCTACTCACCATTGACCCTTGCAAAAGAGCATAAAACACAATCATTCACTGCAATCAAACACTCTTTGCTTCCTCTCTCCCCCCTCTTACATAGAGGCTTCAAATAGAGCAACTGTGAAGCTATCCCATTTTTATTTTCAAAAGACAGTCACCACCACCACCACCACCTCATCTCATCATCCCAAAATCAACAACATTTTGAATGGGCAATTTTTCCTTCTCTCTACCATCGATTCTTATTCTTCTTCTACTCACAATATCAACTTCACACTTGGCAGATTCTACAACATATTGGGGTGACATACAAGTCTTGAAGCAACTGAAACATAGCATCAACTCTGCCTCCATCATTCCTGGATCTTGTATAAGCTCATGGAACTTCTCATTCGACCCATGCGATCACCTCTTCTCTGAACAATTCACCTGTGGATTCAGATGTGACATAGTGGTCACTGGATTCAATCGAGTCACTGAACTCACTCTTGATTCAGCTGGTTACTCTGGCTCCCTCTCTTCTTCCCTTTGGAACCTGCCCTACTTGACCACACTCGATGTTTCCAACAATTTCTTCTCTGGGTCGATCCCAGACTCGCTCTCGAACCTCACTAGGCTTCGTCAGCTTGCTCTCTCCATGAACTCATTCTCCGGAGAAATTCCTAGTTCAATTGGGTCTCTCCTTTCACTCGAAGAGCTCCATCTAGATAACAATAATCTACAAGGTCAAATTCCTTCAAGCATCAACAATCTTTCGGCCTTAAAAAGGCTAGAACTTCAAAGAAACAACCTTTCCAGCAAGTTTCCTCATCTGGGTAGACTGGAAAAGCTGTCATTCTTAGATATCAGTGATAATTCGATCTCTGGGCAAATTCCAGCAACTTTGCCAAAATCACTTGCAGAGATTTCGATGAGGAACAATTCCCTTGAAGGAAACCTCCTAATTCAAATCGGAGACTTGGGTTACCTACAAGTACTTGATCTAAGTTACAACCAAGTCACAGGCACTGTTTTGGCTCCATGTTCGACCACCCATCACTACAACAACTCACTCTTTCTCACAACAAGTTCACATCTTTGCAACAACCCAGTAAATTAGGTGCCAAAAGCGTGCTAATAGCGCTTGATATGAGCTTCAACGAGCTTCAAGGAACGTTGCCAGCATTCTTCCCAACAATGTTGAAGCTCTCTTCTCTGTCTTTAGAGAACAACAAGTTGACAGGGATGATACCAACTCAATATGCAGTGAAGACTGTTGTTGACCCTTCAATAGGAGGGAGTTCCAAGTTTGTGAGGTTATTGCTTGGTGGGAACTATTTGTCTGGGCCAATTCCCGCGCCATTAATGAAGTTGAAACCTGGCGATGCTAATGTGAGCTTGGGCAATAACTGTTTGTTTCGGTGCCCATTGAGGTTCTTCTTCTGTCAAGGAGGAGTTCAGAAGTCTTCAAGGGCGTGTAAGAGACTTGGAACTGTTATTTCTTGAAGGGGCTTGTAGTTGTAGTACAGATTATGCAACCTGCAACCTGCAACCTGCAACCTGTAGCATTTTATATTGATAGTAGTAATAGATGAAGACTGTAAAATGTGTATTCCGCCACACAGTTTACTTATGGAACTGAGAACATTTTTTGTTTGAAACTCCAGTTGGGTATTCATTTGTACAAAGATTACAAATTTCCAATGACATGCAGGTGATAAAACGGCACTTTATCAATGTCGCTATCCCTTCTTCAAATTCTATGTAGTAACCAAGTTGATTCTCTGGTTGCTACATGCTTCACACATTTATTAATGGTGGAAACACAAAATTGGTAGAAAACTTCAGGCAGAGTTCAAATTACGCTGAAATAACGTGCCACTGAACATTGAAAAAATAAATATAATAAAAAGATTGACAATAGATATCTTTTATCAACAAGAATCTCCATGTGATATGGATTCATAACCCAGATTCAACTTTACTTCACTTCTCTATTGTACATATATAGGACGCACCATTTTGACATAGATGAATGAACAAATACCCCAGCCTATAATATATACCTTCTGAATGAGATACACCATTCTTCTATTTCATTTTGGCAACCTGAAGAATGTTACTTGTTACCTCAATAGAATTTGAGTCGTTGCCCACCAGAGGTACAATGCTTTGTTAGGAAGGAAAAAAACAAGAGACCCTTTGTGCAACTTTTTTGCAGCTATGTGGTACTCTGAAATCCGAACAAGCAATTGAACAAGGCTTGCACACTGTACAAAGAAGCACATGATTGTTAGTCAGACCAATATTGCATTTATTACATTCAACTTCGCTTAGCATCGTAATCAACTTAAACAGAAATAATAGTACAAAAGATATGTAGTCATTTGATCAATTAAAGTAAATTATGCCCTATATGAATTCACATCATTAAGGGGGAAAACTTCAGAAGCTAATTTTTTAACAATGAATTCTCTTCAGTGAGCACAGGTTGAAGTTGGAAGCAAAAACGACATTGTGCAGGGTGAAAACAAACTGATTTCCAATATATTCAAATTTAAAACTAGTATACTGAAATGCAACGCCATAAACTGATCCTCAACAGAAGGTTGCAAATCCAAATATGTTATCTATAGATTCAAGCTTAAATTCAGTCAAGACCTCGAACGAGAAGACAAAATATGACATCTTTCTGTGGTATATAAATGCGGCATGAAGGGAAGGAAATCTACTTCACAAATCAACGCAGGCAGTTCTGAGTTCTGACTATCTGATAGATTGATTGTAAACTGAAATTTTGGAATTAATCCTTTTAAGTCTAGTCCAATAGCGTAAGGAATTATATAATGCCTATAGGTGAAGATGATCACCTCCCCATAAAGATTAAATTCACATCAAACACAGTATCAGCCTTATTTTTTGTTAACTTACCTCATGAATTTGAACACCAACCACTTGTTATTGAGTTCACAATATAAAGTTAAGTTTATTTTAGTTATGTTTATTTTGTAATATGGGAAACCTCTTATCAGATCCAGGTCTACAGGTAGAAGTAGAACACAAAAGTTTATGGCACTGATGACATATTGAAGTGTAATGGCTAGAGAGTAGAGAGTAACCCATCTAGGGTGATATTCTGTGCCCAGGTATAACAAAGGAGAAAGGAATTACGATGGGTCAGCAGGTACACAAGTAAACCATCTGAAGGTAGTGGGTCACTGCTTCAGTCAACTTTAATGATCCTAATATTTAAGTATATATAAAGTAAGGTTAAAGATCACTTACTGCAAAAATCGTGCAATGTCGAAGTAGTGCTGCGAACGGTGTTCAAATCATATTTTGTACAGATGAGGTTTGGCATCTCCATTTTCCATAAAATCAAGCTTCTTTTCCTTCATCTCTTGCATTCGAGCCTGAATACATTTGACATAAATAGCACAACCCAGTTATAATACTTCAAATAGCTTCAACATGTGGAATTTGATAACTATACTACTAAAGATCCAACAGAAAATTAACAGACAAAAAATATATATATATATAGATAATCTATTAAAATATTCACATTAATAATCGATAGGAAGTGAAATGAAAATAAACAATGATATGTTTCGGTTCTCCAACAAAATGGTAAGCCATGTTAACCCAACAAAAACAAGGAATTAGTAGATTGATATGACCTACCGTCCTTGGTAAACAATATCAAGCGCTAATATCAGAATACGAAACAGACAGATTTCAAATCATGTTCGAACCTAGAAGCGATGTATGAGATCTAGGCTGCTCAACCTGTATCTGTTTGCAAGACGCAGTGAACAGACTAACAAGAACAGCTAAACTAAAGAGTAAAACTCAGACTCGTCCTTCAAGAGGCTGGGAGGATGAAAGGAATTAAAGATAGATAAGTGGACTATCTACACCAGGATTTATGTAACTACTTTATTGTCAGATGAACTTGAGAATGTGAACGATTGGTTGCATAATAGATGTCGATCTCTTGAAGGATTCTCAGTTAACCATGTCTCTATGGCAAACATGACAAATGCAAAAGTATATTGCTAACCTGTAACCAATAAAACAACCACACTGGATATCGTAGCATTTCAAATTTGACGGTGTTTTCATTCCAAGGAAAAACTGCAATGAGAAAATCACAAAAAGAAAAAGAAATAGAAGAGGTAGTTGGGAAAAACTTCTCCATCTCGAGGTTTGAAGATGACTTTAATTTTGGCAAAATTTTTCTTAGCTCCCTCCTAAGAAGATATTTTCCACAATTTTTTCATCACAAAATACATATTCCTCATTCTCTCTTCCACTTTTCATCTTCTCCCTTCTAACTTTTGGAAATTTTCCCTGGAATCAAACACACCCTAAGTTTTAAAGTACTAATGTTCTGGAACAAACCAAAGTGCAGAAGTAGCAGAAAATAAAATCTAAACTCTCATATAAAAGATAAAATTATCTTAGAGCTGTGGACCTAATTTTAGAAGAGTCAAGCATACAGTTACTACGAGTGTATAGCCATTGTTCCAGTTTACCTTCAGGCGAGTAATCATTGGTTCTAGTTCGGGACCACCATCAGCTCGCTTTTCAGTTCCCAAAACGTGTATTTCTCCGAGGACATTATCTTTATCTTCAACTACATTTGTCTGAAGACCATTCAATTTATCTTCAACCACATTTATCTGGAGACCGTTCAATTTAGCTTCAACCACATTTTTCTGAAGACTGTTCATAAGGTTAGGTTCATCATATGGCATTCTATCAGCATTAAACTCTTGAACAGCTTCCTGCTCTTTTTTCAGCTTTGCAACAAGCACCCACATGTTTGCTAAGTCATTTTCTAAAGCTGCCTCTCTTTCCTTGCTTCATCAACTTTCTTCTTATAATCTTCTTGTGCACGCTTTTCTTCAGCTAAAGCTGCTTCAAGTGCAGCCTCCCTTTGCTTTCTTGATTGTAACTCTATCTTTATGTCATTTGGATCAATATTGTGATACTTGGAATCATCATAAACTGTTCCAAGAACTTCACTACCTCTGTTAAAACTCTGACCTTTCCTCCCAAGCTTCATATTATTACCCTTGCTTTCATAGTAGTTGCGGCTGGAATTATTGTCAGAACCTCTTGAATAGGCCATCTCCTTGGCAGCCAACAGTTCTTTCGCTTGTCTGGCATTCTCCATAGAAAGCTTGGTGATCTCACTTGCCAAATTTTTCAGCTCGACTGCAGCGGCGGATGCCAGTTCCTTGGCATAAGAAGCCTCTTCAGCCAACTTGTGATTCTGTACGTGTAACCCGCTGATCTCTTCCATAAGCCGAACATGGTCAAGACCCAGTTTCTCATTTTCAATTTCCTATTAGACCGGTAAATACTGGTGTTAGTGGCAAATAGGAGAAAGAGCCCATGATTTTTTTATTTTCAGTGCAAGATTCATATTGAGAGTTTGAGACATAAATCAAGGATGCGCCTAACAATATTAGAACACATACCCTTAACACATTTCACAATTGCCTAACGTCTACGAAGATTTCCAATGAAGCAAAGCAAAATAGTTTATTGCAGAAATGACAGAACAAACTCAGCATAAAGTCTTCAAATCCAGCAATATAAATAGGAGGGTTAGCTGCATCTATACATCCATGCCACTTGTAGTACATGAAAATACAGCCTTGAGTTATTAGCTTTAGGTGACGAACCACTTTTAGTAGCTGCCCTCCAACCTTTTAGCAATTGACACTTATAAGCTTCAGATGTTATCTTATATACAACCATATTCAGTTGGTATTAGCCTATGCAAATGTCGACTAGGGTATGTATTTTATCAATGAAGATGCTTTGACACTACAGGTGCAGACTTTTGCATATTTTAGTAACAAATATTTAAAAAAAAAGTAGGTATGCACCATAGCAAACAGAACGCATGCCTCATCCAAATACATTAGGTATACTCTTTACAACTGATAAACCACCTCTATAGTCATTAGTAAACTAGTAAAAAACTAAAAATACAAAGTCAACTATGGGACAACATAGTCCACTAGCATGACGACTGCCAGATGTAATCCTATGAAAATTGTTGATCTCGATAGCATCCTAAAATCAATTTCATATTTCATCCTGTAGTTACTGATAGAGGATTTAAAAAGTGAAAAAGAATACCTGGAGAGAAAATGGTACGCTATTTTGAAACCTAAAACTTTTAGCTTTTCATAACTTCCCCAAAATTTACATCTACATACAGTCAGACTTGTTTGACTAAATCATTCACAAGAGGCTTTACGCCTTCAGGCTCATTCCTCAAGACACATACACATCTGTGTTTAAAAACATAGGTAGGATTGGCAACTTCCAGTGTATCATCAGCTTTGTTATATCCCTTTTATGTTTTGTCACTATCCTTTAGTTAAAAGAATTAGTTTTAATAGCTCAAATAGTAAGAATAAAATTATCATGTCCCTAGTATGAAATACATTAATGTCTTATTTCCCAATTGAACTACCTCTCCCCAACATAATCCAGTAAATTTGAGTGAAAAATAGCATATTGCAGCTCAACTATAGTATGATCAAATACATGGCAATACCTGAGACTGGATTTTCCTTTTCAACTCCTCAATGCATTCTTCATTGGAAGAGTGATCAGTGTACGAGGTTGAAGCCAATTGCTGCTGTAGCCATAGTACTTTTTCTTGCATCTCTTCGTACTCTGAACACTGCAAGCTAAAAAAAGACGAGTCAATCTTAGTTGAAACTAAGAGGATGGGCAGGGGAGGCGGGGAATTCTATGAAAAATCAATGTCCTGCCCTATTTGTGTGTCAGATATACACAAAAAGGGAAAGGAGAAGTCTGAGCTGATCTTCTACAAAAGAAATAGTCAGTGGCACCTTTCGACTAAGGGAGTCAACGGTCAACTTTTTACAGTTAATTTATAAATATTCATTACAGCTCTTAAGCTAGAGCTAAAAGGATAACAGTTAAGCAACCTTGTTTTGCAACTGCTGCTGTAGGACACGATTATCTGCTGAAGTTATCTGCATGCATTAGTAAGAATTCAGGTTAAAAAATAAATTTTGAACCACTGCATTCTGAATAAAGTTTCTCAACACTGCAAATTCTAAACAAAATTCCATAATCAAAAGCTTCACTTTTTAAGACATAACACTGTACATCTACTAGATATTTACATTTGCAATGTCAGAAACCCAATCAATAGTGAAACGACTCACCTCTAGCTCAAACTCTTTCTCATTGCACTGAGTCATCAATCTCATAATTGTCTGTTTATAGAAACTAACAGATTAGTTGACATTATAACAAAAATGATAAGTTCCTTCAAGAATACAAAAATAAAAGCAGACAAGAATATGGAATGAACACTAAACAACCTGCTGCATTTCAACCAACGTCGTGTTAGCTACTACAACTTTGCGGCTCTCTTTGATGTGTTGTTCTAAAACCTTCATCTGCCTTCTCTTTTCTTCAATTTCACGTTCCAAGTTTTGAATCTGTATTTTGGAACACAGAGAATAACAGTGAGTGAAGTGTTATAAACAGGTGAAATGAAAATGATTAAAAAATAAGAATATAACCACAACAAGATTACAACTATGATGAGAATACAACAACATTTTAATCGGTATACAATTTCCTGTCAAGATGAATATGCAAGCCTTGACAATTGTGATAGACTGCTGGTATTGTGATAGACACGGTTACTATCCATGTGTGACACAATTTGTAACTGACATTTTTGCCTACCACATACACTCAAAATCCTTATTTCTCCAGATCAATACTGATAGTAGCAGGCATATAGTCCATCTGAATACTAATTGGAACTAACCTATTACAAGACTTAGATTATGGAGCACCAACTTGAGTTGGTTGGATGGGGGAAGGTCTAGCAGAAGACGAATTTAACAATTTAAGTACTAAGCCTAGTATCTCAGTTGAATATGCTCAACTCATCGTGTTAGGCAGGATGGCGTAAAAAGTTGGATTGATATTCATTTGTAAAAAAATAATAATAATAATAATAAAATAAAAAAGAGGATGCTTAAAGGGATTTTCTGAAGGGGTGGTCCCAACCAGGAAGCAACCTAAACACAAGGATTTTCCTGTTCAGACCGCCACAAACCAGTTTGTTTGGGAATTCTATTTTGATTCTAATGGACCAAAGATAGCCTCATATAAAACAAATTATTTCAATGATTCCTTGTTCAAATTTTAAAAGCAAAAGGAACACACAAAATATAAAATTGTTCCCGGGGTCACATGTGATGTTCCTTTTCAAGTTTTCTTTATCAAAAAAGGGAAAATACAAAAATCTTAACAGAGCTCCATACAATAGCACAAACTACTCTCCTTTTTCTTTCTTTTTTTCTTTTTTTCCCTATTCCACAAAGCCATATATTTAGAATGGATGATACATTACCGGGGTCTGCAAGCCATCAGGATCAGTTTTAGATTGCTCAACCAAGCGCTTCAAGGTACTGGTGTTAAATGCAATCTCTCCACCAAGCATCTTAAAATGTTCAACCATTAGCTCCATCTGATCTGACATTGTTATCTCGTCCTACACGACAAAAAAAGGTATCGTGTTTCATGCTCTGTTTTTACAAACATAAAAGGCTCAAACCATGATGGATGTTTTCAGCTAAATAAACAGTATTAATCTTAGATCACTCCATTGACTAGTTAGTCTCAACTAAAATCAAAGGTGCAAGTTTGCATGATAGTTTTTATATGATAGAAATAAAACTAAGTTCAATTTAAGAATTAAGACTCCGTTGCAAAAGATGATTACTAAACAATGTGAAAATGATCAAATGTATAAAATGTGATAACGACCGACAAAAACAATAGCCAATGGACCTTCTTACCCTAAATAGTAATTTGATAAACAAAAAGGAAGTAATATAGCAAGTGGACATTCACTTGTGTATTCTGCAGATAAGCTAAAAATGAATGCAAATAGTGAGCTTTCCTACACCAATTAAGCTAAAGTTTTGCCAAATAAATAACAGAAACAAGCAGTGAAGCACTATATCAAAAAAGGTAACAATGCTAAAATACTAGATACTGACAGATTTCATCAAAACACTAACAAAAAGAACATAACATACTGTTGGCAGTATGGGACCTTCAGCAATCCCACTGATAGGTTCACGTGCTTCAGTTGACTCGGTAACTGAATTGTTGAAGGACAACTGCTCTTCACTACATTCAATGGAAGATATACCATGTTTAAGATCAGAAGACTGCTCCGTAGGAATCACCAGAGTGGCTGATGGATCATTCGGGTCATCGCTTTCTACATGCGGTGGTGAATCCTCACATAAGACATTCGGTTTCTGCCATAAACGGAATGACGGGTCAGCATCAAATATATCCTTCAGAGTCGAGATCATTTCAAGGAATGTTAAATTTGGTAGGGTTGGGTGCCAACACACATGCTGGCATTGTTTTTTAAGAGGGTGTGGGCAACGAAAACTTGACTGATACCCTAGTGTTTGAGAACATAAGGATAATTATAAACTCACTTCGTCTTCACCACCAGGATGATAACATTGTTGACTAGTTGCATCACTCAAAAGTCCAGGAATTGTGTTCTTTGTAGATACGAGTATGAGCTTCGTTAGCCTTTGAATTCTACTCATGAGAGCTGCTTTTTCTTCCTCTTCTTCCTCTAACCTTGACTGCATTTTCACTTGACGCTCTTCTAACTGTTCAAATGACAATTTCTCAATCCCAACAGGTACAAGTAATAAAATTTTAAATTTGGGTTCAGACAAGTCATACATGGAATGCATGACAACAAATAATGGCATGATTATGAATAGGTAACTGGAAGAGTATACGAGCTATAACTCTATGAAAATAATATTGAAGAAACCTTTTGTTTCAAGCTCATGATTTCCTCGTGATTGACACCAGTAAGCACTCCCTTCTTTAGCTGATCAAGTTCTTGTTTGAGACTTGAAATTTCCCTTTGATACTTTTTAATCAATGATTTCTCATCAACAATCTGCAATTCCAATGGACTTATTAACCTAAGCTTACATTTCTTTACTGGTGCAAATAACCCATTGATACAATATCTTAAAATGAGACATTGCCAGAACTTTTTACTTACTCTATTGCATGAAGCAAAAATTTCCACTCGCTTTGCCCTACTTGCAAACTTCAATGTATTATGAGTTTCCTCCATATTACTTGATGCAGGTGTAACTGTGCATATAAGCTGTAAAAAAGTTATATGTTAAGAAGCCTCGCTTCATGCTATGAATCTACATGTGGCAACACCGGTCAATAGGACCAACCAAGAGAAACAGGTAGCATAAATATCAATGAGTCCAACATTTTGTATGGAAAATGTCATACTTTATACACAAGCCTAACCTCTAAGATAGACCAGAAAAATAAAATCATGCAACATTGATGTTAACCAATCAGGAACTACTGTAAAGCAGCCAAACTCACCGATACATGTCCACGGCCACTCAATGAAGACTGTAGAAGACGGGTAAGCTTAGAATCACGATATGGAACATGTGATGCCCTCCCCTCACTCAGCTTGCCAATTACCTTAAAGCAATAAGCTGAAACTCAGACTATAATTTTGCAAAGGTGATTTTCACGCATCTATAATGATATACTTAGAGAATGCAAACAGCTACTAAATATATACATATAAATATATATATATAGAGAGAGAGAGAGACTGCTATAACATGAAACAAGTTCCAGACTCAACTATGAACAGGCATGTGCTTTTCCCCAACTCTAGGACATCAACTTTATTTTGAAAATTTGGATGGTGAAGTTCAAATAAAAGATACATTAAATAGATGGAGTTTCTATATCAAAGCAAACGGTTGTAGACACACTTACAGTCCCAAGAGTTAAAAGACTTTTGTTTATATAGGATCCTTCCTTTCTCCTTATCCCTGTTGTTTCAGTTTTGGAACTTTCAGATCCTGCTAGATCAATCAAGTTCTACAAAGAAGAAATTGAATGTAAGGAGAAATAGTGATTAAAAAGATTTATTCTAGAAATCCATAAAACTGATGCTTAGAATTTGTGTACCAACTGAGAGAATATCACTCCATCATAATCATCACCATGGGCACTGCTTTCTATCATCTGGAAAAAGGAACAAATAGGATGAGAGGAACGAAAACAGCCAACCAGATGAACCAATATGCCATCCACACAACTATGGCGGAATTAAGATAACAAAGAAGTTATACTACAAAACAAACCAAAATATATGTTTCAAGCTCAAAAATATATATGAAACCAGTTAACGGCAAGGGATATACGATATAAGTGCATGTATAATTATAATCTTTGAAACCTCATCCTGACCATGTGGATGCCCCTCTTGTGGATACCCAACTTATGCCTTTATCATTTTTGTGTTGTGTTTTGATTTTTTTTTATTAGTAAAACAGTCTCATTTATTCAAACAAAAGGGGCATAGCAGTGAAAACATCAGTCACTTTGGCCAGAAATCAGTTACATCATGTGTTGTTATGTACAATCTCTCCCCAATCAAACATACATGAGGAGATTGATGTAATATTTCTCCTGCATTTTTGTGTGTATGTGCATGCATGCTGTCACAACCATGTAGGTGGCTCACCCAGCTACCATGTCTTTATTGTTAGATTAACAAATTCCTATCATTGGTGTTTGATGACATAAAGAAAGACCGAAGCATAAGCAACTAATCAAAACCCTCATACGCGGGCTTCAATCTTAACAGTTTTCTGACACCCAAGTAAACTCGAAACTTGAACTCCAGTTTAATGGGTAATCCTGCATCAGTGAAGCTTGGGCTTTACAATTTCATAACTATGGCAAATTCTAATGCACTTCCAGAAAGAACTTCTTATGCCTCCTTCGTACTCAGAATCGTTGCAGATCTTCCAACCCTTAGAACAAATAGAAGCCAGAACTCTAATTTGATTCATCTTTCCACAAACTAAATAGGACTCTTTTATGTTTAGTAGGGAATAAATCATTTTAGACAGGAGAAAGTGCTTTTGTTGATAATAAGCGACAGAAACTATACTAATATGTTCCTCTAATCCTAAGAAATAAAAGATCATTTAATAGTGGCGGAGCTCAAATTCTATCACAGATTAACTGATATTAATAAAGAAGAACTACATAAAAAACTGAACAAGTCATTATGCTTAAATATTATATACCATGGTAAATATGGTGTGACTACGGCTACTCATCAAGTTAACATTATTTGAACCAACATGACGATGCTCTGTCATAAAAAAATATCACGAGTTAAAAACCATAATAGCCAAATTTTTGATTTATTGAAGACATCAATATTAGGATATAAAGTTCCAATATACCTTCTCCAGCAGCAATGAAAGAAAGTGCATGCCCCGGAGATAAAACTACTTCTTCCTTTATGCCTTCAACATATGTACCCTAGAGAACTTTTAGCTAGCACTGTTAGTAGCCAACTAAACTGGAATACAACAGCATGATATTCTCCCGATAATAATTAGAAGAACGAAAAACTTGACACAGTGAGGGCCTAACTCTTCATCGGAATGGTTGAATCCCGATGTAATTTAGATTGGAGAGTAAAGTAAAGATGGCTAACTATTTATCAATTCTGCTGTAGGTTTATGTTTCAATGACCAAAACATCTCGAGAAAGTACTACAATATTTAGGAGGTAGGACATTGGATACTCATGAAACCCAACATAATTAGAAAGCAAAATTGGTTTTTTCTTTGACAAAAAAATGAAGTGGATTTCAACAGCACCTTTGTTAAATTGATGAAAGGACAAAGGCTGAAAAAATAGATTACAATCCAGGACGATCCCAAGTGCAGAGATTCTTTAGGTGTGATGGGGAACTGGCCACTATAAAGAAAATACGGATGCTAAATGTGGACGACTTAGGGTACGTAAGGATGCTCAATGTTACGACTTTAGCAGTTGAATACCTGTGCATCTTCTCTAACGCGCAAATTCTGTCCTGTTGGATTCAGTAAATCATTTATCACCTGAAATCAAAAAAGTAGTAAATATTTTCTATGAGATAATAGACGGCTTAAGAGTTAGATTTCACATAGTAAATTAAATTATGTAGTGTATGTATATATACTTATTACAATAATAATAACCATGTCTCAGGTACAATCGCCAATTTTGTGACAAGTTAGGTAGCCACTTCATGAAGCCATAGATGAGAAACACCAAAATAGAAAAGTTCTATTTATAGCATTACTATCTCAAATTTATAACTAACACAGATAGTGGCAACTGCAGTGCCAATGATGGCAGAGACTAGGTCATCTAGCATTGTAAACTATCCAGTCCCAGGCACTGGGCGGCGTGAGATGAAGAGCCTGTTCTGGGCACCTAGCACCCTGGGCAAAAGGCAGGCCATGGGAAAAAGAAAGAAAAAAAAAAAAGCAGTCAAAGGTGCTCGCCTTCTTTCTTTTCTTTTTTTTTAACAATTAAGAAGAGCCTAGGCGAGGCGAGGCGGTGAGGCCAAGTACTGCACGCCTGGGCGTCGCCAGATTACATAGGTCATAAATTGAGTCTGGGGTTGGATCATGATGCATTGAGTGTGGCAACAAAAACATTGCATCAACCTATTTAAGAGGGTAGGTGGTGCCCCCAGTTGAGCAGGAGCATTGACGATTATGTTTGTAGCACTGGATGTCATGGTAGCAACATAAGTATCAACGTGATAATGGTCAAAGCCCTAGCATGATGGTGGTGGTGATGATGTGGCAATAATGTAATTTGGTGGAAATGTGACATCAGTGGTGTGAATGGGGCTGTGGTGGTTGTTGTGAAAATCATTAAACGATATGAAAGATTTATCATAACTTTAAGAAGATTAGGAATTTTAGAGTTACATTTTAAAAGGTATTTTAGGTACTAAAGCGTGATGGGCATGTTACATCATTTATAATTTTGAGATTTTGGTCCATTTTAATTTCATATATTGTATTATAATTGTTTTAGGTTTGCTTCTTGTTTCCCAAGACTAACATCGCAAGGCTATGATCTTCTAGGGGTGGTTCTAATAGAAATTTCGTGTCTTTGTCAGATATGAGTTCTTTGTTTGAGAATAAGATTGTTGAACCAGGAAATTAACATAATCCATTTGTACGTGAGTGCATCGCTATAATGAAAAAAAAATGAAATAAAGTGCATTGCTTTCCAATTTTATTCCTTATAATACAATTTTGGATTTGGAAACAAACACACATATTTGGAAAAATCTTAGTTCAGGAATGCACATGAAAAAAAATTGTATCAAATAATTATATATGGCTACATCTACAGGATTAACAAGAAAGGAAAGTAATTATTCGTCAAATAAAGGCTCGCAATTCATGAATCATTTCATTTGTAACATAATACTAACCTCGTTATAGATTTCAAGGTAGGACACACGAAGTAAGAACTCTCTTCCCGGACTCTGCGCGACAATCATAATGATAGACAACATAAGTATCTAGCTCTACAAGGATAAGATGTAGTTGACATGTTCCAAACAAGTCGAAGATAACATAAATTGCAGATAAGTATTGTAGTCATTTACAAATGAAAAGCAACGTCACAATATCCAACATACAATAAGGTGATTGTGAGTCTGTGACAGCCTTTAAGAAACCTGGAATGTCATCGAAATAATATTGCAGAAACTATGTTATCAACCGCATACCAGAAGCAATGAGGTAAACGCTACATGCCTAAGGGGGATGCACGGGTGACTAATTCCAAGAATGTTTAAGGCAGCCTAGCTGTACGCCCAAACCCCTCTTTTTGGTTGTTTTTCATAGTTGTTTTCTGGTTTGTTTTGTTATGTACATATAAAATTGCATTTTAAATCTCCTTTAATTCATCATTAAGATAATTAATCCGAATCCTGGATGATTCATTTGATGTGTGCAAAGAAAGAAACAAGCCGATCCACAATAAATAAACATTGGGTATTTAAGGGAGAGATTAGTTGGTGAGTGAAAAGCATAAAACATATTTATGTCTAATTATTTTCATCATTTCATTGTTATTCCTTGATCACTGATTAATTTCATCAGGAATTCGTACTTAGTAATAAATGACTAATTCTAGTTGTAGGTTAACTTAACGTTAGTAACTAAATTTCTTCAGATGGGGTAAATACCATAAGTTCCTCAATGCATAATTTCATTTAAACAACACAATAGAAACTGCGGAAGGTAATAATATTCTGGCTGGTATGAGACAGTGCACCTGAGGCTCGGTGTGCACTCAGTAGTTCTTATATGCTTTTGACCACTCACAATCTATTGAAAAAAGGAAAAAAGTGATAACCAGTACATGAAGAAAAAGGGAAACATAACAAACAATGACTACATTTATCCTATGGTCGAGTAGATTTTACACTAAACTAAGGGGTTGAATCTCTTGAGCATCACTACAGGTACGTGTCAACATCCATACATGTTTTTGTGGACAATCAATTATGCAAAAAGCGAAAGTATAGGGCAGTCTTGTTGTTACTCAAGAAATTGCATTGAGTTACAAGAAGAGAAATATGGTCTTATGAAGTAAGCACAAGAAGCTATCTATGACAGTATAACAATCAAATAATATGCAGATTATTTCATATTTCAAAATGTGGCTTTAGAACATCACTTCACAGAATGCCGTGGTGAGTTGTATAAAATAACTTACATCTTGAATTATGTTGAAGACGTCCATGATGGCCAACGGTATAATACCTGGAGACATTTGATCTCCCTGCAAAAATATAATAAACAAATTATTGAAGAAGAATCAAAACCAAGATATATTAGCTATCACTTTGTGCATACTATTTTTAATCTTTTTCTTCTTTTTCACCAGGCAGCAGCCTGATTAATGTTTCTTGCATGTACTTGACACTCGAGAATCCCTTTGATATGTATGCATTTCTTAACATAATTGATTGCATCTAAAATCATAACTGTAATATAAAAACACCGCAGCCTTTTCTTGCTCCCCCCAATAACTGTAATCAATTGCACTCAGTGTCCCCCCCCCCCCAATATTGCTCTCATCCACCGGTACATCTCCTCCGTCCATGCCTTTTCTTGTTCTCTTTTGGCATCGAAAAACGGATCAAGGTGGGCGACAATTCATTCTTTGTGTCTGTCTCAACCTGGATCACATTGGAGGTGGTGGTGGGATTTATGTCATTGGTCACTGGAAGTGGTGGTTGTGGTGTAATGAAACGGGTTCAGGTTGGGGTAAAAGGGAACATAAGTGTATTGTGTGAGGGTAGTAAAACTGGTTATGGGTATTGGATTGGACTTGGGCTAGGGCTATATGGACATTGGCAAGGGGACGCGGAATAGTATGCATATGGGTAAGAATAAATAGGGGTATGGATACTAAGAATAATATGGGTAACTCATTTGTTTTTAGTTTTTTTTTCAATGTTCGGGTGCTCTGACTGTTTATGGGGTTTGCATAACATGCTGGCTGGAACAGTGACGATGAATAGTGCTGACCTTGTTTTTTATTTTTTCCTTCAATCTTCAATCAAACTTTGTTTCTTCTTTTCCCTTTTCTCATTCAATCTTCTTCCAATTGAACCCATGAATCCAAGAGCATCGGCTCTGATACCAAATAATGGAACCTAAACTACAAATTAAACAAAAGATCGATAAAACTAAATAAACCTAAATAATCTCCATTGGAGTTTCTTCATTCATCAAAAACCAACTACAACCAACGGCCTATAGCTTATTTATATTAAACCTAGCTTGCAAATCAAGTGATCTAATCCTAAATGCTAGGGGAGCCCAAATCTCCACTTGTTCTAATGGGCTCCCTTAGGCCCAACCCAACAACTAAACTAAATGAAATAAATAAACTAAATCTTACGTTACATCAAAAACACTTATATTAAAGACAACAAAGAGAGCGCTCTTTATTAGTTGCTCAAGGAAAGCTTTCAAAAATGGTACAACTTTTAGCACATATTTAAGTTATTATGAGTTAAAACTTGATTGTCAGAGAACGTGGAAATTTTTTAACAACAAAAAATGGGACAATATATGTGGAGCAATCTGCTTTTCTGCAACAAAGTAAGTGTCTCCTTGTAATAGAGGAATCATGTGGGCATGCTTTCAGAATCATCTCATTGAACTTCAAGAGAGCTCAAGTGAATCTCTTCCGTGTAATTTAAGGTCTTCCATTTATTTAAGGATTACTGGAGTGGGGGGAAGTAGCACATCACCCAAAGAACGACAACAGATACTAAACAAATCCACTAATCTGCCTCATATATTATGGGCAAAATTAATGAACATTCAGAAAGAGTTCATATGTAGTGAAGAACATAACCACCAAATAAGTGATTTTATGGAAATTTCCAGGTGGCACAACGTTATGCTATTAAATTCTCCATAGGAACCGGGATTGTCACAATAAGTTGTTCTTTTGTATTACTTCACAACAACTAAACAGTTACATGACAAGATATTATTAAGGAAACTGCATAACAGGAAGTACGCTGGACATCTACAATGTTTCCTCAACTAATAAAGGAGTGGTCCCTTAGTTAGGTATGATGAGGATCCCTAAATATCTAGTGATATTTCTTAATGGAGGTGTTACATTCATTTTAGCTTATAAGCAATCATTAAGTGAAAAACTC
This sequence comes from Berberis thunbergii, assembly GCA_003290165.1. Lineage (NCBI taxonomy): Eukaryota > Viridiplantae > Streptophyta > Magnoliopsida > Ranunculales > Berberidaceae > Berberis > Berberis thunbergii. The sequence continues at coordinate 68,523 of QNQO01001805.1, forward strand.
TTTCCACAATCATCAACTAGAATACGAAATATCTTGACAAAGGGTATTGAATAAAATCCAGTATCATAATCCGACCGAACTGCCTGAACCAACAAAGGGACAATAAAGAACACATAAAAGTCTCAATCAATTTAAGGCATGTCAGTTATTACTTTTACAAATTTAGAGCAATCCAATTAACAATCCATCAAAGGTTATTCAGCTTTATGATTTTCATACAGTATATACTGAGAGCAAATCAGCCAAACAGTAACAGCTTTATAAAATCAGGTACTTACATGCATTGTGTGTGTTTTCCCACTACTAGTGACCCCATAAGCAAAAACAGTCCCTGCAAATAAATGCATGTTTCCATTAAGAAGTTGTATACACAATTGGGACATTTGATTCACAATAGCCTTCAATCAGAAAACTCTCAAGATAAGGGAATAAAAATGGAAAACATAGAAAATGAACATATTGAATGCAATCTATTCTATTTCCTAATAAAACTTGATTGCTTTTAGTAGGTAGTGGGAATTGAAACTTAGGAACTTAGACAGCATACAATACCATTTATGCCCTCCATTGCAGACTTGATGACGGGTCGAGCAGCAACATCATAGACCATCTCCGAAGTTGTAGAAGGTCCAAATACTCCATCTGTAATAAAAGAGTACAATTCCATTTATGAGCACATATGCAACTAAGACGAAATATGCGAAACCAAAAACATCTATTTCTATTCGGACAAGACAAATACTCAATAACCAAAAAAGGAGCTCCACTAACCATATCAAGCAACATAATCCAACACCCACGATTGTTTAAAAAAATGATGATATGATTTTGAAGTATCAAAAGGGTAAATAATCAATAGGACATTCATCATTCGTTTATCATGGCAAAGGAGTAACTAGATGGGACTCAATAAATCTTGGCTAGAAATAACATGTGCATGGTGCAATTTTAGATAAAGAACATGTGAATTGTGCATTGTAGCAAAGGCACATTTTTGGCTTAGCTACCGAAACGTCAAGATTGTCATAGAGTCTTTATTTGTATCTCCACCACAAAACACAATAAGACAAGGTGAAAAAAAACATCAACAATAAGACAAGGCGAAAAAAATCAGATTTTGTCTTTATGAGACAAGTCAAAACTTTTAAAATAAAACATTTAATGACGATAAACCTCTTTAGTGAGAAAGACACACTCCCTAAGGGGTGCAAAAGTTAACATGATGAAGCGTATTACACGAAAAAGAAAACCATCCCGCCTAAAAGATTAAAGTCATCCATCCAAGCAAAGGTTACTTGCTACGGAGGCTCAATATCAAAGAATCAATATCACTTGGAGGATGTGATGTTCTAGTGGCTGCCCTATTCCTCACAAATTCTTGATTTCCATTCTTTGTAAATAATCCATGCAACTGCATGTTGTATACACCTCGATAACCATGCCACTAGTCAATTGAGATTCCCTACTTTCCATTCATGAATCCATCAGTGAAAGCTACCATTAATCACTTTCACAAGATGAAACTCACTGACAAACTGGACATAAATCCTCTTGGTCTTGGATACACTACAATATAACAACAATTCATCAGTACTTTATTTCATCAGTCTCACTACACAGGCCACGAGCTCCCTCTACCTGCATTCCCCTTGTTATCAATTGTCTCTTGTTTAAAATTTCCCTTGCACTACTAATTACATGACGAAGGATATTCTGGGAGGTATTTTGGAATCCCCAAACCAAGTGAATATATTGTGACCATGGCATCCCTCATACACACAGACACATATCTATAATCATCTTTAGAATAGAAACCATCTTTATCGCTCTGTAAGGCCCAATCATCATCTTCTTAAAGCAGTTTATGGGTGATTAATTGAATTAACTCTCCCAGCAATCCCATCTATTTGTCGAACATCTCTCTTCTGAAGTAGAAATTCCAACCACCATGTGATCAGTAACAAACTCGCAGAATGAACTCATTCTTCTATGAACTTGCATTGAATGGTTGAGGGAAAAGCTGGTTTGATGGTCTGTCCCCTTTCCAAACCTAACATCATAAATAGATTTTCTTTTATGTTCCGAACCGGTTGAACCCGAGGGATCTTAGGACATGAGGAGGGGAGGGGGTCTATGTATGGCAGGTGGATTTACAGGACTTATTGGGTTGAAAGGCTTCCCTTCCCAAAAGATGAGCACCTCCATCACGAACTCATGGAGGCACAGCCCGGAATAAGGGAGGAGAGACAAAGAATGAGAAGGCCTGGTCTTTCCAACTTATTGATTGGCACTCACCCTTCGATTGAAATGATTCTATCCGATATGAAAGCGATGGATGGGCAGCGGATACAAAATCATGCAATTCCATTCTTCTAAGGGCTAATTGGTTTCCACTACTTCTGGTGGAACGAGTATTCTTTTTTAGGTTCCTCGACTTCAAGTGGGAAGACGGAGGATAGATTCTCAACGGGTAAAACATTATTCAGGGATTTCCTTCCAGTATGCTAGTTCAGAAGCTAGGAAGACGTCCATAGGAAAGAAGCAACCCCCCTTATGAAGCTACAAGACCACTCAAGGTATGAGGCTCATTGCCAAAAAGAAACAAACTCCCTAGGGTGAGGTCATCCCTCTAGAGAAGCCTTATAGCTTAAGCTTAAAGTGAAACTTACAAGCTTCTCATTGACCTCAATTGGTTGCTTAATTCGAAAGAAAAAAGTCAACAACAGAGTACATGGGGGCGGGCACGGTGCTCTATCAACATGAATAGGAGTGACTTTTCGGGCTATACCATAGGTAGTCATACCCTGAAGAATGTCCGACAATACCTTCCCATGCCTAGCATCCAACACCTAGCATCTAGTACCTTTGCATGACCTGTTAGTAGGCTCCTGCCCCCATTCCCTAAGGATTTGCCAGATATCAGACTCTACAGGAAGAGCAATCTAAAAGGATTTAGTCTTTATTCCTATTATTATTCCTACTCTCCCTTTCAGTAGTATAGATGTAATGACTCCCTTAACTTACCTACGGTTACTATAAGGAGGTATCACATACTCTTACTAGTCAAGTAGTGATCTTATTCCCTGTCCTTACTTTAGTAAGGTTGGGTCAATCGAGAGTGCCTTCATTAAATTAGCCTTAACGGACCTACCGGATTATTCGAAGGGACGGGGCTAAGGCAGGTAGGCACTAACTATAGGGATCTGCGATTCAAACACAATGGTTCCGAATACGGATTGACGGATGAATACCGACTTACTTTTTAGCTATCGTCCACATCATATAGGGGGAAAATAAGGAAAGATTTACGCTCCCAAATTTTGATTCTACTGCCATTCCCAAGTATGTTGTCGGAAAATTCATCTAGTTCTTAAACAAATTTTGATTTTATTGTCATTTCCAAGTATGCTGTGGGAAAGATTTATGCTTCCAAATTGTAATTCTACTACCATTCCCAAGATTTATGCTCCCAAATTTCGATTCTACTGCCATTCCCAACTATTTCTATATCTTTCTTCCTTCATTATGATTGATTGCCTTTTTGACATTGTAAACAAAGATGGCTTATCCGATGGATTTTGATTTTGTTAAATTCATCAAATCCGAAATGAGATTCAAATCCGATTCAATTGACAGCCTAATTTTGAAAATTTGACGAAGATGGGCATCCCCCATTTCTTCATCTCCCATATCCATGTAATTTATACAAGAGTTCCACATTATCTAATATCTCTTAACTTTGCAACTAATACTTTTTCCACTTTGTAACATCAATCCGTAACATTATTCGAAAATGAAATCACGACTTGGACAACTTACCAAATGCATAAGCTGTAGCCGGATTATATTCGTTACGAACAGTATAGTCTCCATCCGGATACCATGCAATTTCATCTCCTCGCTGAATTTCCCGAGAACTGCAAAATCCATACAATTCACATTAGTTCAAAATCCATGAACTCACAATATAATTATTAATGCCCAATAAATTCCCGTAACTTGGCAATCTAAACCTAATTTTCAATAAATTTAAAATCTTTCAAATTCGAAAACCTAAGGTTCAGTTCGAGATCCAAATCCACACCTCAACGGCCGAAATCGAACAGTAACCGAAATGCTGTCAGCTGAAATGGGCGCACTGATCGGCTCATCAGTGAACTCCTCAGCTAAATCAAGATCAAGCGGAGCACCACCATTGTCAATGCCTTGAGATCCGCAGTACAACGAGTCACTCCGGATGAGACTCGGCGTTGGAGTAGTGGATCTGGTAGCAGGAGCCAACGCATTACTACTCGACCGATTGATCGGCGAGGCCGGAGAAGACGAGCAAGAGAGAGGCACGACAAGTCTCCCGTTCGCGAGTGACGAAGTCGAGGACGAATCGGAGTAGGAACTAGACGGCTTCTGGAACTCGAACGCCATTGATAGCGAATCGGTCTTATTTGAGTGAGGTTTTGTTAGAAATCTCACTCACATTCTTCCAAGTGCGTGGTGACTGTTTGAAGAAAAGTTGCAGAGAGAGAGAAATGACATTTTGTGTTTTAAGACAAGATAGTAGAGCGTTGAAGACGAAAGAAAGACATGGCATGTGGAGTGTGAACGTGAGGACACAGCGATCGCTCAGAAACGAAGAAATGGGGAGCTTTTTTGAATTTTTTAAATATGGGGTCCTTGAGGTTAAAATGAGTAATTTATTTTTTAGTATTATTAGAAGGACATTCGTCATTCGGCTGACATGGAATGGAAAGTGGGTTGGAAGGGAGGACAAATGTTTGTTGAGGACGGCAGTGGTATTTGCACCCCCGCTGGGTAATGTACAGTGCCACTGAGATGTGCGTATTTGGAACAACAATTCTAAAATGCCCGGTGGTGTACCTGGGGTTGTGCCCGGTCGCCATCAGGGACCATCAATCTGCCTCGAGATGTGACATAATTCGCATCTCGAAACATGTGAATGGTTCCTGATGGTGACCGGGCACAGTAGTATAACTCTGTTTGGAATCTTGCTGTTGCGAACCCAATGTTATTATTCTATTTTTATTTATTAGGTTTTGGTTTTTACCACTCTCCGATGGAAAATTCTACATTGTTTGGTTTATGTCTGAAATGGTGCTATTGTTTTTGGTCATGGATGATGGGATGGTGGGTTTGGCCATCCATAAAATGATGGGATGGGATGGGATGATGAAATGATGGGATTTAAAATTTGTTTTTGAAGAATGGGATAATGGGGTTCGCAAAAGAGATATTAAGTGTCACATCAGCAAAACATGTAGCATAAGCTCAGACACAAAACACCAGAGACACCGTAGAAAGACTCATCTCCGAAATTAATAGCATGTAATTTACTGGAATCCCATTTATTAAACATGGAATTGGGCTCCAGCCCCAGATAATACAAATTTTTTGGCAATAAATTAAGCCCAACTTGATTGTTGCATAAATCCTTGTTTTTTCATCGACATAAAATCTTGTTTAGTAGTTATTATATAAATAAAACTTAGCTTAAACAGTATTCATAGAATTAACCTCTTTGATCAGTTATTTTTTAACTTTACATAATTTCGCCTTTGCTCGAAAATAAATTGAAAAGACCAGATTTTCTCCACCACCATCGCTTTCAACCACAACTGATGCCCAACAGCATCATAACTTTCCTTATAAAGTAAGGTCTGCCCGACTGGGACAACACTGTCGTGCAGATCAAACCACCACCACCGTACCCAAATTTGTGCCTGCAAATGTAAATAAAATATTTTTAGAATTGTATTATTATTATTCTTTGACTGAAAACAAGCTTATATAAGCTAACTTCTACCTAACCTTGTGGAAACATAAAACTTCTTATACAAAATAGATTTACTTCTTTAATTATTCTGACTTTCCTATTATAACTTTCATATTTTTGTACTTTCCTTTTTGTAGAGGTGAATCAATGTTGGACTTGGGATTAGCTATGTTGAGTGCAAGTCTTCCATATTATAACACGCCCCCGCAAGCTAGACAAGTAGACACGAATGAAATGTGCAGCTTAGAGGAAACTTTGAAGTCCAATTTGGTGAAGAAATCATGATTGTCGAGTGAATATGCTAATGGTTTGACTCGAGTCAGCATGATTGTTTGGGTAATTCTGGATGAAATTCTGAAAAAAAAATTATGGATAATTCTGGTATGAAGAAATCATGACTGTCGAGTGAACGACTAATGGTTCTACTCAAGTCAACATGACTTGGCTTGGATGTGTTAAGTGCAAGCCCTACATTTTCTACCATGTGGGAACACAAATTGGACATGTAGACGCGGATGAAATGTGCAACTTGAAGAAAACTTTGAGGTCCAATATCGTGAAAAAATCACGACTATCGAGTGAAGCTGCTAATGATTCAACTCGGGGCATTATGATTGTCGAATTCTGAAGAAAAAAATTGGATAATTCTGGTACGAAGAAATCATGATTTGGTGTTGGTAGTATTTTTTTTCTTGTGACGTTACTGATTAACGATAGGTGGGTGTGAATAGTAGAAGGTTTAAAAATCAGATTTTTTTCCTTCATTTTCCTCATTTATTCTTTTATGTTTTTTGCTTGGTCCCTGCGATCGATGCTTCTTATTTGTTGTTGCGTGAGAGAGACCAAGAAGAAGAAGAGAGAGCGAAACGTCGGTGTCTATGTGTGAACGTTGTTGTTTCTTCACTGTTTTTGTTTGTTGTGTGAATGTTGGTGTCTGTGTGTGATGCCGATTGAAATGGAAAGGAGATGGTTGCATCGCTGGCTCTGTTTGGCGGTTGTGGTCGTCGCAGGCTGGCGTGACTCTGTTGTTGTTTATCGAGGAGAAATAGATAAGAAGTTCTCTGGTTTTTTTTTTAATTAATGACTGAAAGTCATGGAAGATTTTGGTCTTGATAGAGGCCATGTAGACGATCTGCTATGGTGACGAAGAGGCAGACTAGATAAGAGAAAGATGAAGTTGGCTAGGTGTTGTGCGAGTTCCATTTCGTGATGGTGATGAAGCCATGATAGTGAGTTGAAGAATAGAACGAAGAGATTGTGGAAGAGGGTGGCGATGTGATCGCGAGATGGACTATTGTGTGTTCGTCTATGGCGAAATCAGGGAGAAAAAAGGAAGATTAGAAACAAAGATAAAGGAGTGATGTTTGATCTGTGGCGATGAGGAGGTGGTGACTACTCTGTGAGTCTTGTGAGAAGAAGAGTACAAAGGAGATTGCGATATGGGTTTGCATCTGTGTGATGAAGATGTTTGCTGCTGGATGGAGGCGATGAGAGGTGGTCATCGCTGGCGGCAAATTTGTTCCTTGGTTGTTCCGATTGAGTTGCAGGTTGTTGCTTGTGCGCGAAGAGAGTTGCAAGTTGAAGAGAAGGAAACTGGCAGCGTGATCTCCCTTTCTCGGTTGGCTGCAATTTACTCTTTCTGTTGGTTGTTCTGTGTGAAAGAAATCGAGAAGATAATTTTCCCTGGTTAGTTGTTTTGTGAAGAGGAAATTGTGATTGTGATTGATCTTTGTTGTTGTGTGACTATGCGTGAACTCTGTTACAGAGTGTGATTGTTCTTCCGCTCCTCTTGCACCTATGATAAGTGCGGAGGCGGGGAAAAGCTTGAATCCCCTAATTCTTAGGTCACCAAATAAAGTTGTTCTGATACCATGTAAAGAAAATATTTTAAGAATTGTATTATTGTGTTGTTATTATTCCTTGACTGTATACAAGCTTATATAAGTTAACTTCTAACTAACATTGTGAAAACAGAAAACATAAATTTTTTTTATACAAAATAGAATCTTATTCTGACTTTCATATTCTAACTTTCTTATTTTGACTTGGGTTTGGCTATATTGAGTGCAAGCTCTATATATTTTTGCTTATCCTAACAAGCAAACTCAAAATCGTAAAATTTACATCCAAATTCGTGCTTGCAAATTCGAAATTTCATGAACTTATACCCCAATTAGTGTTTGCAAACTGGAAATTGTAAAGAATTACATATATGTATGCGTTTTGCAACTGAAAATTACAATGACTTATGCCCAATCCTCACTGACTCTACCACCACCTCCAATCTAGCCGCCTACTTCCACCACCCTCCTCCTTCCTCCCCGTCTCATAGCAGATCCACCACCACCCTCTTTTATCCCCCTTCCCATATTAGATGTAAAACCACCACCATTGCCCTTCATCCCCCAATTCATATCAGACCCACCATCTGTGACCGCCTACTTCCACTACCCTTATTCTCATCCATCTCATATCAGACCCACCACCACCTGTTCCATTCAGAGAGACCCAATGCATCAGATTTGAGATCCACTAAATATTAGACCAACAAACGACCATATTCACTATCAACCACCATCACCACCACCACTGCCATAGACTACTATCTCTACTGCCGTAGATGAGACAATTTAAATATCGTAGTTGATGTAATGGCTAATTTTGCTTACTTTTATACTTTTATGACCAATAAAAATTATTTCATTAACCAATGTAAACTCATAAACTTGTATGACATATTTATCTTCCGAAACAAATAGAAAACATAATTTTATACTTTTGTGACCAATAAGGACTCTTTTATTAATCATTCTAATTTTATTTTATTTTTGTTATTTTACTTTTTTTTAAAACCATTAACCCCTCCCACCCCATTAATCATTATTGTTTTTTTTGTTTTTTTATTTATTTATGTTATCTTGTTTTTTAATTGCAGTTTAAGCGATTATTTTATGACATTTGTTAGCTACAAATGACTACATTAATGTTTTCATGTTAGCATTTTTTTTTTATTCTTGAATGTTTTGATACTATAAATGTGTTTGATTTGACCGGTCGTGAAGGTATATCTAACTTTGAAGATAAAAAAATTTTGTTTTAATTAATGGTTGCTTCAATTATCTGTCAATATTTAGTTAACATAAAATTATCTTATTCAATATTAGTTACCATTTTACCTATAAGGCTATGATCATGCTCTGTGGTAGATAGCTTGTGACAAAATAACAACAAAGAATAAATATATCACTTTACAGATACTCATTAAGAATAGGAAATCAAAATTCGACGGTGGAAAAATTGATTTTATTAACTACATTATGGAATAAGAAATAATTATAATTATAATTAAAATTAAAATTTGAATCATCATTAAGAAATGTAATGCACGGATACCTGTAAACTTTTCTAATCAAATTTATGACAAGTTAATCAAAATAACTATATTATGAAAAGTTTACCAAAACTTAGTATAATAATTTGATTAACTTGTCAGTAAATGAAAACTTATAATTGGTGGCTCATAATTTGAATCGTTAATATCGATACCTACCAGCGACATGGGGTGGGAGGAGTTAAAGATTAAAAAAAAATTATAATTATTAATAAAAAAAAGTATTTGTTGGTTATAAAAGTATAAAATTAGGTTTTTTATTTGTTTATGAAGTGTAAATATGTCTTATAACTTTAGTTAACCTAGGTTAATACAAGAGTCATTGTTGGTAATAAAAGTATAAAATTATGCACAAATTAGTCATTACATCAACTATAATATATAAATGGTCTATTTTGCGAAGAAGTAGCTAGGCTTTAAAAGTCAATTTCTATAAAAAAAATTTATTATGTACACCGAATTATAAAACAGAAGCAAAATTGGAATATAACATTAAAACTTTTGACCAGGATTTTTCCTATAAAATTCTTTATTTAATATATAATAATAAATGATTGACGTTTTAAATTGATTGACAAACCACCTAAATCAACTCGAGCACCCAAATGCTAACTATCTTACACTACAACAGATTCGTTTTTACTGACGCTATTGAAAAAGTGCTGGTTTAGTTCATCGACGACATTTTATAAAGCAACGGTAAAGGTATGTGCCGCAAAAAGATTGTCAGCGCTTTAAATAAAACGCCGGTTCAAATTAACATTTCTGGCACTTGCAAAAAGTCGGGAAAGCTTATATAAGTGCCATCAATTCCACCGTCGTATTTATACCTTTTGCGACGCTTTTAAAGCGCCGGTTATGTTAACAAATGTGTATTAAAACCTTTTTAATGGCGCTTTAAAGCACCGCAAAAGACTGTTTTGGCGACGCTTGTGAAGCGCTGGGTATGCTAACACCTTTTACCAACACTTTAAAAGTGTCGGGTCTGTTAGCATACCTAGAAAAAAAAATTAATTTTTAGGCACCTCAACTTGCATCAATAAAAAAAAAATTGTCATTGGGACGGAAAAATAGACAGCGAATTTTCTAATCTCATACCATCTGCTGAAACCTCCTTCAATATCAAATAAACTTAAAGCACACTACAATTTTCTACAATAACAACCATATATTAATTTAGACATGCCTATGTTGCATCCTCATACATAGTGTACTAAGTTATATGTTAGCTAGCTTGTATGGTCATCACTCATAGACTTCCACTTCTCTCCGGCTTCCTTTGCAACCTTTAATTCAATTTAGAATAAAATAAAAAAGAGTATTATCAAATGTACACACAACAACAAGAAATTGTAAAACTAAGTGTAGAGATTGTGTATATTACCACTGCAATACCCTTATTGTCTGGATTTGCTTCTTTACGGGCGCTTTCAAACCAAAACGCCGATATTGGGAGATCGTTACCGGCGCTTTTTACATCTAATACGGCGTGTTTAAAAAAACAATTTTATTTTCGTTCTTCACCGGCGCTTAGAAAATAAAACGTCGGTATTGTTCGATATGTACTGGCGCTTCAGATAAAAGCACCGGTCTTGTGTGATCTTAACCGGCGCTTTATTGTATAAACGTCGTGATTGGTTAAGACTTAATTTTTCGACTTAGCGGGAAACGATCGCGGGTTGTTTCCGGCATTTATATCCCAAACGACGTTATTGCTTATGTTGTACCGACGCTTTTATTGAAACGCCGCCGTAAAAGTGTCGTCTTAGACTTTGTTTTTTTGTAGTTCTAAAGCGCCGTAAAAGTGTCGTTATTCACGGGTTTGTTACTCTTTACCGACGCTTGTAACATCTAAAGCGGCGGTTTAGAAAACATAATTTTATTTTCATCAGTAGGATGGGTTGGAGTAGGGGTAGGCACGGGACGGGATGGGACGAGATAAACTCATCCCTATCCCATCCCGTTCATTCGGGATCGAGACGGGACGGGATGGGAAAAACCTCATCCCATCCCAAACGGGTTCGGGACGGGACGGAACGAGATCAGTGTGCTCTGATTATATGCATTTCATTTTCTTTAATCAATCTCATAATTTGGTTGCTTACACTCATCTGTGTCAGACTTCAAAGCATTCCACACCTGCAAATTGCTTGTTCTTGAATAAGAAACTCATATGCATCCAACAGTGCATTTCAATTTCGAACAATATATTTGCTAAGTATAGAAGAACAATTTTAAACAAACATAATGTACACAACGCAAAGAATAACACTCAGTTTTACCCTTGCATAGGTATCTAAGCTACCAGTGACAAAAACCGTTCCACTAACATTATATGCACAACACAATATTTGGTGGCTTGATGGATCAGTACTAGTTGAGGGAACAGTGCTAGTTGAGAGCGTGGTGCTAGTTGAGGGACCATTGCTCTTCCCTGAAGTTAATTCCAAGTTAAGATTTCAGTTACCAAATTCCAAAAACCCCAGCCAACCAACCAAACAAAACACACTATATAACTTGAAACAAACCAGTGATAGCATCTGAAGGCTTTGGAATGTAAATACGAAGACTGGCATTGGTATTCATAATATCCCAGATGCGACATGTTCAATCATCTAATGATCTAGTAGGAAGGTAATATAAATAAAATCAGATACAAATTGAACTTCGAGAGAGTTTAATATTCATGTAATAACTATGTAATAGCTAAATGCAAAAAATATGCTACCAAACCTGCATTGCAGGTATTTCTAAATGTTTAAATGGCAGAAAGTTGAGGGACGTATTCTAGAAAATAATCATTAATACCAGAGTTAAAAATTAGCTCGGGACAGGATGAAATGATTCAATCCCATTAAGACCCGAAAAAATCGGGACGAGATCACGGGATGGGATGTCCAACCCTAGGTTGGAGGGTTTTTTATCTTGCCCGACGCTTCAAAAATACAGTGCCGGTATTGGTTATTCTTTACCGGCGCTTTCAACACAGTGCCGGTATTGGTTAAACTTTTCCGGCGCTTTGAGTAAAATGTCGGTATTGGTTACTCTGTACCGGCGCTTTGCGTAAAATGCCGGTATTGGTCGCTCTTTACCGGTGCTTACTTACATCAAATACGGCGTTTCCAAAAAACACAATTATATTTCGAATTTATGACGGGTTTTTTCATCTTTACCGACGCTTCAGAGAATAAACGTCGGTTTAGGGTGATCTTTCTCGGCACTTCATAATTAAAACGCCGGATTAGGGTGAGCTTTTCCGGCGCTTCATTATAAACGCCGGGATTGCTTGAGACTCATTTTATTGCCGGCGCTTGGTATCTTAAACACCGTCAATGAAATGCCGCCATGAAAGTGCCGGTTTAGACCTCATTTTTTGTAGTGTTAATTAATGGGAAGAAATGTCCTTAAAACTTTTCGTGCACTTTCTTCATTTCTACACTCATTTTTTTTGCGTTTATTTTCAACTAACCTACACATGCATTTCAAGTTTTATTAAAAATTGTTTACATAACTATATTTTCTAATCATGTTTTAGTATTCTCCAACATCTCAAAAATAGTCACAGTAAAGTGTTATTCGTAACAGTTGATCTTATACTCTAAGAAGAAGCGAGTGATTATCATAAGAACGCGTAAATACTTGATTTTATATACACAAACATTATAAAAATATGACAGTTTATCATATAAAATGCATGAAATTGTAGATTCGCCAAATGAGAAATTTCCATTTAATTTTTTCAATGTTATTTTATATTAACAGTTGCTCTCTGTCACGGGCTTTCTTTTCACAAGGTACTTCCCGTGCGGCACTAGCAAACTTTGCCCCAAGTTATCAAAGAAAGCTAGTCAGCCTTGCCCACAAAAGACTTACTTAGACTTTGGAAAACTAAGCAAGCTAAGAACACACAAGAGAGCTAAAGAGAACTAGAACTTGTATTGCTTGAATTCTCTGAGGTGGTTACAAGAAATGAGGCCTTAGCCTATTTATACAACTCCACCTCCTCAATGGACGGTGGTGATCATTTTAATCTAACGGTCTATATTGAGTTTCTACACACTTCCTTAGAAATATCTAAGGACTAGAATCCTATGGAACTTTGTGGAGTCTTATGGGAGGTTCTAGAGAACTCTCTCTAGAACAATGTGGAATATTCTACATTATGTACACTTGCCAACCTCACTTGGCTAGGCAAGAAAATAGTTGTGACATTCTCCCCCACCTAATCAGGCGACGTCCTCGTTGCCTTCAAATCCTCGTACGCTTTGATTTGCTCCTTGAATTGCCACAAATGTTGGATTGGCTCCCAACTGGCTTCAGTTTCTGGCAATCCCTTCCACTTGACGAGTAACTCATGTGTGGGAGGTTGGTTGGAATGACGCACCACACGATCTGACAAGATAATCTCTGGTTCCTTGTCATGTTGGATCCTCATGCCCATTGGTGCTCTTTGTGAAACTCCTCGATTTGGATCATCCCGATCTTCCTTGTACGGTTTCAGTAGGCTCACATGGAAGACTGGATGAAACTTGATCCTCGGCGGCAACTCGACCTTGTAGGCTTGCTTTCCCACTTTCTTGACTATGGGGAAAGGACCCTCATATCTTCTAATAAGGCCACGATGCAGTCCAGAAAGTCTGGCATGAGCATGCATCTTGACAAACACAAGGTCTCCAACCTGAAACTCTCGAGGCCGTCTCTTCTTGTCGGCCCACTTCTTCATCCTCTTGGAGGCCTTTTCCAAGTAAGCTCGAGCCTCATCAGCTTGATCATTCCATCCTTTGGCAAACTTATAGGCTGATGGACTCACTCCTGTGTAGCCAGTGGCAATAGAACTCGGGGTCATAGGTTGTTGTCCCATGACAATCTCGAATGGGCTACGACCCGTCGCTTCACTCTTCTGCAAGTTGAAAGAGAATTGGGCAACATCTAGCAACTTAGCCCAATCTCGTTGGTTGGCACTCACATAGTGCCTAAGGTATAACTCCAGTAAAGCATTCATCCTCTCTGTTTGACCATCCGTTTGAGGATGAAAGCTAGTAGAGAAATTAAGGTCGGTACCCAATAACTTGAACAACTCAGTCCAAAATTTCCCCGTGAACCGAGTATCCCGATCACTGATGATAGATTTGGGCACACCCCAATACTTCACCACATGTTTGAGGAATAAATGTGCGGCTTGCTCGGCTGTGCATTCCTTGGGTGTGGGAATAAAGGTGGCATACTTTGAAAATCTGTCCACGACCACAAGGATCCAATTGCAACCCTCGGATGTAGGCAACCCGACTATGAAATCTAAAGAAACACTCTCCCAAGGTCTCTCTGGGATGGGGAGGGGTTCAAGTAAGCCGGCAGGTGATTGTTGCTCCACTTTGTCTTGTTGGCATACAAGACAAGTCTTCACATATGCTTCGATATCATCCCTCATATGTGGTCAGTAATAGGAATCTTCAACAAGAGCAAGAGTTCGATGTATACCTGGATGTCCCGCCCACTTGCTATCATGGCATTCTCTCAAGACTTCCTTCCTTAGGTTGTCATGAGGTGGAACATAGATTCGCCTTCCCTTAGAGTATATCAAGCCATTCTCCACCCAAAACCGCCTTGTCTTCCCATCTTTGACAAGAGCTATGATGGTTTGAGCCATGGAATCATGTGTCAATCCTTCCTTTATGCGTTCCTTCAAGTTGCTTTGAGGTTGACTTATGTCAGCAAGTTCTCCTTTTCTACTCAAAGCATCTGCAACAAGATTAGCTTTGCCAGGCTTGTACTCCAAAGTGTAATCGAACTCTGCCAAGAAATCTTGCCACCTAGCTTGTTTTGGTGTGAGCTTCTTCTGTGTCTGGAAGTAGCTAGTGGCAACATTGTCGGTCTTGACCACAAATTTGCTCCCAAGCAAGTAATGTCGCCATGTTCGTAGGCAGTGCACAACCGCTGTCATTTCCTTATCTTGTACTGTGTACCGCCTCTCAGTATCATTGAGCTTCCTACTTTCAAAGGCAATAGGATGCCCTTCTTGCATCAGTACCCCACCAATAGTAAAGTCGGAAGCATCCGTGTGTACCTCAAAAGACATAGAATGGTTGGGAAGTGCCAACACCGGTTCTTCCACAATTGCCTTCTTCAATCCTTCGAAAGCTTGTTGGCATTTTGAACTCCAATCCCAACTTCGTCCCTTCTTGAGCAAGTCTGTCAATGGAGTGGCTATGGAAGAGTAGCCTTTGATGAACCTTCTATAATAGTTCACCAAGCCAAGGAAAGATCTTAACTCGGTGACTTTGGTCGGTGGTTCCCAATCTTGGATGGCTTGTACCTTGGACTTGTCCATGCGAAGCTTGCCCTTGCCAATGATATGACCCAAGAATGTCACCTCTTCTTGGGCAAATGAGCACTTCTCCTTTTTGACATAGAGCTCGTTCTCCTTCAAGGTTTGGAACACTTGCCTCAAGTGATCCATATGTTCCTCCAATGTCTTACTATATATCACAATGTCATCAAGGTACACAACTACGAACCGATCAAGGTAAGGAGCTAGTACATTATTCATTAGAGTGCAAAATGTGGCCGGCGCATTAGTTAAACCAAATGGCATGACTAAGAACTCGTAAGACCCGTACCTTGTAACACATGCCGTCTTTGGTTCATCTCCTTCGGCTATGCGGACTTGATAATATCCCGAGCGCAAGTCAAGCTTGGTAAAGTACCTTGCATCACCAAGTTGATCAAAGAGATCCGCAATAAGTGGAATCGGGTACTTGTTCTTGATAGTGACCTTGTTGAGTGCCCGATAGTCAATACAAAGCCGTAGGGATCCATCATGTTTCTTTTGAAATAAGACCGGCGCACCATATGGAGCTTTGGAAGGTCGGATATAACCAGCATCTGGTAAATCCTTTAATTGTCTTCTTAGCTCCTCGAGCTCAGGAGGTGCCATACGATAAGGAGCAAATGCGGGTGGCTTTGCTCCAACTTCTAACTCAATAGCATGATCCACCTCTCTCCTTGGTGGAAGCTTTTTAGGCAACTCGGCAGGCATAACATCCTTATACTCCTTGAGAACATCTTGGACAGCCTTAGGTGCATTCACCTCTCCATCCATGGGACCTTCATCTTCCTTGAGGGTAGCCAAGTAAGTAGGCTCATTTCTCTTTACACCTTTAGAAAGTTGGAGAGCGGACACCATTCTCTCCTTACCTATCTCCCTTACTACGGGCACAACACAAGGTTGTCCCTTCTCCATGATGCACATGGTGTTGGCATATGGTACCAGAAAAGCCTTCACCATGTCCAAGAAGTCTATACCCAAATAGAATTTGTGATCATCAATTGGGGCAATAGTTATGTCGACTTTACCTTGCCATTGTCCAAGCCGAATATCGGTGCCACGAGCTACTCCTTCAATTGGGAGACTTTTAGCATTGACTCCCTTAATATAACCTTTCTCCTTTGTATATGATAAGCCAATTTCTTCAGCAAGGTCTTTGGCCATGTAAACTGTGTCGGCTCCGGTATCCACCATGGCTTTCAAAGTCTTGTCCCCAATCTCGGTTTCCACGTACATCCTTCCACGTGGTTGTTCTTCGACCTTAGCTTGAATGGCACTTAGGAGATTCATTGAGGCGATCCTCCTTTCCTCCTTTGCTTCTTCCTCCATGACAAGCGCGGCGAGTTTCCCCCGGTTTGGACACTCAAATGCCCGATGGGGTCCACTACATAAGAAGCAAGACATTTTCTTGGGTGATCCATCTCTTTTCTCCTTCCCCTTGTCTTTGGAGTACTTGTGTTCCTTGGAGGACTTCTTTTTGTCTCCCCCACCTTTGCCATCACTACTCGACCTTTTTCCTTGTCCCTTGGATGAGTCATTTCTTTTGAACTCAATCAAGGATTCGGCCGCAGCCATAGCTGTTGCAAGGTCTTGCACACCTCGCCTCTTCAATTCCAACTTGGCCCAACCCGTTAGGCCATCAAGGAAGCTAAACAAAGCATCCTTTTCTCCCATGTCAGGAATCTCCAAGAGCAACTCTGAGAACTCCTTCACATACTCCCTTATGTGGCCTTCCTTATGTTGAAGGCGACGAAGCTTGGCCCTAGCTTCGTTCTCGGCATCCTCCGGGTAGAATTGTCTCTTGAGTTCCTTCGTGAACTCTTCCCAAGTGTCGATGGTGCATAATCCTTTCTTGACATCATCGGACCTTCTGCGCCACCAAACTGTAGCAACATCATTTAAATATAAGGAGACACTGCGTACCTTTGATGCTTCATCTATTATGCCAACCGCATCAAAGTAGCGCTCCATGTTCCACAAGAAGTTGTCGATCTCCCTTGCACTCCTTGCCCCACCATAGGCCTTAGGTTTGGGAGCTTCGACTCTGTGGGTGACTGTCCCTGGCGTAGTCCCACCATTGGCTACCGCAGCCATGCACACCCTGAGCTGAGTTTCAAGTTTCTCAACTCTTTCTTTGTAAGCTTCCATCTCCTCATCTTTAGCAACAACTTTGGCTTCTAGGGACTCGATCTTTTTGGACACCATGTCCACTACTGCGTTTAAGGCTCCTTGCATCTCTTCCCGGAGCTCTTGGTCCTCCCCGTTGGACGCTTGCCCCTCGATGCGTAGTTCCATGTCTTCAACTTTCTCCCTTAAGTCGGACATGGTGGCACACAACTTGGCCAACCTTTCATCCATCGCAGCGATTAAGTCCTTAGACTTGTCCTTGCGGACTTTCCCACCTTTGTCAGTGTTGCCCATTGCTGGGTTGTTGACCTCTGACGACATTCTCTTGTGTAGGATGATTTCACCAACTTTGCCAAACCTTGGCTCTGATACCAACTGTCACGGGCTTTCTTTTCACAAGGTACTTCCCGTGCGGCACTAGCAAACTTTGCCCCAAGTTATCAAAGAAAGCTAGTCAGCCTTGCCCACAAAAGACTTACTTAGACTTTGAAAAACTAAGCAAGCTAAGAACACACAAGAGAGCTAAAGAGAACTAGAACTTGTATTGCTTGAATTCTCTGAGGTGATTACAAGAAATGAGGCCTTAGCCTATTTATACAACTCCACCTCCTCAATGGACGGTGGTGATCATTTTAATCTAACGGTCTATATTGAGTTTCTACACACTTCCTTAGAAATATCTAAGGACTAGAATCCTATGGAACTTTGTGGAGTCTTATGGGAGGTTCTAGAGAACTCTCTCTAGAACAATGTGGAATATTCTACATTATGTACACTTGCCAACCTCACTTGGTTAGACAAGAAAATAGTTGTGACATCTCGCACACCTCCCCTCTTATTGTCTCGACACGACAAAGTAAATAATCACGGTATCTTTTTGACATTATTTTGATTTTTTTTTTTAGCTCTGGAAAATCTCTTATCGATTATTGAATAACACAAACCATATGTTCTCGCATCAAACTAAAATTTATATACTGACATTAATTCACACATTTTCTCTAAATTTCAGTGAAATACTGTTAATTCAGAAAATTATTTTGCACAAATTAATTTGATTTTATGCGTCCAAAATACAAAGGCCACCCACTCTCTGCCTCTGTCTGTTGTCCCCAAAGCTCAAACTCTATCCACCTAGTCTGAGAACTGGGAAGCCAAACCAAAGTGTTTAACCAGAGATGCTATCGACTCTTCACTCCCCAATACTGCTCTTCCCTTCTTCTCCTCAGATCATCCCTTCAAAAGGTACCCCTCTCTCCACTTTTATAGATTTCAAAGGATTGTGGTTCTTTGTTCTGAATTCCATCAGTTTTCAACACATAACATATCGGGAAAACCCATTAAGTAAGAATGTTTAGTTTGATTCATTTTGGGGCAGTGGGAAAATTTTCCCACCATAAGTAGTTTGATTGAAAGCCATTGGATGTTTTACCTCCACTTGTATGATGTGTAGTTCTTATTGTAGATGAATTATGATAAGTGGTGTGGTAAGTATTAAATGTTTTTGAAAGGAATGGGTATGACATATAGTGTGATGACCTGATTGTTTTCTTCCTTGATGATGGAACTATAGGAATTCAATGTTCAGTGAATTTTATTGCAAGAAATCGAAAATGTAAATTTGCAACAAAGATGAACAACAAGGTGATGGCCCTCAGTGAAATTGGAAATGCTGGAGGTGGTCTTCAAATAAGCGAAAAACTATACCTTGGTATGGATTTTGGCACATCGGGAGCACGTTATGCATTGATTGACAAGAAAGGGGTGATCCATGCAGAGGGAAAACAAGAATACCCACAATGTATGGTATGTTTATACTTTATAGTCTTCCAATCTATTATTATCAGATTTCCAAATGCATAGAAAATACGGTGTGTAGCGTAAAAGCATATTAATAAAGAAGTATCTATACATTTTAGCAATAGTATTCAATTATCCTGGAGTAACATGTTGAACTGGAACTCCCGAAGATAAAAATGGAGTTTTCAAATAACCAAGTTGCTAGTCTGTTAACTGAGGGCAGCATTGTGACTCAGCTTTTCTACACTCTTTACTGGGGTTGCGCATGATCATTTGCTGAATATTTAGTTTTTATTATGTTGTTTCTATGCTATATTCATTTTCTCTATAAACTTAGAAGCTTGTATTGGGTTGTCTAGACAGAGTGGAAATACAAGGGATTGGGCGAGCTCATGGAAGAAGGCACTTTTCTTGCTACTTCAAGATGTCCCAGATAGCCTTCGTTCACTTGTTGCTGCTATATCCATTGATGGGACTTCTGCAACAACCATGATAGTAGATAGGTGGCTACCATATAAATATGTTGTATTTATTCCCTTGTAGATTCTTTATACCTGATCTTTCGAACGAAAATACAAACTGCAGCAATACTGGAGAACCCTTATGCAAGCCTTTACTCTACAATGAGAGCTGTCCTGATGCTTTACCTATGGTCAAGTCCATTGCTCCTGCAAACCATACAGTCTGCACTGGTTCTTCGACCCTGTGCAAGCTTGTCTCGTGGTGGAATAAGCATGATTCAGATAAAGATTCTGCCATTTTGTTGCATCAAGCAGATTGGCTTCTGTGGCTTCTTCATGGGAAGCTTGGAATCTCAGACTACAATAATGCTTTGAAGGTGTTATTCTACATTTGCTTCTCTAGAACAACATGGTTCTTGTTTTGAGCTTCAATCCTTTTCTCTGCGAGTTTATGGCATCTATATGAAATTGTGTGCTTATTGCAGGTTGGATATGACCCTGAAGGTGAAACCTATCCGAAGTGGTTGTCTTCCCAGCCATATTCTCATATGTTACCTTCTGTGACAGCTCCTGGAAATTCTATTGGTTCTTTAAAAGAGGATGTCAGAGAGCAATTTGGTATTTTTTTTTTTATATCCTGAAGCTTACTAGTGAGAACTTCTAGTTTTATTTATTGTCCAATACGTCTCCAAGTATTTATATGCGTTTAATCTTTATATGCAAAGTATAGTTTGTATCAGTTTAACTAGAAAAGAAGGCCTTAAGTCCTTATAATTTGCATTGGCTGCAATCATGAGAGAGCTGCTAGTTATAGACAACAACTCAATGTAATTTTTATGTTTGTAATTTCTGTGTTTTATGAGGAAATGGCTAGCAGATTAGATTAAATGAAACCTTCCAATTTAAGTACAATGACATGAGATTTGTAACCATTCCCGTAAGTAGTTCCTTTGGTTCGTTTCAACTCCTCGCTGTCACTAATGCAGTTGTTCACTTTGTAAACTGCTTAACAAGTACATTATGATTACCAAAGAGTAACAGGGAAAAAAATAATAAAATTTGTCATCTCTTCTCACCGAGTGGCTCATAGGGAGCATAACCTTTTGGGGCTAAATAGTTATTTTCAGTACTGAGAAGTGTGAAGATCAATAAAATGATCAATTCCTTCTCTGCAGATGCAAGTAAAGGAGCACATTTTTTTATTTTATACTTCTTTTGGGTTCATGTAGATGAAATTTACTTGTTTTAGCTCTTACTTAGGTACGAAAAGATATGGTGACAATGCAAGTGCTAGTTCCAGCTTGAACAAGGGCACTGCAGATAGAATTATGTATTAGATTGTGAAATTGGTCGAGTTGGGGTAATATTGATATAAGGAGGATTAGGTTCTCATCCCTGACAAGTAGTA
Source organism: Berberis thunbergii (assembly GCA_003290165.1). Taxonomy (NCBI): domain Eukaryota; kingdom Viridiplantae; phylum Streptophyta; class Magnoliopsida; order Ranunculales; family Berberidaceae; genus Berberis; species Berberis thunbergii. The sequence continues at coordinate 89,823 of QNQO01001805.1, forward strand.
TTAGATTCATATCAAGGTCTCTGAAGCTAATATCTAGATGTCAATTTTACAAGGAAAATAGATGTTTAGATAGCTGCATTTCTATCATCATCAAAGCCCATTCCAATACTTTCGGGGTCGGCTACATGAATTTTGGTTCTCTAAGCAATGCGATCTTCCCATATATCCTCGCTTAATCCAAATTCAATGATGTCTTCCTTCACCACCTTCATCCAAATTTTCCACAATCTCCCCCTCCGTCTAAAGCCTCTATTAAGGATGTATCTTACATAATTTCATTTGTCCTTTTCATGTTAAGGATGTATCTGATCTTACTAAGTGTGTTCAGGTTTCTCAAAAGATTGCGTTGTCTGCACCGGAACAACAGATAGCATAGCCGCTTTCCTTGCAGCACGTGCTACACAACCTGGGAAAGCTGTAAGATTTTACATAATTTAATCTTCTTTCATTTCTTGTAGAGAAACTTAAAAATAGGAGCATATAATAATGGTACGCCATTGACACATCACTGAGATGCATTTGTTGGTACTGGTACACCATTTAATAACTCTGCCAGTTATACTGTAAAATTTTCAGGTTGAAAAACAGCAAGTGCGAAAAAATTATTTTTAGGATTCTTGTTGTATACCAGCAAAGGACTCTAGAAAACATAATCTAACTGTGGAACAACGCATCAAGCAGTTGACCCACAAAATCGTTTGGGAATTCTATCACCTCCTCTTCTTCCCAAAGCTCTTAATGTATTTCATCTACAGTCCATTGGTGGATAAAAAAACGCGGCACTTAAATACCAGTTATCACATTTTACTTCACGAGTGTGTATGTTGGGTGGGCCATCTATATGGTGTGGCTGCATACCTGCATCCCTGCGCTTTGTATTTGTCGTTAGCTTAGGCTTACAGATGCTCTTATGTTTAGTGCTCTTCTCATGCTATGTTTGCTATGTTTTGTTAGTAATATGCTACCTCTATCAATATCAGGTAACATCTTTAGGCTCAACACTTGCTGTTAAGCTCCTAAGCACTAGACGAATCGATGATGCCCGATATGGGCTATATAGTCATCGCCTAGATGATAAATGGCTTGTCGGAGGTGCCTCAAATACCGGTGGCGCTGTTCTTAGACAGATTTTCACTGACGAACAGTTGAAAGACTTGAGCAAACAAATAAATCCTAAAGAGTCTTCACCTTTTGACTATTATCCTCTGCCAGCAGTCGGCGAAAGGTTTCCTGTTGCAGACCCAAACATGTCACCTAGGTATACAACCTTTCCAACAGTTTCTTCAAAATTTGGCTCAATTCTTGATGTTCGACACCAATATAAAATGTCAAACCAACCAAATTAATGTAAACATGCAGAATACATCCGCGGCCAGAAAGTGATGCAGAGTATTTACATGGCATTCTAGAATCAATTGCTCGAATTGAGGTATAGATAAAGCCTTGTTGTTAACTCCCTAACAATTGTACACTAGATCTTCCTAAACAAAGTTTTTGGTATCACCTAACGTATTGGATGCATGTTACTTCCATGTTCCAAATAAAATTTATACTATTCTTAAATGTTATTACAGGCAAAGGCTTATAGGCTGTTGAATGATCTTGGTGCAACTGCAGTGGATGAAGTGTTCACTGCAGGAGGGGGGTCTAAAAATGAGAAATGGATTGAAATTCGATCAAGGGTGCTTGGTTTGCCAGTAAGTCAAGCAGCTCAAACCGAAGCTGCATATGGGGCTGCCCTGTTGGCACTGAAGGGCACGGAACAAAACTCTGTATAATAACAGGGTCATTTTTTCACAGATGGATTCTACATTGTAACGGTTGCTATGGTCAGTGTGTTTTATGTGTACTCTTGTTGTCGTAAAAATGAAGAAGAGAACCCGGGTCTGCGACAAGGCAGATTACTATTCTACCACAAGTTCACTAATGCTTTGGTGGTAATGATTTTACTTGGCTCACCACTACAATCGAATTCTCGTATTGTAAGGCACCATCAGGAATGGTTATCGACTTTTTATTGGATGTTTGAGCCATTCTTGTGCAAAAAATCTCATGTTCTCAATAGTCGATGCACAGTTTCCTATCATTTCTGCCTTCCATTCATTTCGGTTGTTTCCTTCAGTGGATTTGGAAAAAAAAAAAAATTAAGTCTACTGTCACTGTTGACAATAGACATCCAATGTCAAATGAATGAAATCCTTTACCAAATATAAATTAATATAAAATTTTGATGTCTATTGTCATTGTCGACAGCTTATATCATAGCTTGATTCATGCAACAACTAGCTAACTGGAAAACATTCCTTTGGGTGAAAACAACAAGACCCTCAAGCCTTTAGAATAGGGCCCATAGCTCACTTCCATTTATTAGAGTTTCAACCACATGATTTACCTTTTCCCAAACCATTGGACATGAAAAAGCATCCCTTAATATCAGTAAGAGTGGGCATCTCAATACAGTCCCAATTTTTTTCAGTCATTTTAGGATTGGATTGGTTAAACTCATCTAAATCCCCTCTCATGATCTATGGTGATATTTTCAATTTTCAATTTTCAATTTTCAATCTGGCACATTCTATACCGTTCCAAACTTATATATTAAATATTTATTATTATTCATTTTAATTAACTTTGATTGTTTGAGAATAATAAATAAAAGATCCAAGTCATATTCTACATTTTAGGGTTCCAAAAGCCAAAAGTGAATCTTATTGGTCAATGAATCAAAAATTCTATCAAATTCTACAATTTAGGGTTCCTAAACTGATCTTGTTAGTCAATGTATCAAAAATTCTATCAAAGGTCTCATAAAATAAAAATAAAAAAAGTTCTCTTGAACATCTTCACAAAAACATTGGAAAAAATATAAATTATTTTGAGAAAGATCTTAGGCAGCCTTGTTTAGAGTATTTTACACTTCTACAAGTGGTTGATGTTTGTAATCGCATTTTACACTTCTCTTATTTTGATCAACAATGGGAGAACTTCAAATAAACATGGGTTATCAGTGTAAGACAGCCTAGACCTATTATCACCATTGATTACAAGTGTAGGACAACTGGATTTCATAACAAGCCATAAACTTGAAATCTAATCAAATATACACTTCATGATTAGTTAATATGAGCACTACTACGGTGCCTGACCCTGGCACAGGTCCAGTGCATTTAAGATTTTTCCATCAGAATGAGGCCTCGGAAATTCAATTGTCTCCAAAGTACAATCTAAGTTAGAGCGCAAACAACAATCAACGTTGCATATATTCTGATAATATTGGATTACTGACAGAGAGATAGTTGGATACAAATCCTATTTACCCCATTACATCAAACAAGGCCACCATTTGAGGTTGACCCCACCACCTGCCCATTTTTCAGGTGGTATTGTCCACCCCCACTTTTTTTCTTTCTTGAAAAAGGTGTGACCCAATTGCAATAGATCCCCCCAGTAAAACTTACATGCATAAAGACATACATACCACACCATAAACCATATCTCCATATCTACTACTACTAGATAGACTGACTGACTGACTGACAAACAACAGTGAAGACCTTTACCATAAGTAGCCTTTACCATACCCTCTATAATCATGTGAAGAGGCAGAGAGATCAGAGGAGGTCAAATCAATTTGGATGAGAAAGAGGTGATGAGATTGGCCATTTCTTCTTCTTCTTGTGCTTGGTTTGGGCTCATGATGGTGAACTTGGATAAGAAGGTGGTGCAACGATTGCCTACAGTGAACAGTTGAACAGGTTTGCCTGAACCATCACGAGGAGGAATGAAGTGGGTGGGCAAGTAGTCATCTGTTCGGCATTCAAAAGTTGATTTTTCGAAGTGATCTATCAATGCTTTCTTCCCCTGGTAGATTTATAAACATGATAACACTCATCATAAGAAAGAACACATGAAATGGTATACATTTGAGTGTACAAGTTAACATTAGAAGTAAAACAAAGCACATATGATGAGGAAAACAAAGTTTTTGTTAGTCCAAGTGTTTGAAGGTGGTATGAGAACCTGTCCTACTGACATGGAAAAAATTTGAACGAAGACCAGACCTTACCCACTCTAGCCCATTATTTCTATGTCAACATACCATGGTCAGCATATCTTACGAGAAATATCAAGCTATATGGCCACATTTGACGACTTTTTGAACTTTAAAAATCCACCAAATATGTTCCCAAGTAAAATTTAAAAATAAATAAATAAATTCATACACATAGTATCCATGCTCTTCGTGGTGGTACGATCACTTTGGTTACGAGAACCGAGTAAAATTAATTGGTAAACTGTTACTGCTTTAAAAAAGTGTTACTGTTAAGCCATCTCTTCGCAATGTCAAGAGAATGTCACCATTTCTACAATAGTTTTACACTTGCAATCAATGTCCCACTAATACCAAAATTATCATCACAATGTTAAAAACTCTAACATCATTGCCATATTAAAGGCATCCCTAGTTGCTTACATTTTCCACTTTTGCAAATGCAGCTAAACCATTCTAATTCCAAAGACCAAAAGTTTTCAACTCTCAAAATTATTGTAATATGCATGACCTAATAATAATACTTTGCATACATTAATTTTAACTTTTCTTTTCAAAACACTGAATGAATTTTAATACGATGCCAATAACTGATATATTTGACAGTGCATTCCATCGAGTCACAAAATACTAACATCCAAGATATTCTAGTGATATGGACTCACTAACAAGAATAATTACACTAACCATGTTTTAAGTATGTAAAAACAACACAGTATACAAGTGACATTGTCTTTAAGCAAATACCTGAATTCTAGCATAAGTGATTTCACATATCTTACGGGACCTGAAAATCTCCCATTTGTAATTGTTGAGTGATTCATGAAATTTCCATACTGCTCTTGGATCAGTGAAATTCACAAATGCATACCCCTTATTGCAATTGCTCCTGCACACAGTAATCATTGTATCAATCACATCTATTAAACAGTAAAAACCCAACCAAATGAACTTCTTAAATAGATATCCCAGTAAGGAAGCCATTAACTAGCTGGATTGAATCTATAATCTATTATCACAACACACCTGAAATCAATCGGGAGATAGAAGAAGTCATAAGCTGATTCAAAACTTTCGTTGTCAGAAGACTCCCATTCAGATTTCTTGTTGTGATTCAAGCAATGTTGATCAAGAAATTCCATGAAGTTCGCACCACTTACAGAACCCAACAGATCACAATTAGCTAAACAAGTAATAATATCAACATTTCAGATATACAACTAAGAACATCGACATCGCAAGGGAAACCATGATTTGTATTGCAAATTTATAATAGTCTACACATTTTATGTAAAGGTTTACATGAAAACCCTAAATGCATACAAGACAACCCAAAAGTCATCACTACTAAACACCAACACAAGTGGAGAATTGAATGAAACACAACTCAAAAGTCTATCACTGCTATGAGACACCAACACATGCACTTCCATATTAAAGAAGTCTCGGTTTTCAAAGAAAAAGATATGATCTAGATACATTGGATTGAATGTTAAAGATTCTGACTGCCTGCGCATGAACCTCTAACTCTTTATATTCCTGACCTTCCTATCATTATCAGAACAAGAGCTAAAATATCCAATAACTCCTACACAAAATTTTGCAAAAAATATGGTAGTTAAAATATTTTGAAAAATATAATCAACAAAAAAATCTTAAAGCCAACAAAAAAAAAAGGGTTCCTTATCATTTAGGGCTAAAATTATCATTTATAAAAATAAAATAAAAATCTTACTTTAACTTATTTGGTATGTTCCTTATCATGATAGTGGTCTTAAAGCCATCAGGTAAAATGGGTTCACTCTGAAAATCTTGCTTGGGGTACCCAATCTTCTTATTACCACCAAAATGAAAACTGTTATCGCCAATTCCATCACACACCACTTCAGCTTTTTGGGCTTTCCGGAAAACTTTTTTCTTCTTGTAATTCTTCACAACTTCACAACCCTCCTTCCAAGAATTCGTCCTCCACCACCCACTTACACCCTTTCTCATAAAACCCTTATTTCTTGACACAATTTTCTCGGACACCACTTCCTTTACCTCCGCAGCTTCTTCACTAGGATAGGTGGGTGCATGAAGTGGTGGTGATGATGGTGATGTATAGGATAGTGTTGGTGGTGACACAGGGAGAAAATTGGGGTGGTAAAAACCAGTGGCGATTGCATGGTTGTCTATGAAGTATGGGTGTTGTGAGAAACATGGAGACTGGTATATTGAGTAGTAGGTTGATTGGTAAGGAAATATGGGTTGTGGTGGAGATTGCCAGTCGTAACTGAGAAGTGACGGTGGCGGAAGTGGAGATGAGTGTAGGGTGGATGCTGGGGCATACTCAAGGGCTTCAGGGTTCAAAACAGCCATGAAGCGAGAGTGAGTTTCACAGTGAGAGAGGTTTCGAGAAAGTGAGATTATTTGATGTCTAAATGACTAGTAACAAGGGGCGATTTGTTGGAGGTACTTTTATAGATAACTTTTTAATTGAGGGTGGACTTGGCATGGCAATACAGGGCTGAAATTTTTTTCATGTTACTCACAAGAATAGGAATAGGAATGGGAGTGGCAATGGGAATGGGAATATTACAATGCTTGATGAATCAATAGAATGAAAATGGGAATAAGCATAGGAATGGTTACTATCTGTGTGTGTGTGTTTTTTTTTTTTTTTTTTTTAATGGAAAATAATATTATGGATTGTTATTTTGGAATAGGCAACAAAGTTTTAACGTCACATCTTCTATTGTCCCATATCACCAAATTAAATTTTTTTTATCTGCTAATTCACACTATCAATTTAAGCAACTATTTTTTTATATTTTTTTTAATTAAAGCTCCAGTGGGGAGGAGCAACTATGGGATATCAGACCTTTATTACTTATCAAAAATTGATTTACAAATAAAACAGAGGTACATTAAGACTTTACCCGAAATAAGACCAAAACACAAAATTAGACAGAAAATCAAACTCAATCTGGAATCCATGCTAAGGCCGATATAACATGCTTCATCCCCAACCACCACATGGTTATCAAGACTTGAAAGCAAATGACCGACAAACAGTCGCATAAGATGCAACAAAAAGCCCATTGGCATTTAAAGAATCCAGAAACAAAGTGCGCCACTCCAAAACAGAGTGCCCTTCTCTGTTTTTTGCGCCTCCTCTCTCCGGCAGTCTCCACTGGCACGCGCAATGCCTAACCAGCACTTCACACTACCAACAACCAGGCAGCACATATGCATCTTGTTGCATCTTTCAGTCCATAGAAACACCTTGAATGCACCGTACCAGACAACTATATTCCAGTCTCAAATTCACAACATAAAAGATGCATACAACACATAAATTCCTCTGTTTTTTCAAGGAAATTTTGTATCAATTATTCGCAGCATGTCGATCCTCCAGATGAACACCAATGATCTAGAGCTGCTTGTACCACAGGGCAAAACAAAATACACCACCTACACGGTATTTACAGCAGTCGCCACATTCTACCGTGACCCATATCACCTTAAATAAGGGATTCAAATGAGCGTTTTCAATTGACATAATCACATATAATCTGGTAACCTTAAGTAAGCCGTTTTATTCTTATCAAGAATAATTAGAGCCCTCAGTCTCTTAGGAAACAACTCCCATTAATAAGCTTGAGACAATTGCTCTACTTGCGCCAATCTAGCCAACGCCTTTGTCACATAATTAGTCTCCTTGAAGACATGGACACAATGCCACACCAAATCCTTACTCGTCTCTCTAATCTCCTTCCACCAGTTACTAAGAAAGCAAGGTATACTCGTTTTTTAAGTAGCCAGTGTTTGACCAACATAGAATCTGTTTGAATCAAACATTTTCGGATTCCTTGATCTTTACAAAATCTCAAGCCTTCAAGCAAAACCCTAGTTTCTGCTGAATTATTTGAACCTTCACCAAAATAACATTGTCTGACTGCCAAACAACTACCTTCTTCATTTCTGATCACAAAACCGCCATAAGTATTATCCGCCATGCAATAATCATTTACGTTTAGTTCATACCATCCTGTAGGAGGGGAAACCCAATACAACACCCGGGGAGGGTGAATTTCTATATTCTTTTCCTGGATACCCAGTCTACGCAGCAAATCACCATTGGGTTCCCTTACATTCAGAACAAAAAATTTAGATACACATTTAATACAATAATAAACATTTATAATCACATAACAAGACGACCATTCCTTTTCCATCATAAAGCTTTCTATTTCTTTGAATCCAAATTTCCTATATTATAAAAAGTGGGGTGAGATGAATGAGAGTACTAGATAAGGATAATTTATTCGCATTCCTAAACCACGTCTTTAACATGGTATACACTTCAACCGATCTATGTACGTGTATATTAAACACTAGTTCAAAATGTCTCCAGACTCTTCTAGCTAATTCACCTTCCAATAACAGATGTTTGATAGTTTCCTCCCCAGGTTGTTTATAACGCCTGCATTTAGACGCGAGATTGAACCCAATTATTCCAAGTTATCCATCTATGGGTAATGCCCTTTTGATAACCTTCCATATAAATATTGAAATTTTAGAAATAAGTAACGGCTGCCAGATCCATTTCCAAAACTCATCTTGTATTCCTCTACCACATAAAAGTTTACATACAGAGCTAATAGAGAACATACCATCATTATTTGGCATCCATATTCTGATATCTCGGTCACCTTCCTCACCTCGCAGTCTAATCTAATAAAGCTCCTGCGCTTTTCTTTGCATTAATGGGGGTAAAATTATGAAATTCTCCCTTAACATTTTCCTTAATGAATGCCAAGTGTCATTTGTTTCCGCGCTACCCAGTTTTACTAAAAATTTCACCATTCATCTAATGTTCTTCAAAGAAACTGACAATGGCCCTAGAGATCTTCCATGTGAAATTTTCTACTATGACTTTTTTGTGTACCATCAACTCCTTCATAAACGAGGACGCCTCGGCTTTAATTTCTTGTTTTCTTATGGGAACCCTTTACTTCAAATATTAATTCCTTAAGAATTTAGCCCACAAATAATTAGAATTTATCAGATTCCGCAGGGACTTAATACGAAAAGCCTTTATAACATCATCTAAGCTTCGCACACTTAATCCCCCATCCTCCGTGGGGACACTTATTTTTCTCCATGTTATCCATTTCCATTTATGTCTCCCTTCATGATCACCCCAGAAAAAGTCCGCAATCAATTTCTGAATATGTTGCAACACCCTCACAGGGATAAAAGTTGCTGCTATGGTGTAAATTGGCATTGACAATAAAACATGTCTAATCAAAATCAATCTTCCCCCAATGACAATAATCTGGATTTCCAACCTTGAATTTTACTTACCAAAGCGTCAAAGTATGATATTCTGCATCTGCTTTGATAAATGGGCACCCCAAGGTATGTAAACGGGGATTGTTTGTAACAAAAGCTTGTCCCTAATTTGATGGCGATTATTTTTTCAGCACGGATTTTCTCATCAATCACGAATGAACTTTTTCCAATGTTGATTTTTTCTAATGATGCCCAAAAATATTTTTCTATAAATTTCATGCATCCTTCAATGGATTTCTTCCTACCATTCAAGAAGATCAATGAGTCGTCAGCATACAGAAGGTGGGTGATCGGAGTGGTTGCCAATGGGGTGTGATAATACCCAATTTCTCCTCTACGAAAAGCACGTGAAATCCCTCTACTTAACACTTCAGCTGCAATAACAAAAATGAGAGATGAGAGAGGATTGCCTTGCCTGAGTCCCCTTAATGATCTGAAATATCCGTCATATCTGTCTTTCATCAACACCAAGAATCCACACTGTGTAACACAATTTGATATCAAATGACGTATTCTATTATTGAAACCAAACTTTTGCAACACCGTCAAGAGGTATCCTCATTCATTTCTGTCATACGCATTCTCCATATCTAGTTTGAAGATCACATTGTTTCCAATTATCTTTTTTTTTCAATCTTTATGATGAGTTCCTATGCTAGACCAATGTTTTCTGAGATGAATCCTGATAGTCACATAATTATTACATAATATACCCCTTAATTTATACATGTTAGTGTTTCGATTATTATATTTTATATTAACCATTTCGTTTTCCTATCTTTGTAGGAATTTGAGCGTAAACGATGAAATCAGATTAAATCGGCAAGTTAAGGAACGACAATTAATCGATTCCAATGGTGGTATAAAGCAATCACAAAACCTAAAACCAAACCCAAACCCAAACCTAAACCCATTCATACCCTAAAACCAAACCTAAACCAATTCCTACCCTAAAACCAAACCCAAACCCAAACCTAATCCTTATCTCTATAAATACAATACGATGGTTTTAGAAAAAAGGGGGAGGGAGGAAGAGAAGGGAACAGATTGGAAGGAGAGATCAAACCCTCTTCCTCCTCTCAAGGTGATTACCACCAAAGCCACCACCGTCACCACCGATTACCACCACCAATTCCGCCACCGTTCTCGCGCCACCACCGCGAAACAGGGGGGTGACAACCCTGTTTAGCGTTCAACTCTTCCATCGCCACCACCCTCTGCTCCTCTCCCCTGTCCACACAACCACCACCACCTTTGCACGAGTTCCACCACCACAACAGGCCACGAACCAGTCGCGACAGAGCGCCATCCTAGCCGCGGAACAGAGCCGCACCGCGACTCTGTTTCACGTCGCGACAGCGTGTTTTCCTCCCCTCTCTCGGCCTCTTTTTGTCTCGAGTTCATTCTCTCACGACCGCCATCACGACCCGACCAAACACCGCAACCACCACCTTGCGGCGGAGCTCACAGCCGGCTGAAACAGGGAGCGAAAACAGGGAATCTCTTCCCGATTTCTCTTCGGTTTTTGTTGCTATTTTCTTAGTTTATTCTCACTGTTTGCTCGTATTTGCAGGATCTAGGATCAATAGGAGTCGAGGGAAGACGCAAGGAGCAAGGCACGCCGCGGAATAGCCGCGACAGCCGGCTGAAAACAGGGAGTTTTCCTCCCGACTTATCGCTGTCTGTTTTTGCTATTTTTCGGGATTTTCTTCACCCTTGCTCGTCTTTGCAGGTTCTAGCATTCATTTGGCGGTCGGGAAGGTCGCGAGGAGCGACGGAAGGCGGCGGAGCAGCCGCTGTCTCGCTGGAGAAGAAGACCGGACTCGCGGGTTACTGTAGCAGGCGGGAATTGGTTTAAATTGATTTTTCTGGCTATTTCCACCCACATAATTGCTCTGTACCACCACAGAGCAATTTTGGTCATTTCCTCGGGATTCGTGCACACCCACACCCTGATTTGCTGAGTGCCACCATCAATTATTTTAAATTTATTTTACTGAATTAAGGTTTTATTGCTTAACAACAATTTATTTCTGAATATTGATTAACTGCTTTCACCTTTCATGTTCAATTAAAAATTGATATGTTTGGTAGTTAGATTTACCTTTGATTAATATTCAAAGCATTTGCTAAAAAGTTTTAAACTTGAACTTTGATTAAGTGTGCCCTAAAAAGACACTTAATGCTTTGTGAAAGTTCACTTGCTTGAGATAAATTGTTAATGTTTAAAAGAAACTTGACATAATTGGAATTGAATATTTAATGATCACATCTTCGGTGTAAGCAAGGGATTCTCATCCCTAAAGCTTCTCGTTTAATATCTCAGTAATTTAGATTTAAATATATTTTTGTTAGCTCATCGGTGAATCCAAACCGCCCAAAATCCATTCCATCCATCTTATCATTTTATTTTGTTTTATTATCTTTAATTTAGTTTTCTTTTAAAAACACTGTAACCCCCATTTTCCATTTTAATTAGTTTAGATAATTTCTTAAAATTTCAATTGCATTCACCTTCTTCGTGGGATCGACCCGTACTTGCCGTTGTCTACCAGTTAGGCACCGTGCACTTGCGGTATTACAAGTGGGTTAAATTAACCTGTTAATTTAGGTTAGTTAAATCCCCATCAAATCCCCCTTTAACAAAAGCCCCTGCTCTAATGAGATTATATTTGGGAGAATATTGGCCAATCTAATACAAAGGATTTTGTTAAAAAATTTATAAACCACGCTGCAGAAACTGATAGGCCTAAAATCAACATAGGATATTGGTTCATCAATTTTGGGGATAAGCGCCAAAAAAATTGCAGAAAAGGTACCTGGCGTCACTTAACATTCAAAAAATTCTTTCGCCGCCTCCCATATGTCTTGCCCAATAGTATCACAATAAGAGTAATAAAAACTACTGTAAATCCGTCCGGTCCAGGGGCATTATCATGAGGGATGTTGAATATTGCTCTTATTACTTCTTCTAGATCTGGCAGTTTCATGAGAACCTCATTATCATCCTCCCGAATCAGTTTCATAATACAATCCAAGAGCTCTGGGTCCTCTTAGTACCCTTCTGATGAAAGCAATTTAAAAAAAAAGTTATTTGCTTATAAAATAATATTTTTTGGATCAGTGATTAAATTCCCTGACATATCAAGAATTTTAGAAATTCCTATTCTTTTTTGTTTGGCTTTGACAGAAGCAAAGAAAAATTTTGTACATGCATCTCCTTCCTTGAATTCATTTTCTCCTGATTTTTTTTTCCAATATGTTTATTCTCTCACCAAGGCCAGTTTGAGTTCAACTTGACATCTATTCAAATTAACTATGTCATTTGAATCCCACCCCTGCATCAAGCTGAATTCCAATCTTTCTATATCACCCTCCAACCTTCTAATAAGACGGAATATATTGCCAAATATTTATTTATTCCAAAATTTTAGTGCTCTCCTAAGGCGCTTGAGTTTGAAGGTCACCCAGAATATAGCCCCAATACCTTCGTCAACATGTGTTTTCCAATTTCTGTCTACAAAACTAACCAAACCAAATATATATAATAAATAATATAATATGTTTAAAACAGTCGGTCGGTTCGGTTTTATTTCGATTTTGGTCGGTTCGTTTCGGTTTGAAAATTTTAAAACACGATTTAAGTGAAAAACTGAACCGACGATTCGATTTTCAACCCTATCTCTTGCAGGGATGTGAAACATTTATGTAATCGGAGAGAGGTTGATATAGTAAATCTTTAATGGTGGTGGATGTGGTATTCTGTCTGACTACCTGGGAGGCTACTAGTTCAACTCCCATATATATATATATATATAGTAGATGGTTTTGCTTAGAAATATATCATAGATCTTTTATATTTTAGGTTTTTAATTTAATTGATGTAATTAATTTAGAAGCTTATCGAGTGCAACGTAGTAAAATATTATAATCTAATATTACGCTTTCACTATTGTAATTTGTCAATTTATAGTATATAGATAAATAAGTGGCTTCCATAAATTATATTAGAGCATAAGTATAATTAATCAAATTTGAAAGAAGTTGGTTTTGATGGTAAAAACGTATGAAAGCAATTTAAAAGTGACATGTAATGGCATAATTATAGTTTAAAGATAACTGACAGCTTCAAATAAATTATTTTAGCAAGCTTAGGTATTATTAATCGATGATTGATGTTGATTAGTTTTTATTGTAAAAAATGTGAAATGCGGAAAACAACGGGAATTTCAAAGTTAGATATAAAATGTATATTTATAGTTTATAGATAATCTAGGATGTCAGACCTTTATTACTTAAGCAAAAAGCTTTTACGCTTTTACACTTTTCGAGGTATATTACGACTTTACCCAAATAAAAACTAGGAATCAATCCTTAAAACAAAAGAAAAACAAATTCTAAGACAAGGAAATAAACAACCATAATTCATCGAGAGACCTGAACCTTGTTCTAGAGCAAGAGATCTTAGGCCTAATTATCCAAAAGGTCTAGGCCTTATTCAGTAAGACCTATCACCAAGGAAATCGAAATGACATTAGATAAATAGAATAAATATTTGATCAATTCTAATTCTAAAAGACCATAATATTCTTTAGTCAACACTGAGAGTGGAATATTTGTTTTCACTATTTTACTCATAATATTCTTTAACTTTTTTTAATTTATCAAATTAAGCTCTATGATTATTTTTGCTAAAAATCTTTAATCAAATCTCTTAACATTTTAATTTTTACTTATTATCAAAATATAAAAAAAAATATTGAATACATGCATACGTAAAACTTGTCCACACTCTAGTTAATACTAAAACTGCAATATATAATAAAAAGATAGTTCATCAATTTAAGTAGAAATAATGCATACTTGCTAAGACGTACAATACAAAAATCAAGACAAATTTGAGGCATCCGAGACTTGAAACAAACTAACCTTTGTTAATTTAAAGTGCATATTTGCATTGTTCAAATTAAAATTACAAAAAAAAAACTATAGAAATAATTTTTCAAGGTATCGCTAAAACTTTGTAGAGGTGTGATTCTACATTTAAAAGTGTTACCTAAAATTCAAAGTTTAAGAACATTCACAGTAAGCAAGGGTATAATTTTTTGAGTTGCGCACAATTTTTCTGACCCACAATAGTTAATTTTCCCGCCATCTAGATGACATCAAATTATATGGGATGCCACCAGTGAGTAAGTGATGATTATAATTCGTGCCAGTCTCTCTCATTTCATCTCTTTATTCTTTTCTATTTCTACGTGATTAGGTCAAATTTACTCGTGCCATCTCATTTTGCTATGCACACCCTAGTAGGAGGTGCCCCACATTAGACAATCGTATGATGTCTGGTGGTCACTAGGCACAACATCAGGTACACCACCAGTGCATTTAGAATTTTCCGAATCAACAAATGTAAAATCCACATGGCTTATGTTGTACAGCCACACTCAAAATTGGGATGATCCAAAAGAAACAAGAAAGAGATAGGAAAAAATAAGATTTATTTTTGTCTATGATTTTACAATTTTTTATACATTATTTTTAAAACACAATTACAAGCGTTGTATGTAAAAATGGTAGAAGTATAAAAAAATACAAAAAATAAAAACATGCTAGTAAACAAGGCTGACTATAATTGTTGAAATAGGAATAGTAAGTCTAGAAAGCTTTGTTTGCTATTTTTTTTTGTATTTTTATCCATTTTTTTAAAATACAACTACAAACACTCTATACAGAAGTAGAAGTGTTAAAAAAAAACTAACAAATTAGGCTGACTATAATTATTGAAATATGAAGAGTATGTCTAGCCAACTTTATTTATTAGTATTTTTTGGCATTTTTTTTTTATTTTCAAATTTTTATTTATTTTTTTTAAAACACAATGCAAACACTATCTCTATAAACTGAAATTCTAAATGTCTAGGAAGTGGGCGAGGAAACCACTGAGGAAAAGGAGGTGGCAGGGGGTGAATCATTCACCACTTTCGGGATGTGTGTCCACTTTTTTGGGGCACACATCTCAAAGAGGGTGAATGATTCACCCCCTGCCACCTCCCTTTCCTCGCCAGTTTCCTCATCATATAAAATCACTCATCTATAAAAGAGACAAAAGTATAAAAAAAATCCAAAAAAATGTTAGAAAAATACTAGCAAACAAGATCGGCTAGAAGTGTTAGAATAGGAACCCCTAAATCTAACCAGCCTTATTTATTTTTATTTTTTTTATTTTTTTTTGTAAAAAAACAAAAAAAAACTACCCAGGTACGAGAGGCAGGAGCGTAGAAAAACACAAAAAATACCTAAAAAAAAAAAAAAAAAATCCTAAGCAGGCCGGCTAAGGATAGGAAATATGGGAAGGAAGTAGAAAAATGTAATCCTGACTGATGATAAGATTTGGCTTACACGCTCATTTAATGCATGGATTTGGAGAGCCTGCTTTGGATACGTAAATTTGGCTCTTCGGCGGCCGAATGTTTTCTTCTCTCATTTATGAGACATGAAATTCTCTCTGTCAGTCTCTCTAGAGTCATCTACAGTGGTGCAGTAGTTTATCAACCCTACAATCATACTCTTACGTACGTGGAGTTCTTAAATGTGGTTTGTAAGTTTGTATCATGAGCCCATCTACTGTTAGAGTTCACACATGGCAAAGTATAGTGATGCAAATTAAGGGACTATCTCTTTCACTCTATCATTCACGCTGTCTGCAGGTGTAATGGGAATGAAATGACATGATGACAAGAGTTGTTTGGGTTGAGATCTGTGTGCTTGATGTAGAGTGGATTGGATCAGCATGATTTCATGCAAAAAGTTATGTGTTTTTAGGCAAAAGAAGAAAATAAGAGAAAAGGAAGACAATAGAACGTTGAGCCTAGAGAGGGTAGGGAAATAATGAGAAGTAGTAGTCTTGGACTTTGGGGGATACATCATCATTACCAACCTTGTTCACCCTTTTGCACAAGTACTACACACTTTTGCATGATCTTCGTGAGAAAAGCTCCTCAAACTTTAGTTCATTGGATGCTAAAAATTTGCTCAATTTTACTTGTGCTTGCAAATTTTGAAGAGCTTGTCTAGTTACAATATCCCTTGAGAGGATGATATACTTGCTAGTTGCTTGAATGTTGTGTCATTCTTACATTGCATTAATTTGATGCTCTTGTTTCAATTTAGTATTGAAATTTTATCTTTCACTGACTGCACTTCTTAAGAGTATGGCAAGGGCAAGGGAGCGACTGATGTGTGTCCCTCGAAATAAGTGACATTGCTTTGAGATGCGTGGTGTCATTTATTTCGAGAAAAATGAGTGATTATCCTCATTTTTTCGTCTTTTGCCCTTGTTCCTTAGAAGGGGCTCTAGATAAAATGTAATTTTTCTAAACGTCGAGGGCACCAGCGAAGGATTCATCCCTCCAAGATGCGCACTGACACTGATCTTGAAGCATCCCTCGCCGGTTTTCTTGACGTTTAGAAAAGCCCAATGAAATGTTAAGCATTTGGTGGAAATGACATATTTATGGTAAGAACAGAAAAAGCATAATTAATTATACATATACATGCTCGTGTGTATATGTACGTGTGTGTGTGTGTGTGTGTGTGCAATTCCATGTGCTCTACCATATTAAATAGTTTAAATGTTAATCCATCACAAAATTGGTTTAAAATGGAAACAGTCTGTGCATAAAGCAAATACAAGCATTGTTAGAGTTTGTATAACAAATAACAAATAACAAATATTAAAAAAATGATGTGTTTGAATTAAAAAAACCGTGTGTCTTTTGAACTTCAAGCCTTATTTTGAATTAAGAAATGATGTGTTTGATCAACACACTATTTTGCCCTCTATATCTTGAAGAGAAAAACGAGTTCTTCAATACATTAAATTTTTCTAGAGTTATTCATTATTCTTCACTTTCGAAAAATATCACATTTGGTAAATTCACCAGAGCCAAGACTCTTGTGCAGTGGTGTTGGTATTAGATAGTTGAATTTTAGTAGTCAGACGCCTAAAGAACAGTGTTATTTATCTCGAAAAAAATGAGTGATTACACCCATTTTTTGCCCCTTACCCTCGCTCCCTAGAAGGGCTCTAGATGAAATGTAGTTTTTCTAAACGTCGAGGACACCAGCGAAGGATTCATCCCTCCAAGATGCGCACCGACACTGATCTTGAAGCATCCCTCGCCGGTTTCTTTGACATTTAGAAAAGCCCGATGAAATGTTAAGCATTTGGTGGAAATGACATATTTATGGTAAGAACGAAAAAAACGTAATTAATTATACACGTACATGCGCGTGTGTGTACATATGTGTCCAATTCCATGTGCTCTACCATATCAAATAGTTTAAATGTTAATCCATCACAAAATTGGTTTGAAATGGAAACAGTTTGTGCACAGAGCAAATAAAAGTTTTATTGGAGTTTGTATAACAAATAATAAATATTAAAAAAATGATGTGTTTGAATTAAGAAAGAATGTGTCTTTTGAACTTCAAGCCTTATTTTGAATTAAAAAATGATGTGTTTGATCAACACACTATTTTACCCTTTATATATTGAAGAGAAAAACGAGTTCTTCAATACATTAATTTTTTTCTAGAGTTATTCATTATTCTTCACTTTCGAAAAATATCACATTTGGTAAATTCACCAGAGCCAACACTCTTGTGCTATGGTTTTGGTATTAGATAGTTGAATTCTAGTAGTCAAACGCCTAAATAACTACAATACCAAATATGAGTGAATTTTGTCTATAGATTTATGGACAACAATAAAAACAATGTATAAATTTATTTTAAATAAATAATATAACAATACAAATATTATTTGCATTATAAATTAATTACAACGAAATAAAATAAATTATTCTACTAACTTGTATTGTATATTGAGACTTGCGAAATCACTATCTTGAATTGGCGAAATTAGTAATTCTTTATTTGTGGATAGAGGCTAGCGAATATGTTATGTCCTATAGACAAAATTCACCCATACTCGGTGCTGTAGTTATTTAGACACTTGACTATCAAAATTCAACTATCTAATACCAACACCGTAGCACAAGGCTATTGGCTTTGGCGAATTTACCGAATGCGATCTTTCTCAGAAGTGAAAAAGAATGAATAACTCTAAAAAAAATTAATGTGTTGAAGAACTCGTTTTTCTCTTCAATATATAGAGAGCAAAAGGGTATGTTGATCAGACACATCATTTCTAAATTTAGACACATCATTTCTTCAATATTTGTTATATGCTATACAAACTCCAACAATAGCCCACATTTGTATAGTAAATATACAACGTTGTCGTCTAGAGAGAAACTTAGACACGATATGCATTGGGAGAGGTGTCTTTTGAACTTGAACCTTCATTAGTTAATCCTTATCTGATTTACTGATGATGCAGTGTGTACATGAGACACTAAACTGTTCACCATGTTTAGTAAATCAAGACAATGAGCATCTCACATATCATATCTTCACATTTTTCAATTCATACGGTTGTATTCATTTTGGTCTTGAACAAATTCCGGATTCATGAGAGCTTTACAAAACTTATCAATATCATTTTCATAAATGCGATCCCACATTTACTCCCATATAGGTTACACTTATATTATTAATACCCTGTTGTATTCATCTCATCTCTAAAAAATATTAGTGTCATTAAGAATAAATAAATATCCACTCTTACCATCACAAGTAGTATACATTTTTTATTGTAGGAATGAGTAAATGCGTACACTATATTATTTGAATTTCACCTAACTAGTTTGCCTTTTTGAACCTAAGCCTTGAAATTTCATTTGGCTAGATTAGGTTTTCACTAGGTATACTCCTAATTGGATTGCCTTTAAACTCATTCCCCTCTATAATTTTAATACTTGCTATTTTGGTATATCATTGGTAAGTTGAATCACAATATTTTGCTTTGACTTCACATAGTTAATTGAAATGATCACAGTTTTGAGCAATTGCTTTATAGTGTTATGTTGTCGTCTTATGTGCTTAGACTTGTCATTGTAAATGTTATTTTTTGCTCGCGCAATGACTGCCATGTAGTCAAAGTGAATACATAGCAGTCACGGGTTGATGCCATAATGGAATATCTTCTAAAAAAATCATTCAGTCAATCTTCTTCTTCAGCATTCAGATCTAAGACAATAAATTTATATTGCATTGTGAAACGTGCTATACACGTTTGTTTTTGTGATTTCCA
The DNA here is from genome assembly GCA_003290165.1 of Berberis thunbergii. Taxonomy (NCBI): domain Eukaryota; kingdom Viridiplantae; phylum Streptophyta; class Magnoliopsida; order Ranunculales; family Berberidaceae; genus Berberis; species Berberis thunbergii. The sequence continues at coordinate 109,433 of QNQO01001805.1, forward strand.
CGACACTGCTACCCTACCAAGTGTAAATACATATTCACTTGTGGATTTTGTAGTTTTAACCGAATTGCTATCAAAATGTCCAATTTTTTGCAAAATTGTTTTCACATAATGTGATTGGCCAATTATGTAGCCATCATTATTTCTTAGAATTATTATTTCCAAAATTACATCAGTTTTACCCATATATTTCGTATCAAAACTCGAGTTCAAATTTTTTTGTTGTTGAGTTTATGATATTCAAGTTTGGTCTCATGATAAGCATGTCATCAACATATAAGCATACAATGACAATAGGACCATTGTCAAATTGTTTGATGTAAACACATTTATCACATTCATTGATCCTAAATGCATATGATATAATTGTATGATCAAACTATTCATGACATTGTTTAGGTGCTTGTTTAAGTTCATAAAGAGACTTTACAAGCTTACAAATTTTTTTCTCTTAATCTTTTGCCACAAAACCTCTGGGCTGCTCCATATAGATTTTTTTTTTTTATCTAATTCACCATTTAAAAATGTTGTTTTACATCCATTTGGTGTATCTCCAAATTGTAAACAGAAGCAATTGCAATTAACATTCTAACAGATGTAATTCTAGTAGCTGGTGAGTAAATGTCAAAAAAATCTAGCTCTTATTTTTTATGGTATTTTTTTGTTACTAGACGAGCTTTATGTTTTTCTATTGTACCATCAGACTTTAACTTTCTTTTAACCTATTGGCTTACAACTTGGAGGTAAATCTACTAATTCCCACGCATGGTTTTGTAAGATAGAATCAATTTTATTATTTATTGTTTATTTTCAAAAAATAGATTCAGGAAATGTGATAACTGCTTTGTAGGTTTGTGGTTCACCCTCAGTGAGAATGTCAGGTCCAAAATTTTTAGCAATTTTGACTCTTTTCCCTCTCATTGACTCTACTTGTTGTTCTTGGACAATCGGTGTGGACTCATTCGGTTCCAACTCATTGTCTTGAACACCAGATGATGAAGCATCATTAGCATGATTAAAATCATGTGTTTTTCATTTATTTCCAGTAAGCCTCTCATTACAAGAAAATATATTCTCAAAAAATTCAGCATCATTGGACTCAATGATAGTATTTGTATAAATATCTGAAATTTTCGATTTAATGACTAGAAATCGTTATGCTACACTATTATTGGCATATCCAATAAACACATAGTCAACCGTTTTAGGTCAAAGTTTAACCATTTTTGAAAGTGGTATTTGAACATTTGCTAGAAAACCCCACACTTTCAGTATTTTATAGGTTGGTTGTCTTTTGTTCCGTTTTTCATAAGGAGTTTGATCACTTTTCTTTGGTGAGATTTTATTCAATATGGTGTTTGCAGTAAGCAAGGTTTCATCCTACATTTTCAATGACAACTCAGAACTATTTAACATGGAAATAATCATGTTTTTCAAAGTTTTGTTTTTAAGCACTGCAACCCCATTATGTTGGGTAGTGTAAGGTGCAATTGTTTGATGAATAAATTCATGTGAAGCACAAAATTCTATAAAGGCATTGGAGTCATATTCTTCTCCTCTATCCGATCTTAGAATTTTGATTTTTTGTTTAATTGATTTTTGACTTTAGCTTTAGATATCTTGAACATATTCAAAGCCTCATATTTGGTATGTAGTAAATAAACATAATAATACTTACTGTAATCATCTATGAAAGTAATGTAATAATTTTTTTCCTCCACGAGTTGGATTTGATTTGAAATCACTCAAATCTATATGAATTAATCACAACAATTCATTTGATTTTTCAATTACAGACTTATAAGATTTACTAGCAAATTTTGATTCTACACAAGTTTCACACTTATGTAAATTGTGAATTGTACATTTAGGTAGTAAACCAAGATTAATCATTCTACGTAAAAATCCAAAATTAACATGTCATAATCTATCATGTCATATTGTAGAAGGCTTAAGCAAATAAGTAAAATTATTATTTATATTATTATTGACATCAAAAAATAATGCATTGAGTTTAAAAAGTCCTTCAGTCAAGTAGCATTTCCTAACAAATGTCCCCCCCTTTAGTGAGACCAAACTTGTCAGATTCAAATATAAGTTTAAAGCCTTTTTGGCTTAGAACAGGATCAGACATAAGATTTATAGTAATTTGAGGAACATGCAAATATGCAATACATCCATCAGGGTAAGGTCCTTGTCAAATGTATATTTCAGGATCAGTTTCCCTTTGCCATCAACACTTGCAATAGATGCATTGCCTATGAATAACTTTTTTTCACCAATGATCCTTATATCTATCATAATATTGACTTCAGAAACAACACGAACAAAGTCTTCAGCAATATTGGCTTGAGTTTTATTGTTTGTAGTAGGATTCTCCTTCTTGTGGCGACAACCTCGTGCCTTGTGTTAATGTTTTCCACATACCCAACATGCACATTGAATTTGTATAAATTTATTTGAAATAAATAATGTAACAATACAAATACTATTTGCATTATAAATTGAGAAGAAATAATACATAGTTTTTTTTTGGTAAACTGCAGTTACTGTATTAAGAAGAAATAATACATAGTTTTTGTCCTGCTATTGAAACCACTTCAATATTAAGTTATTGTGGAATAAACTTACATATCCAATTTGGAAGATTACATAAAAGTGACCTAATACTATAGATAAGAGACTTCCATATCCATCGTAAATCAGCCTGTTGATCGTCTGAGTCAGAATGTAAAAGAGAGTATAAAGCACCAGAATCCCCCAGAATGAACCCTTTAGGTCATTGGCATGCTTGGACGAGTAAAATAACAACTTTTACAGAAAAACATTCGGCCATAGTATTATAAAAAAAACTCTAAAAAAACTCCAAAAGTTACTAATATTTGCATATCGTCCCAAAAAATCCACCGGTAAAACTCCAAAAGCTTCTTACTGAGACGAGGCTAAGAATCAAATATCACAAGTTACTAATATCATCTCAGAGGATAAGGAAGTGGGGATAAATGAAAAGTCCCTTTAATATACAAAAATGAGCTGATTTGATCTAGAGATTTGGCCATTTTGATTACCAACTCTCTGGCACCTTGTAACTAATAGTCTACAACCATTCTAGGGAGCCACGCCAGGGCAGGCTCCATGCCCTCCATCATTTTAAAGATGCCCAATATCCCCCATTTAAACACAATCACACGGATTCCTGTCACTGTTAACAACTTGAAGAAATTAGCCAACTTTTGTATGTTAAAGTGACCTATCTATGATTTACTTCCATTTGCCTTGTGTACAAATCGTTTACATTTCAAACCAATTTTGCGATGGTTTAACATTTGGATCTTCAAGCGTGCACACCCAAGAGTATTTGGAATATAAAAACACATAGAATTTCATATTTATTTATTTTATTTTGTCTCTTCTTACTATAAATATATCATTCTCTCCAAATGCTTAACATATATATATATATATCTCAACTTTTTTATTTGTCAAATTAAAATTAATAATGATATAATTAAAAATCAAGTTGAGTACAAAATCACTATTTATTCAGGGAAAAAATCGTTATAATAGTCCAAATTTGAAACAATATGCCCCCACAACAAACTATCACGAATTGCTCAGATTGAAAAAGCCCCAATCCTATAAACCTATTTTCAATCCCTTAAGAATGAAGAACACACCTTTAGAAGAGTGTAAACGACATTAATGCCATCCCTGTGAGTGCTCTTAATTGGGCATGCTGGCATCACACAAATGCAACTGGTTTGAGTATAAAGGATTTGGAGTTTTTAGGGATTAAATAAAATTTTGTTATCCCCAGACAGATTAAGACATGTATATAGGTGTTACAAATAGGTTGGAGCTTAACCGTTTGAATGCAAATATTTGGAACCGAACTCGTACAATTCTACAATGGATCCGGACTGTTGCTTAATACAAAAAAAGGACTATTTAAGAGCAAAATAGTCCGGTTCAGTTTGGATCCGCGGTTCCTCGACCAGTATGAATAGCCCTAGCTAAATTTGTTTGAAAATGAGAAAATTATTCAACATATAAACCATACAAACAAAAACAAAAGATAAAGGTAAAATACAAGATAAACTACATTCAATTATGAAAAACGTATTATGAGCACACAATTTGATGAATTCTACATTAAATTAAATCTAAAGTAGACTATAATAAACCCTAAATAAGAGATAAATAAGCTTGTACTCTTTCTAAGTCTCTTTGGGTAGAGAAAAAAAAATAGTTAGAGATGGTGTACAAGGGTTTAAGGGCTCATTTGTTAGGGAAAAGTTCGAGTGGTTAGCTTGTACAGTAAGTATCTATTCTCTATCAATAAAAGGTTTGATCTAGGCTGTGGATGTTGGTAAATTGTCGAACCACGTAAATATCAAATGTTTCGTTTTAGCGTGTTTATTCTTGTGTGTGCTATTACCAATTTTAGTGTCTAATCAGCGGTTGCCTTGGTTGGTTTGGCTGTGGAAGTGGATTGTCTCCAAGTTCTTGTTATGCTTTTGGTGAAGTGATTGTGCACACTCTCCTAGCCTTAAATCAAACAATGTACATACTCTCCTACCCAGTACACCTTATTGTTCCTTACTCTTATTTTGTGCTTGTGATGATGATGCCCTCTCCTCCTCCATTGCCACATCCCCAACCCCATCCAGGAAATCCCCTGCCACCACCACCACTACTACCTCCGCGGACTCTCCAACCCCAAACAACTCCGCCTCTTCCACTCCCACCACCCCCACCTCCTCCTCCACCACCTTCCCCTATTCCTCCATTACCGCCGCCTCCCCATTCCCATCCGAAACCTCCACCATCACCACCACCATTTCGACCTTTTTTACGTCTATAGTTTCTTCCTAATAATCCAACCATAGAGTTTGTAACACCACTATTTCCTCGGCCGCCACTGCCACTATGCAAAGTAGTAGTAGTACTGCCATTACTACCATTTTTGTTATTACTCTCAATCACACTATATGAAATAACTTTTCCTTCTATGACACCATGTTTAGTTTCATTATCGCTCAACCCATTAACCCGTAATAGGCATAAAACCATTGCAACATAAAGAATGAGAGTCCATAAACATCTTATACTCCCCATACTAGTACAAGAGCAGTAGCGAATTCAGGATTTTAGTTCAGGGGGCGAAATGACAAATAATTGTTAGTTGATAATAATATTTATCAAGGGCAGAGCAAAAAAAAATTTTCCATCCGAGTTAGTGACTAATAAAAAAATATACAACTAAAAGTACATTGCATATACCAATTTGAATTCAGTGTAATCCAATTTTAAGCCAAATAAGGTCACAATATCGATAAATTTTTTTTTTTTTTTTTGAAAAGCGAGTGGGGTTTTTATAGGATCCCGGAACCCATTAAAGACCAGAACTGGTCAACACACCATATACTGATAAAGATGCTGCAAGCAGGGTTCGAACCCATGACCAAGTGGTACCATCCGCTAAGCTCCAACCGTTGAGCTGTCATGCCATTGACAATATCGATAAACTTAGCAAAGGCAAAAACAAAAATATATAACTAAAATAACAAAATAATTAAGATAAGTATTTAGTTGAAGTTTAAAAATTTTGAAATTTGCGAACATAATAAGATCCTAATACAATTTCATCGAAAAAAATAGTTTATGTGAGCCTCAAATTTTGTATGAGTTGGTTAATGGAATAAATTTTCATTGAATTATATAGTTATTATTTTATATATTAATTTTAAATATTTTTTGGAGGTTTTATACCACTTGTGAACAAACAATTCATTTTTTAATGTTTGCAATTACATATAAAACTTCATTAAAAACGAAAAAAATAGAAACATGTCACAATGACAGAAATATTAAATTGTCAATAGTCATAAAAAAATCATATGCTCTAAAAGGACAGAAAATAAGTTTTTATTAAACAAAATAATATTTTAATGTTAGAAATTACTAATAAAATTGAATTGAAAAAAATTAATAACAATAACTGAACTCCAAGAGTATCAAACTCTGGTCATTTACTAAAAATGTTAAACTCCGCCTCCCGCTGTTCCTTTTATAGTCTCTTTCTCTACTACTGCTGCTGCTACACTGGGGTTGAATGTAGAAAGCATTGGGAAGGCAAATTACTACAAAGAAAAGAGCAGTGAACTACAAGACGGCCTAAAGTAATGAAATGAGAGATGACTTGGAACTTACTTTTGCTCCTAGTGCCCTTCCACTATCGCACGAGCAGCTGCTATGATACCACATTGGCATGCACGCGCATTCCAGTCAGGCCCACATTCGGTTTCCTCTTTTTGGTGGGTTATGAAGTCACGGCCCATTCCAAGTTAGCCCAGTCTAGAACAGTCTTGGGCTGGGCTGGGCTGGGATCCAAAAGGTTCCGTTTCGCTGTAATTTTTTCGTTCTCTTTCTTACTTGTCATCATTTATAGATACCTTGAATAGAGAAATGTGAATCGATAGGACACTTATCATTGATTATTGTTGCCTTAAAAGTAGGTTACAAGTCACTGAGCCCAAGCCCGTCTGCATGTTTTCATGCATGTGTTTATTGTAGAATATATAACATATATTTACCAAATATAGCTTTAAAGTTCTAAATAATAACCATAAAACTTATGGCATCCTGACTTTTGTTTATTCAGAAAATGATTTTAAGGTTTTTTTTTCTTTACAAAATATACAATTTAGATACTGTAGTTGATGTAATGGTTAATTTATACCTAATTTTCTACTTTTATAATCAATAAGGACTCTTTCATTAACCAAAGTTAACTTATAAAATTATATGATATATTTATCCATCATAAACAAATAAAAAACATAATTTTATATTTTTTATTATGATTATATTTTTATTTATTTATTTAATTATTTTTACTTCTTTTTTTTACCGTCAATCCCTCCCATTATTTGTAGACAACAGATGACTATAAATCATTTCTTTAATTGCAGTTTGGCAAATGTTTTATGTTTTCCATTTGTTTAAGAAATATCAAGATGTCTTATAATTGTATGAATTAACCTAGGTTAATAAAATAGTCATTATTGGTTATAAAAGTAGACAAAAATTAGTCATTACATCAACTATAATATCTAAATGATCAATTTTGTGAAGAAATAAGCCTTAAAAGTCATTTTTCGTAAAAAAAATCAATTATATAATGTATAATACAATATGAAAATTGTTCATTGAATTAAATGTATATATGTCTTTGTTATTGGAGTAGTTGGATCTAAATTATTTTTAGTAAACAACTTAAGTTCGATACTCTTTAAGCACAAGATTTATTTATTGCTATTAACTATACATTTTTATGTTATATTAATAATAATTACTATTCTTCATCATTGTTACTCACCTGACATTTTTATTTTCGATGCAATTTTATTAGTAATTGCAAACATTAAAAATTGTTTAGTTTAATAAAAATTTATTTTCGATTTCTTATGATTATTCACATTTACTATTTATGTCATTGTGATCTGCCCCAGGGGAATCTATATGTTAGGTAAGCCCCCTATCTTTTAAAAAAATCCACTAAGTTACTCATATTTTTACATTGCCCCCTTTAAAATTTTATGTTGCTCCCTTTTGTACGAAATATTGACTTCTAATTCCACTAAAAATTAAAACAACAAATTTTATTTTTACTCCACCAACACCAATCCCACTCCATTTTTTTTTTCAATCTCTCTCTCTTAATTCCCACCAACTCATTTTAACCCATTACCCCTACACACAAAGAGCAACAAATAGACTATAAGAGAGATACCATACATGTTGGGTTTGTTTTGGGATGCATGTGATCATATTCATATTAAAATTTTTAATTGGGTTGGGGACCGGCCAAGGGAAATTATACATCGTCATTATCATTGGTTTTCTTTTGTTAAAAAAAAATAACATAAATAATTAGGATTATCTTACCTTTGACTCAGCTAGCATATGGAGATGGGAGGGGGGGATCTGATTTGATCTGTTTTGCTTTTTATCTGATCTTTCAAAATCAAAAGTAATTATTTGAGTTTGGGGCGATTGAGAAAACATGATGGTCGTAGGTCAATTCAGCTAAGTTGTTGCTTGTCTGCTTCGCCTGAGCTAGCCCAAAAGGAGAAAGCTCTCTCTCTATAAACACGCATATATTTCCCTTCCGATAAGACAAACAAAAATAAAAAAGATAAAAGTAAGTGGGTTGGTTGTGTAAGTGTAATTCTCGGAGGCTCTGACTCAGGAATGAGTTTTAGAGAATAAGAGACAAACGGACAAATAAAACAGGAGAAGAAGGGGAAGGAGGATTCCAAAAATAAAATTGTTGTCCGAAAAATTCACTTGAATCCATCCATTCCAGTCCAGCTGCTGCTGCTGTTACTCCTTGGACTTGGATTATACCATCCTGCTGCCTCAAAGCCAGAAAGAAAACTAGATTGAATCTTGTTCATCCATAATGAATGGGTATCTATGTGATATGCAAAGAAAACCAATAATTCAGCAAACAAAAATAAGGTTGAAACTAATAATAACAAAAATATTAACGTTGATAAAATACGAAGGTAAACCTTAGTTTTAACTTTGACAATTTCCAAATAAAATTAGAAATTTGCAAGATAAAAAGAAAAATTAATGGAAACATTCTTCAAATATTGGATAATAATATAACATGTTATGGGGAAACAATAAATGACATTGTTAGAATCCACTGACATTCTAAAAATGTCAAACACTTCATAAAATTATGTGTTGAATGTCTCTTAAAAATATTAAGACTTGAGTTTATAATAATGAAGATTATCTCATACCTAAACAAGAATTGGTGGTATTTTGATATTTTGGTAGTGATGGATTATTTATACATGGAAAGAAAAAAGATGAAAACATTGATCCACAAAAGTGATCTATGATGGATTATTTTTCCTAATAAATAACTATGAAATGAAGTACCTTTTGAAAAAATAATAATTAAATAAAGAGTAAAATTTTATTCACAATCCAACAATATGTAAACACAAAGGAGTGAGTGTCGTTGAGTTAAGTTGGTACGAATGTTGCAGCTAGATGCTGGAGCACTTTATCCGCCATTGTAAAATAAAGCTAGGAATGAAAAATGTTTGATTGTTGTGAATGCATCTGTGACATGAAAAGTACGCATGCATATTGTGCATGTCTGGTGAACAACCCTTCAAAATGTTTCTTAAGACGCCTAAGAATTTTTATAGAAAAATGGGATAGAGTTGTTTAGATTTATGAGATATTTGTTTTATCATTAAGATCAAGTTCACATAAAATGAATTTTAAAAATTGTTTCCCATTATCTTGCTTAATTGTACATGAATTTGGTACATTACTTTTCTTAAACTAATTTTTTTAGTTAAATAATATAAAAAGTTATGTCATGTCTCTCTTATACCAATTGTTAGGACTTATTTGATACCAATTGTTGAATGCGTGTGTCAATTAGTGGTATCAGAGCACGTGCACTTCTCTAATACCAATTGTTGAGCACGTGCACCAACAAATGGTATCAGAGCACGTACACTTCTCTACTGAAACACGTGCACTTCTTTGATACGTACCATCGAACAAATGTTATCAAAACACGTGCACTTCTCTAATACCAATTGTTATAGATTATTTGATACCAATTGTTGAGCGCGTGCGTCAACAAGTGGTATCAGAGAACGTGCACTTCTCAGATTTTGATTTTCTCTTTCCTCTCCTTCTTCATTTTGATTCTCTCAAATTTTGATTATCTCTTCTTTGCTCATAAATACAGACTTCAAAGTTGCTAGCTATATATTTTGATTTTTTCTTTTTTGCTCTCATTTTTTGTTATCTTTCTTCAATTTTTTAGAGTTCTAGCTACAGACAGTTATAGAGAGACAAGATGTTTTACTTGATTCATTAACTAACGATTTCAAAGATTACTATATAAACATTAAATCTCATGGTTTTAGTGATTTTGGTAGGCTATTCATTTTTAATTATTACATAACTACTATTACTTTACAGAAAATAAACTCTCAAATGGCATTACCCAAAAATCATTGTGTATTTTGGAAATGAATATTCAAAACCTCGCATTCACGTATTGCAATCAGGTAATTTATTTTCTTTATTTTTATTTAACTTTATTTATGTCTTAGTTTTTTTTATTATAACAAATGTATACGTATTTGTTAAATTGGATGACTATGAGGCTTCATCATGATTTACTTAATCAAATCAACAATTTTACGCCGATTTTGAAACGACAAAGTCTGCTAATTCGTAAGATTCGTTTTAATTTTTTTATATATTAAAATATTTAATATAATTTTTTCATAATTTGTTTTGATATAGGCATTTTCTGTTTGCTCATCCACTGTTAAAAAGGACTTCGATTTATGCGAGATGTAGAGAAATATTTCAACACAGATAAAACTATATATGACAAATATTTAAATGTTGTGAATGCATCTGTGGCATAAAAATGAGGCGTATTATGCATGCCGATTAACACACCCTTAAAATGCGTATCATGTATGATATAAACCAATATCACGAAAACAAATACAAAAACTTTAATAAAAACATACTGGATGCAGATTTTGGTGTCATGGCGAGTTCATGTAAGCAATTGGTGCAACGTTACCACAATGATGAAAATGGAAATATGGTGGACCATGTAATAAAAAATCTCGATGAGATAATGTTTAGAATAAGTGACGAATTTAAGGATTACTATATAAACATTAAATCTTATGATCTTAGTGATTTCGGTAGGCGTTTTATTTTTAAATTATTGCATCACTACTATTATTTTAAAAAAAAATCAGCTCCCAAATGGTTACGACCCAAAAACCGTTGTGTATTTTGGAAATGATTATTTAAAACCTCGCATTCACGTATGACAATCTGGTAATTTATTTTCTTTTATTTTTTTAACTTTATTTCTGTTTTTTTATATATATATTTTTTATATTTTAACAAATGTATACGTGTTTGTTTTCAACACAATCACGTGATTTCCAGCGTAATCTTCTCAATCTTGAAATTTGTTAGATTTGATGTTTATGAAATTCATCATGATTTGTTTTATCAAATCAACAATTTCACAAAGATTTTGAAACGCCAAAATCCTATGAATTTGTAAGATTCATTTTAACCACAAAGCCGGATAGTTTTGAAGTAATCCAACATCCCTAAAATATCATAAATTTAGTAAGAACTAATAAGAAAAATGTAAAAATGAACACATGATATAAGAAACTTACCTAATATTCCTCAAACTAATTGATTCGTTGTTTTTTTCGACAACTCTTTCAAAAATCGCTTAGAAAATGTGATGCTTAATTTCTATATAAATTGAACTATTTCATCAAATCTTCAACCATATGACACAAGCTGTTGTAACTGAGATTATCTGATTTACCTGAAATCAACAATTACAAAATTAATTCAATACAAATAAATAAACATATAAAAACAAATTTTTTTTTTCTTCTTCATACCTTTGCCTTTTATTTGAATGTTAACACGAACAAATGAAATAAGTTGGAGATCGAATGAATCAAGTGCGTTGAAAACAACATCGCTAGGAGGGATATGATCCGATAAAGGGCAACATGTTTGTTATGAAAAACCAACAACACTTATCAATCTTTTAATAATTTTTTTCATGTTGTTATGAAAAACATGTTTGTTGCTTGCATTGAGGGCAACAGTTCCAACACACTACAATTGCAAATATGCCTCTTGAATCGGTTTAAGATGGCGAAGTTCTTATCTTACCAAATCAAGCGAGTCACTTGGGGATAGATGGGCAAGTTATAAAGTTCACATCTACTACCTCTACCTGACAACAACATACTGTTTAAGAAATGATTGTGTAACTGTCTTTTTTCTTTTCATTGTCTTTCGACTATAGATACTTGGAAAACAACTTCCCCTGGACCAGGTGAATATTGGCTTAGTAGCATAAATGAATAAAATCTCTTACTCGGATCAGAACGCTTTCTCTTTAAATAATGTACAATTGAATCTTTTTCATCCATAATGAATTGGTATATATGTGATTGAAAAGAAAACCAATAATTCAGCAAAAAAAAAATAAAGTTTAAATTAATAAGAACAAAAATATTAACGTTGATGGAATATGAAAGTAAACCTTATTTTAACTTTGACAATTTCCAAATAAAATTAGACATTTGCAAGATAAAAGGAAAAATTAATGGGAACATTTTTCAAAGATTGGATAATAATATAACATGTTATGGGAAAACAATAAATGACATTGTTAAAATCCACTGACATTCTAAAAAGGTCAAACACTTTATAAAATTATGCGTTGAATTTCTCTTAAAAATGTTAAGAATTGAGTTTATAATAGCGAAGATTGTCTCGTACCTAAACAAAAATTGGTGGTATTTTGATATTTTTGTAGTGATTTATTATTTATACATGGAAAAAAAAATGAAAACATTGATCCAAAAAAGTGATCTCTGATTGATTGTTTTTGCTAGTAAATAACTATGAAATGAAGTACATTTTAAAAAAATAATAATTAAATAAATAGTAAAATTTTATCCACAATCTAACAATATTTAACACAAGGGAGTGAGTGTCGTTGAGTTAAGTTGGTACGATTCTTGCAGCTAGATCCTCGAGCTCCTCTCGGCCATTGTAAGATAAAGATAAGAACGAAAAATGTTTGAATGTTGTGAATGCATTTGTGGCATGAAAAGTACGAATATTGTGCATGTCAGATGAACAACCTTTCAAAATGTTTCTGAAGACGTTAAAGAACTTTTATGAAAAATTGGGAAAGAGCTGTTTAGATTTATGATATATTTATTTTACCATTAAGATTAAGTTCACATAGTGTATGAAGAAGGAGAAATGGATTTTAAAAATTGCTTCACAGTATCTTGCTTAATTGTACATGAATTTGGTACGTTACTTTTCTTATATTAATTATTTTTAGTTAAATAATATAAAAATATTTCATGTTTCTATAATACCAATTGTTAGGGCTTATTTGATACCAATTGTTGAGCGCATGTTCAAATTAATGGTATCAGAGCATGTACGCTTATCTGATACCAATTGTTAGAGTTTTTTTATACCAATTGTTGAGCGCGTGCGTCAACAAGTGGTATCAGAGCACACGTACACTTCTCTACTAAAACACGTGCACTTATACATACCATCAAACAAATGTTATTAGAACACGTGCCACTTTTGTGATACAAATTGTTAAGGATTCTTTGATACCAATTGTTGAGCGCGTGTGTCAACAAGTGGTATCAGAGCACGTGTACTTATCAGATTTTGATTCTCTCTTCTTTGCTATATTTCTTCATTTTGATTTTCTCAAATTTTGATTATCTTATTTACTTTCAGAGATACATATTGCAAAGTTCCTAGCTACAAATTTTGATTCTCTTATTTGCTCTCAAATCTTTGACTCCTTCTCTGTATTTCATCTTCTTTGACACATTCTCTTAGATCTTATTTCATATTCTTTGTTTCATTCTTAGTGAAACGAATTTGGAATTCAATTCCAAACTGAATTAAAGATCTTTGTACACGAATTAGAAACTTTGAGTAAGTCTTCTTTTCTTCTTCTCATCGTATTATACGATGGTGAAATTGGGGTTGTGAAATTGAGATTTTCTTTAAAATGGTTAATTTGGGGAGCACAAATGGGTAGGTGAAGCTGCACTTGTGAATGGTTGGAATTTTCAATTCAGAAGTCACTCGAATAGCTGGGAAGTGAATGAGATGTTTATGTTGATAAACATCATGAATCAGGTACAGCTTGATGATGACCAAGATAAATGGTTCTGGGTGGGAATGGATCAAAGTTCTCAATGACAGATTGGTATCAATCACTGGCTCTCATATCCGTTTCAGCTTTGACATAATCAGCAGGCTTGTGTCCTACTGGTATTTAGGGTTTTAAATGCAAGTATCTATTCATTATTTATTATTTAGGGTTTTGATTTAGAGATTTGATTCGTAGTAGGGTTTTAAATGCAAGTATCTATTAATTATTTATTATTTTAGGATTTTGACTTATGGATCTGATTCGTAATTGAATCTAAACATCTTTTTTTTTCATACAGAAACAATTCATCACTACAAAATACCACCAATTTTGTTTTAGGTACATGATAATCTTCGTTATTATAAGCTTAAGTTTTACCATTTTTAAGAGACATTCAGCACATAATTTTATAAAGGGTTTGACTCTTTTAGAATGTTAGTGGATTGTAAAAACATTATTTTTATTGTTCCCCTGCAGCATGTTTTATTATTGTCCAATCTTTAAAGAATGTTCCCATTAATTTTTCCTTTTACTGTATTTTTTTTTTGTTTGGAAAATGTCAAAGTTAAACTAAGGGTTACCGTCATCTTTCATCATCATTATTATTTTGTTCTTATTAATTTCAACTTTATTTTTGTTCGCTGAATTATTGGTTCTCGTTATGGCTGGACAAGATCCAATTGTACATTATTTGACGACAAAGCGTTCTGAACCGAGTAAGAGATTTTATTTAATCAAGCGATTAAGCCAGTATCCACCTGGTCCAGGGGAAGTTGTTTTACCAGTCTCTATAGTCCATAGAGACGAGAAAGTAGAAGAAGAACGACACAATCAGTTCTTAAGAGTTTGTTATTGTTGGGTAGAGGTATAAGAAATGAACACTATAACTTGCCAGTCCATTCTCAAGTGGCTAACTTGATTTGGTTCGATAAAAACTTCACCGTCTTTAAAAGATTTGAAAGATATATTGGAAACTGTAGTATGTCAGAATTGTTTAGCGTTGATACAAACCAGCAATATATTTTTTATAACAAGATTAAAAACATAATGAAAAAATTGATTGGTCTCGCTGATTATCTGAAAAAACAAAAAATACCTTTATCTATATCTGAGCATTTCACTGTCAGTGATATTTCTTTCAGCGTGGATTTTTCACACGAGCCCCAACTAATCTCATTTGGTTGTACTTACGTTCAAAGTAAAGTTAAAGGTATGAAAAAAACATAAATTTTTTTTTCTTCATATTTTCATTTGTTTTTATTGAATTGATTTTGTATTATTGATTTTAGGTAGATTAAGTGATCGCAATTATGCATACTTGTCTAATATTGTTAAGGATTTGTAGAAGAAGTTCAATTTAGATATAAGATCAACATATCCTTGTTTAGTATCAATCTTGACAATGTTGACAGAGAGGAACGTTAGGTAAAATTTCTTATGTGTTCATTTTAACATTTTTTTTATAAATTAGTTTTTACTAAATTTATTATATTTTAGGGATGTTAAATACCTTCAAAACCATCTAGCTTTCTGAAAAGCTGGGTTGTCTTACATGTTTGTCAGCCTTTTTAAGCTGCACATGTTGAGATTTGTCGAAGACACTAACTTCAACTGGGCAAGGGCAATGCTTAGGAGGCTTGCGATGTGTTATGCAAACCATACACCAATGCTCCGTGGGTCATGGACTACTTTCAGTAATCTAGGTCAAGATATTCAAATTAAGACAGTGAGTGACTTTTACGATTTGGTTGGCGATGAATATATCAGTGATGCTTATGGTTTATTGAGTTTTTAAAGAAATTTTTTTTGCCATTAAAATGAGAATTACCCCAACAATTGGGTTGATGATACTGAATTGGAGGCCTTCTTGGAAAAAACATTTTCTTCAACTATCCTTAAGTTGTACAAAATTTTGGTAAGTTAATGATTTTGATGTTCTCACTTTGGTGTCATTGTTATTGGACATGACATAACTTCTTTGATACCAATTGTTAGGGCTTATTTGATACCAATTGTTGAGCGCGTGTGTCAATTAGTGCTATTAGATAAAAACACTTATCTGATAACAATTGTTATGGCTTATTTAATACCAATTTTTGAGCGCGTGTGCCAATTAGGAGTATCAGAGCACGTGCAGTTATCTGATAATAATTGTTAGGGCTTTTTGATACTAATTGTTGAGCGCGTGCGCCAACAAGTGGTATCAGAGCACGTACACTTCACTATTAAAACACGTGCACTTCTTTGATACATACCATCAAACAAATGTTATTAGAACATGTGTCATTCTCTGATACCAATTGTTGAGCGCATGCGTCAACAAGTGGTATCAGAGAACGTGCACTTCTCAGATTTTGATTTTCTCTTTCCTCTACTTATTCATTTTGATTCTCTCAAATTTTGATTATCTCTTCTTAGCTCATAGATACAGACTGCAAAGTTGCTAGCTACAGATTTTGATTTTTTCTTCTTTGCTATCATTCTTCATTTTAATTTTCTTCTCAAATTTTGATTATCTCTTTTTTGCTCTTCTTCTTCGTTCTCTTTCTCCAATTGTTTTAAAGTTCTAGCTACAGACTGTTCTAGAGAGAGATAAGATGTTTTATTTGATTAATTAACTGACGATTTCAAATATTACTATATAAACATTAAATCTCATAGTCTTAGTGATTTCGGTAGGCTGTTCATTTTTAATTATTGCATAACTACTCTTATTTTAGATAAAATCAACTCTCAAATGGGTACGACCAAAAACCATTATGTATTTTGGAAACGAGTATTCAAAACATCGCATTCACGTATACAATCTGGTAATTTATTTTCTTTATGTTTATGTCATTAATACATTATAACAAATGTATACGTATTTGTTAAATTGGATGACTATGAGGCTTCATCATGATTTGCTTAATCAAATCAACAATTTCACGCCGATTTTGAAACAACAAAGCCCGCGAATTCGTAAGATTCGTTTTGATTCTTTTTATATATTAAAATTTTTAATAATTTGTTTTGATATAAGCATTTTCTGCTTACTTATCCACTGTTATGGAGGAAGGATATGGTCATTCGATTTGTGCGAGATGTAGATAAAATTTCAACACAGATAACCTAGGGGTGGGCATCCCATCCCGCGATCCCGTCCCGATTTTTCCTGGTCTTAATGGGATTGAATTATTTCATCCCGATCCCGTCCCGTCCCGATCTAGAATGGGATGGGATGGGATGGAGATTTTCAATCCCGCCAATCCCGTCCCGTCCCGAACTAATTTATTAATATTAATTATTAATATTTTTATTTAATTATTTATTTTAAATTTGTGGTGTGCTAACAGTTATGAACTCGATCATTGTACAGTCTGTAGATTAAGCCTGAAACTACCACTGATTCAAATACAGCCAACATAAAACCTCCTATATATGTCTACTTATAATACCCCCCATCACATCACGACCCATAGCAAAGCCTTCATTGTCCTCCTTTAAGTCATCCGGGCCCCTAGTCCATAGAACTCCTACCCACGTATCAGACCTTATCACCTCTTCCACCATTATTATCCCTACCCTTTTTCACCTATTCATACCTATGGTCCGAAATCCCAATAAGCTAGAGAAACATTAGTTGCAGCACTGTCATGTACTTCAGATCTTCCTCACAGAAGAGCAGTGTGTCACCATCACTGTTGTCTCAAGTTATATGGCTGCAGCCATATTTGCTCTCAAGACATCTAAGTTTTGTCATTTGCAGTAAAACCAAGTATATAATGTTATAAATAAAGTCAGTTTGTATCAGTGAAATCAGAAATATAGTTTACTTATAGAATTTTCAGTGACTATCATTACTAAAACACCAGCTCTGATTTCATTTTCCAATTTCCATAGCATAATTAGTTCCAATAATATTAAAGCTGTGTTTGATCACACTATTCTATAGAAAAAAAAAATGTTTGACTTGCAGTTTCTGAAGTGGGAAATTTTTTTGGCAAATGTTGCTTCAAATTTTTTGGATGTTGCTTTAAATTTTTTGGATGCCGCTGATCCCATCCCGTCCCGATCCCGTATGAACGGGATGGGATAGGGATGAGTATATCTCGTCCCATCCCGTCCCGTGCCCACCCCTAGATAAACCTAGACATGACAAATATTTAAATGTTGTAAATGCATCTGTAATAAAAATCATGATGAAATGAAAATATGGTGGATCGTGTAATAAAAAATCTCGATGATATAATGTCTAGAATAAATGACGATTTCAAGGATTACTATATAAATATTAAATCTTATTATCTTAGTGATTTCGGTAGGCGGTTCATTTTTTTATTATTGCATCACTACTATTATTTTAAAGAAAATCAGCTCTTAAATGGTTACGACCCAAAAACCGTTTTATATTTTGGAAATGAGTATTCAGAACCTCGCATTCACGTATGGCAATCTGGTAATTTATTTTATTTTATGTTTTTGTAATTTTATTTCTGTCTTTTTTTTCTTTTTTTTTTTTATATTGTAACAAATGTATACGTGTTTGTTTTAACACAATCACGTGATTTCCAGCGTAATCTTCTCCATCTTAGAAATTTGTTAGATTGGATGTCTTTGAAGCTTCATCATGATTTGTCTTATCAAATCAAAAATTTCACACAGATTTTTGAAATGACAAAATCCCCCGAATTTTTAAGATTCATTTTAGCCACAAAGTCGGATGGTTTTGAAGGAATCCAACATCCCTAAAATATCATAAATTTAGTAAGAACTAATAAGAAAAATGTAAAAATGAACACATGATATAAGAAAACTTACCTAATATTCCGCAAACTAATTGATTCATTGTTTTTTTCGACAACTCTTTAAAGAAATCGCTTAGAAAAGGAGATGCGGAATTTCTATCCAAATTGAACTTCTTTATCAAATCCTCAACCTTATGACACAAGCAGTTGTAACTGAGATTATCTGATTTACCTGAAATCAACAATTACAAAATTAATTCAATACAAATAAAAGAAAATATGAAAACAAGCTTTGCCTTTTTTTCTTCTTCTTCATACCTTTGTATTTCCTTTGAATGTTAACATGGCCAAATAAAATAAGTTCGGGATCGAATGAATCAAGTGCGCTGAAAACAACATCGCTGGGAGGGATATGATCCAATAAAGGGATTTTGTGCTCTATCAGATGACTAACAACACTTATCAATTTTTCATAATTTTTTTCATGTTGTCATGAAAAACATGTTTGTTGCTTGCATCGAGGGCAAACAGTTCCGACGCACTACAATTCCCAATATGCCTTTCAAATCGGTTGAAGATGACGAAGTTTTTATCCGACCAAATCAAGCGAGCCACTTGGGGATGGATGGGCAAATTATAAAATCCACATCTACTACCTCTACCTAACAACAACATACTGATATTTGTAAGAGAAACTCTTTATTTTTTAGTTCATTGGGATACTAAAAATTCCCTTGCATATTAATTTTTATCACATATTTCATTTATCCTAAAAATTCAATATATATATATATATATATATTCATGTATACTCGAAAATTTTACATTTAATTTTCTACACAATAAAATATTTCTTAAAATGTGTAGACCGAAATTAACTCGAAAAATGAAATCACAATCCTTGGTCTCAGTACATTGTCACTTTCTTAGCTAAACTTGTCCATTAGTATTAGCGATTGGTCTGCTTTTGTTGAATGACTTCGTCCACTTCAGATTTATTGTAAAATTATCAATTGGCCAATTCTTTTATTTAGAATGAAAATTTTTATCTCTATTTTGACATCACCTTTCATAATACCAATCTGAGCATTTTTTTTTATTTAAATTGGATTGTTGATTATTTTATTTATTTAATTATTTTTTATTAATCCATACTCGAAAGTAAGGAATGCGATTTCACGAAAAATAACGACATATTTCTTCTTTCAAAGTTACTGAAATTTATTTCGAAATTCGAAATATTTATTTCTTTCATCAAATCAATCTTTTTTTTTTTTTTTAACATTTTAATCTTTATAATCTTAATTCAGTATTAAAATTTTATTATGTATCACAAGCAAAATGGGGAAGGAG
The DNA here is from genome assembly GCA_003290165.1 of Berberis thunbergii. Taxonomy (NCBI): domain Eukaryota; kingdom Viridiplantae; phylum Streptophyta; class Magnoliopsida; order Ranunculales; family Berberidaceae; genus Berberis; species Berberis thunbergii. Next base: position 129,338 of record QNQO01001805.1, read on the forward strand.
TCTTCTCAAGGCTGAGATTCACCAACAAAACGCAACTCAGACCATCCGGCCAATTGCACCCTATGAAATCTATGAAAAATAACAACCTATGAAATCAAATTCTAAGCATCAACCTCCCTTGCTATGTGAGAACCGGCTCTAATTCCTCATCCTTCCTCATCTCTCTAATCTGTTTTGAGTTGTTGTTGATTGTAAGCGAAAATATAGAGTAGAGAATCTACCGTTCACATTACCATACTATGATTTCCAATGTTTCACAAATGAAAATGATCAAAGCTGCCTCCATATTTGAGTTCCAAAGTGAGTAAATGACCCAGAACGCATGTATCTTCTTGTTGATATTATAAAAGTATGCAACTTAATGTGCAAATCCAATTAAAAATGATAAACAAATTAATTTAAGAACCAATTGAAAATGATAAACAAATTAAATTAATAATAAAAATCAAACAAATCCAATCAATCTCTTCTTCATATCCTTAAACACTTCTAATCAAACAACACTTCAGCACTAATTAAATCATAGAAACACTTCTCACTAATTTCAAACAAAGTCAGAGTCGTATATGTCTTCTACAATGGGCCTTACACATGTTTTTGCAATCATAAAAGCAAGGCCCACTACAGTGAAGAGGACAGTCCAGTTTTAAGCCCATGCAAGGCCCTTTAATCAAGCAATGTGCATACTCTCCTAGCTTGTACACTTTAGTGTTCCTCGCTACTACTCTTCTCTTGTGCTTGTGATGATGATGCCCTCTCCTCCTCCTCCCTCCTCCACCACCACATCCCCAACCCCATCCAGGAAATCCCCTGCTACCACCACCACCACCTCCGCCGACTCCCCAACCCCAAACAACGCCACCTCCACCTTCACCTCCACCTCCACCACCTCCCCCTCCACCACCACCTCCGCCGCCTCCCCATCCCCATCCAAAACCTCCACCACCACCACCACCATTTCGGCCTCTTTTATGTCTATAGTTTTTTCCTAGTAATCCAACCATAGAGTTCGTAACACCACCATTTCCTTCTCCGCCATCACCACTATACAAAGTAGTAGTGGTATTACCATCAGTGTCATTTTTGTTATTACTATCAATCACACTATATGAAGTAACTCTCCCTTCTACCACGCCATGTTTAGTTTCATCATCGCTCAACCCATTAACCCGTAATGGGCATAAAACCATTGCAACAACAAGGATGAGAGTCCATAAACATCTTATACTAGTCTCCATACTAGTACAAGAAAGTAGATAAGAAACACACAAAATATAGCTCCTTTTTATAGTCTCTACACTGGGCTTGAATGTAGAAAGCATTGAGAAGGCAAATTACTAGAAAAAAGAGTAGTGAACTACAAGACTGGCTAAAGTGATGAAATGAGAGATGACTTGCAGCTTACTTTTGCTCCTAGTGCCCTTCCACTACTGCACGGCCAACAGCTATTATACCACTTTGGCACGCACGCGCCTTGCAGCCAGGCCCACATTTGGTTTCCTCTTTTTATTGGGTTGGGAAGTCACAGCCTATGCCAAGTTAGCCCAGTTTAGAACAGTATTGGGCTGGGCTGGGCTGGGATCCAAAAAGAATCGGAAATAAATTTGAAAATCATTGATTACAGAAACATCCACAGCACACCATGACAACCACTTAGAATTGGAGGGTTTCATGAAGTATGGGTGGATGCGTTCAACGATTGCGGATATACATAAAAAAATTTAATTTATTTAATTTTTTTAATAATTAATATTTTAAGAGATTTGATTAAAGATTTTTAGGTAAAATAATCAAAAAATATTGTAACAAAAGATTAAACTCTCACTATTGAAATGGTTAATTTATATATATATATATATATATATATATATATATATTTTGTAGATAATTGAAGGCTTCAAATAAATTATTTTAGGAGGTCAGTTATAATTAATTAATGTTTGAGAGTGGTTGGTTTTGATTATAAAAAGTATCGCATGTGAAGGGTAAAATGAAAAATCAAAAAATTAGATTTAATGACTTATTTATAGTTTATAGATAATTGAGGCATTCGAATAATTTATGTTAGGGGCTTAAGTATAATTAATCAATATTTATGTAAAATGTATAGAATGTAAATGGCAAAATGAAAAATCTAAAAGTTATAAGTAATTGCATATTTATAGTTTATATATAATTGAGGGATTAAAATAAGTTATATTAGGACTTAACTATAATTATATAATGTTTCAGAGGGACTGATTTTTTAATGTAAATAAAATTAAGTTGGGAAGGCAAACCTTTTGAGATTTATCAAACTCATCTCCGATCCCGTCCTGTCCCGATCTAGAGTGGGATTGAGATTTTCAATCTCGCTCGTCCCATCTCGAACTTATTTATTTAATATTTATTGATGTAATTGATTCTTGTTCTCCCTTGACATGAACCTGCATAAGGATTGCACATGAGCCGAGGACCACCGTTGTGGTGGCCGATAACACTTCGATGCTAAAGTCAGAAAAGGCTGAAGGAAAGCTTAATGTTGTAAATTGGATTATGTGGTGTACATTTCTTTGTCCAAAATTTGTCTTATTTATAATACAAGTGCCCTCGTTTGGCCAGGCCTTTGGTGGCGTAGTTTAAGGAAAGAGATTTTGCTGGATATCCTTTACTAGTTGGGAGTCATCTATATAAAAGAGTTTCTCTACACAATTTGTGCTTCAAGATCTGCGGGTTATTTTTTTTTTTCCAGAGTATTGTCCATGGAAGAAAGTTTTCATGCACGATTTATACTCTGGGATATGTTTTTCAGTCGGAATCAATGTGTTGTTTAGGGGTGGGCAAAAACCGATTTAAATTCGGTTAACCGACTGAACCGATTTTCAAATTCGGTTCGGTAATCGAACCGAAATATGAGTAAAAAGAAAATAATTTAAACTGAACCGAACCGATTATAAACTGTTCAAAATCGGTTTGCGGTTTTGAACCGACCGATTAATTAAATATATATAAATAACTAAATAAAAAGTATGTGTCAATACTTGATTAGTGCAACAAATGCATTGCAATACACCTTGTTGCACTAAATCACCCCATTCTCTCAAAGTTTTCAATTTTGGGCTAAAAATTGAGTCTATAAAAAAATTGGACATATTTTAATGAAAGTCTTTCAAATGCTTGAGCCTGAAATTTTGGTCCAACCGAACCGAACCGATCCGAAATTCGGTTCAACCGAATTCATCGGTTTACAAATACAAAATTTGGTTTCGGTTTGGGTTTTGGACAAACCGAATTAAATCGGTTCGAAATCGGTTTGGGGCTCAAAACCGAACCAAACCGACATTGCCCACCCCTAATGTTGTTAGCCTGCCCATCTTACTAGTATTGGGCTTTATCATGTGATGTGTGGACTTGACATGGCATTACAAATTGGATCCAACTTTCTGAATTATGTCAAAATGGTCTTAGTGTTGTTTGGGCTTTGTCAGATTAGGTGGGCAATAAGGTCCGTTTTGCTCTGCTTATGAGATTATCGTGACACGCGTACAGTGCAAATTAAAGGACGGTTTAATATATCATCAATTATTATTCGTTTAGAATATGTTGAAATTAAATCAAAATATCTATGTTTGAAATCTTGCTTGATTTGGTTTCTTTGTTTAGATAGAAACCTCGGTTTGAATATTTTCGGTTAAATAGAATCCATGAAAATTTATGTTTTTTTTTTTTTTTTTTTTTTTTTTTTTATATTTTAGATTACTTATAGGAGAATTATTATTGTAGAAAATAAAGACAATGATGATTTGGTTTAGTTTTGCATTATGAGTTATATATTTGAAAATTTGGTCAATGACAAATGTATTTTCATTTTAGAATTTATATTAAAACAACTTAAGAACTTATATCATTCATACAAGATACAATTAGAGGCAATGCGAGATGAAATTTTACATTGTTACAATGAAAGTTATATGTATATAAATGATGTATTATTGGTGTGCGAGCAATGTAAAATTTAAAAAAAAACTTGTTATTCTTCATTGAAAAACTATTTAGTACATGCTTATCATATCCCGTCCCAAATCCGTTTGGGATGAGACAAGGTTGGGATGAGGTCTATTCCGTTGCGATCTTATTTCAATCCCGAAATGACGGAATAAGATAGAGATGAAATTCATCTCATTGTGTGCCCACCCCTACTTGCACTGTTCATTTGGGGAAATAATCATTATATTATATAGATGATAACGCAGTGATTAATTATACCTAAATCCATTGTTGGGGTTGGGATGTCGTCATTGAATGTGTGACACTTTTTCAATTTATTGGAATTACTTTATCGGTAATCTGATAGACTTATGGATCAAATACAACAGGTATGTCAGGGAGTTTTTATTTTATTTTGTTTTATTTTATTTTATTTTATTAATAGACAACTGAATAAACAAATTATTTGCAATGTCAAGTTATTTGCGCTTACTAGCATGGTTATTTACCAATTTGCTGGATCTGAATGGGAGATACTTTAATTAACATTTGTTTTAAAAAGGTTATTTCTCATTTGACTCGCATAATTTATTGATATTCTTTTTTAATTTCCGTTAACTTTTGTATTTCAATTTAGCACCGATGATCGTCTATTCAATCAATTTGACTAACAAATTTTTTCTAAATTTTTAAAAAGAAATTTTACTCACTCATTTTTTTTAATGATGTTTGTCAATTTATCTTACAAAAATATATTTGGTTCTAAACCAATTATAAATTGCCGACGGTAATTTGGTTTGATGGTTAAGGCCATGGTGGTTTATTCCCTCATTTATTGGGTTTTATACTCACCGGCAGTACACTTGCTTTTTAAAATAAAATAAAATTCAAGGCACTAAACTATGAGAATACTTTTGAAGGGACTGTAATCGCCAAGCATAGCGTGCGCAGGAGAGAAAATAGAAGGGGAAGATGAGGAGTGAGGAGAGAGGTTATGGAGAGTGTAAGAGTTTGCGAGGGAGAGAAAAGAATAGGGGAAATAGGAAAGTGATTACAAAGATGGCAACAACTACTACACACCTCAAAAATTGTTTCTCACACCATTTAACTCTCTCATACTACCTGTTTTTTTTTTCACACCACCATTCTTTTCCACACCATCTATATAAACAGGAAAAATCATTTTTATCCTTCCTATTCAAATCGAAACACAAGTCTCCCCTCCTCTCCCCCATTCAAATCTTCCATCTCACTACATTCAAAACACAATCGATTTTGATTCATTTTCTTGGTTTGATTGCTTCTTCCCTTCTTGCACATTCCCTCTCACAAAACTAGCAAGCAAATATTTTCTCTCGCATCTTCCCTTCTCTTGATGTGATTGTTTCTGCAACATCTCGGATCCATTCATCATTTCATCTCAGATTTCGATTCCAAACGCTTCTAAAACAAGCTTTCAAGGTATTTATTTCAATCACAAAAAAAAAGTAAACTTCAGAAAAATTTTCAAAAATCACAAAAAAAAAGAAAAAGTGTTCGTCTGAGACAATGCAAGTTTTTGCAAAAACCTCGCATTTTTCTAGAAGAGATTTTTAAAAAACCTCGTCTGAAACAATGCGAGGTTTTCGCAAAAACTCGCATTGTTCTAGGCGAATGGGAAATTTTCAGCAAATTTTTTCGGACAGATTTGCGTGACTTTAGTAAAATGATCATAATTTGCTCAATCAAAACATTTTCAAGTGATTCAAATTTTGTTTATTAAATAATTCAGAGTACTACAATTTTTTTTTATCAGCTTGAGAATTGGTCTTGATTGAGCACATAAGATAGCCCAAAGTTAAAGACACCATCCCGTTTTCATTGCAAGACAGATTTCCGCGACTTTAGTAAAATGACCATAACTTACTCAATTCAAAACATTTTCAAGTTATTCAACTTGCATTTATTAGATAACTCGGAGTAATACAATTTTTGTGTTTTTGATGAGCTTGAGAATCGATCTCAATCGTGCATATAAGTTGGCTGAAAGTCAGGGACACTATCCCGTTTTTATTGCAAGACATATTTTCGCGACTTTAATAAAATTACCATAACTTCTAATTTCAAAATATTTTCAAGTGATTAAGTTGTGTTTATTAGATAACTTAGAATACTAAAATTTTTGTGTTTTGATGAGATTGTGAGTCAGTCTCAATTGAGAGTTTAAAATGGTCGAAAGTTACCCTGTTTTTTTTTTTTTTTTTTTTTTTTTGGGTGGTGTGGGTTAGTAGGAAAAAAAACACATGGTGGTATGAGACAGAGCTTTTGGTTGGGTGAAATAGTTGTTGCCTACTGATAATCACATAATTATAACGTTATTACCTCTTATTATATTTTTGTTAATCCTTATTTTTATCTTATTTTAGATTAATTATTAAATTTTTGTGTTTTTGTAGAATTTGGAGCTGTAATGAAGAAATCAGAGAAAAATGCAATGAACAAATCTCAAACGGTGACTTCAGAGGAAGTGGAGGTGAGAATAGCCTAAACTCATAACCTAAACTCAAAACCAAACCAAAAATCAAACCCTTAAACCCAAAACCAAACCCATAAACCCAAACCCAATGTCAAGCCCAATGCATATTATCTTAATTATCAAAGATTCTGATTTGATTTAAGCCTTAAATCACTCATTGAACCCTTCCCTTAACTTGTCTATATTCATTTTTCTTAATTCTCTATAAATACAAGAGAAATGAACGAGAAAAGAAAGGAGGAGAAGGGAATCAAACCTCAATAGCAAAAAACAAATCCTCCTTCACAAAGTGATTCTCATCACCATCCCAACCAAGCAAATTTCGGTTTTCTCTCCTTCACCTCGCCACCGTCCAACAACCACAGCCGCCACCACCATCAGACACCACCTCCTCACCCTGTTGCGCACACCCACAGCCGCCACCATCTCCCTGTTCCTCTCCTCATCCCATGTTCTCACCGTCACAAGCCGCTGCCACCACTCTGTTCCACCTCGCGACAGAGCCAGACAGAGCCAGACAGAGCCATCACCACCATCTCTCGACAAAGCCATACAGAGCCATCACCGCCATATCTCGGCCCTCCCTCCTGTCTCCCTCTTTCACGACTACCGTCGCAAGCAACGCAGTAGCTCGCACACCACCACTGCTACAGGGAGCACCGCCCCTGCTTCTCTCCCTTATTTTTTTCGTTATCTGTCACGTTTCTCCATGTTCTTCCATCCATCTCTCTCTTTTGTAGGTACCTGAACCGTTTGGAGGATGAAGGAGCTTGCGAGGAGCAGAAACGGGGCAGCGCGAGCGGCGCTGCTCGCTGAGACGAATGTGCATGATTTTTCAGGTGGGAAACAACTGATTTTCGAATCAATTGGTTATTGGCACCCCGAGCTTCTCTCTGAGCAGCCACAGAGCGTTTGTAACATTTTCTCGAGATTCATGTAGTAAATCAAGTTGACGCTACTGGCACCCAGTGGACCTTGCTGAGAGTACCTCGGCTAAGAAATATCAGAACTATTTGCACCCATTGGGATCTGCTGAGCCACACTGGACTTGCTTCTGTTTGCAACCTGTTGATCTGCTGAGTACCACCGCACCCCTGCTGATCTACTGAGTACCACCACACCGAGTTTGCGACAAACCAAAAGGGTTGTATAATTTATTTTACTGACTTAAATGCTTAATTGTTAATTACAATTTTATTTCAGAAATTTGATAAATTACTTTCACCTATCATCTTCGATTAAAACTTGATATGTTTGGTAGTTAGATTCACATTTTATCAATATTCAAAGCATGTGCTAACAAATATTGAGCTTGATCTTTGATTAAATGTGCCTTAAAAAGACACTTAATGTTTGGTAAGAGTTTATTTGCTTGAGATAAATTGTTCATGTTTGACAGAAAATTGATATGATTGAAATTGGATTTTAATGATCACATCTTCGGTGTAAGCAAGAGATCCTCATCCCTAAAGCTTCTCGTTTATAATTTCAGTAATTTAGATTTAAATATATTTGCTAACTCATCGGTGAGTCCAAACCCTACAAAATCCATCTCATTCATTTTTTTCTTTTATTTTATTTTTCTTATTTTTAGCTTAGTTTTAAAAACACTGTAACCCCATTTTTTCTGTAAATTAGTTTAGATAAATTCTAAAATTCAATTGCATCAACTTTTCTCTTGGGATCAACCCGTACTTGTCGTTGTCTACCAGTTAGACACCGTGCACTTGCGATTATTACAAGTGGGTCAAAATTAGCCTGTTTGTTTAGGCCGGTTAAACCCGCATCACCTACAAAGATACTCTGAGTGAAAGGGATTGTGAGGGTGGGTATGTTGGTGGGAAGTAGGGCTGAAAGCCGAACCGACGGTTCGATTTTTCACCTAAACAGTGTTAAAATTTTCAAACCGAAACCGAATCGACCATTAACAAAACCGATCCGAAACCGAACCGATTTTAATTTATGCAAATCGGAACCGAACCGACTAAAATCAAACCAAAACCGAAAAAAACCGAATCGACCGACTATTTAAAACATATTGTATTATTTATATATAAAATATTTATTATTTATTATATATATTCGGTCGGTTAAAATCATATAGAAATCGAAAACCGAACCAACCTCTTCGGTTCGGTTTAGATCAATTTTTTGTTCAGCCCTAGTGGGAAGTGAGAGATTAAAGGAAAGAAAAAAGTGAGAAAATGGGTAAATTTGTCTTTTCAAAATTTTGGATGCTGTTTTTTAGTTTAACAGTTTGAATAAATGGTCATTGGACTGAAATATAAAAATAAATAGTGGTTAAAGAAAAATAGCTATAAATTAATGGAAACCAAATGAGAAATAATCCTTTTTTTTCATCTAACTTGAATATTAGTTATAATTTAATTATTATATGCATTTAAAACCGTCACATGCTCGTCATTTAGATACTATGCATATAGAAAATGTGAATCGTTAGTGGGATACTTAATTACTTACCATTGATCATTGTCGTCTTAAAAGTGGATTACAAGCCACTGAGCCTAAGGCCATCTAGAACATTTAAAATATGTATAATTCTAGGGAGCCTGGGTTTGCTACCTGGGGAGTGAAATTACCCTTTTGCCCATCCTTTGTTGTAGTTATATTGAAAGAGAGTTTAAAGATGCATGGGCAAAGGTGTAAAAATGCCGGCCAAACAGCAAACCCAGACTCCCTAGAAGCACTCTTAAAATATATTACCAAATATAGCTTTAAAGTTCTAAACAATAACCAGATATCTTAAGGCACCAAGCCTTTTGTTTAGTTACACTTGTGCTTAATGTACATCGAATACAAAACTCTCTACACGTTAATTCTCGTATAATTGTCCCAAATTTGCATATTTCTTCGTAATAGTGTTCTAAATGAACCTAGGCGATCGGCGGGCGGCGAGCAGAGGACTATCGCTGAAAGGTCTAGGTGGTTTTGTTTTATTTATTTCTAATTTATAAAAGTTAAGCATAATAACATATAAATTACGTCCAATTTATTGTCAAAATACATATGTAACATACATATAGAGATTACTAAAAAATAAAAAAAAAATTAGAGTTTTATTTTTATATTTTAGAACTGAAATTTTTTTTTTTTTTTCAAAAACTCGCTAAGGGGCGCCTAGCCCGCCTTGGTCTATTATTATTATTATTATTTTATTCAAGTGTTAATTAACGATCTTAAATGAGAAAATTACACTTATTGATTTTTAAAATAAAATACTAAATATACGTGACGTAGAACGCATCCACTTCCTTCCTATTTCCATTTTGCAACCACCCTCGCATTATTTCTCTCTCTATTTCGCAATCACCCTGTTCCCCTTTTTCGTGCGCCTTCACCCCTATTTCGTTGAGTTTGATTGTAAAAATATTAAATGTAGAGGTCAAAATGAAAAATACAAATATTAGACGTAGGGCCTATTAAAAGTTTATAAATATTTAAAGGAACTAAAATATAATTAATAAATATACGAAAGAATGTGATATACTTATATAATGATTGAAATGGCTGAATTTTAAATGTAAATAAAATTAAGTTGCAAATGTAAAATAGTTATTTATTTGAATAATAAAAATACCTTTCACTTTTTACCTATTAGAGCGTTTCTAATGGATCCATAAACATACCCAAAAAACTATTTAAAGGTTTTTATATGAAAAAATTGTATGTTACAATAGATTTTTCTAAACCATTTTTCATTTTAATTTCACATTCAACCTCTATCTAAATTTAAGGAGCAATCAATTATCTCCTAAAATTTGAAATATTATTAAAAAATTTTGAATTTTTAAATTAAAAATAATATAAAAATTAAAATATGAGATATGATTGGAGTTACGAAGAAATTAAAATAAAAAACCTAAATTTAATTTTTTGGTAAAAAGGGAGATGATTTACCATTATAAATACTTTATAAAGTGTTGGAAGGGCACAACAGAAAATCCGAATTAAATGGCGTTATAGATGTTTGGATGATATGAAAATCAAATCAATCAACAGACCAGACAAACACCCCTACATTGTCAGATGAACAATCTCATGTTGTCTTACACATCACTAGTAATTTCTTCCAGAGCGCTCTTCTCATCTGTCATTTATGTTTTCCATTCTTGATTTGATCGGAGGAAACTTTTCACTTTTCCTTATTGATTTATCAGAGGAGCTTTGGTAGGGAGCGAGGGAAAGGGGTAACAAAATCAAGTATGTACGATCATCATGCTCCAGTCCATTCAAACAGCCTGCACTGTTTAACATCACCACATAGAGACTTAACTTAACTCTATCAGACTCCAAAGACTTTAACTTATCAGACTCCAAAGACTTCATGGCTAGAAGAGTTTTTTTATTTTTATTTTTTTTTATAGGTTTTGACAAGATCATAAAAGTTTTGTCTTAGGAACACAAACATAATCATCATTTAGAAATCTATAACACAAAAAATTACAGCTCGATCACCATCCAGAAGGTTAAATACTTGTCTCTAACACCAACAAAAGACTACATACACCATCAAGCTTTACATCTTGCTCATCGAACCCTTAGTTCCACTCCACTTTTGAAGCTCTCATCTTCTTCTGTTCCGCCACCATCTTCGTAATTCCCACTCCACTCTCGGTAACGAAAGTTAGACGGGAAGGAGATGGAGTAGATATTAGTTAGGTAGATGCGACGGAATAGGGGAAGAGGTAGCTGGGCTTTGCCATCATAACTCTCTCGGCTGCAGCTGCCATGCCAACATCGCATTACCTAATTAGAATGCCTTCCTCAAGGGGCAACGTGAAGGAGAAGTAACTGGAGGGTTCACATAGAGGAGAGATATGTAGTAGAAACTGTATGGGCACCATGTTCTAATGAGGGAGGGAAGGTAAAAAAAGAAATCTTGATGATAAGATTTGGCTTTAGATCTGTCATGCTTGGAGTGGATGGAATACAGAAGAACTCTGAGAAGAGGGTAGGGGAGCAGTGAGTAAAAGAACGCGTGTGGATGAGTTGTTTGTGACGCTGTGTAATTGCGTTGTTTTTGCAGAGGTTGCTGTAGTACCGATCACCGATGAAGAGAATAGCTGCCAACTTCCCCTCTCTGTGTCACTTTCTACTGTTTCACTGGTCACACATTGAAATGAGCTCCTTGTGGAGTGACGAGTCGTAGTAAATTAATAAAATATAATAATTAATTATTTAATAAAAATTCAAATAATAAATAATAAATATATAAAATATTAATTACTAAATAAAATTCCATTTAATCGATGGAAAAAATGAATTCAACAAACTACTTTGTAAAAAGCACGAACAATAAATACAATGATAGACAAATCATTTTGGCAAAAAAAGTTATTGAGCACAAATTAATTTAAAATGTAAAATTAGATGTGGACACAAAAAATTAGTTATTTGCGATTTGCAATTTTATCATAAATAATTAATTAGAAGTTATCCCATCATTAATCACTATTAAAGTCTTTTTCGGGACTAGTGATCAATGTGCATTGAATGTTAAAAAGTTCATGTTGATTATCAAAATGCCTTCAAACAATAACTCACAAATTAATTTCGAAATACAAACATGTATCTTGAAGAAAAATTAATGAATCAAAATTTCATGCATCTCCAGAAAAATTATATGAATTAAATACAAAAGTAAACCTATATACGAATTCATCTCGAGAAAAATACATTAATTTTTTTTTCTCATTTCTCAAAGCAGAAAAAAGAGGTTGGAGTTGCTGGTGACCTATGACGATGGTAAAACAGAACTAAATCAAGCAAAGAGAGAAGGAGAGGAAGAGAGTAGGAGATGTGGCATTGTCGATGTCACAATACACGGATAGAGGGAGCAAAAGAGAGAAAATGGGCCAAACAGGGAAGGAGAACAAAGAGAGAAAAAACACAGGGCGAAAACGAGTCATCGACATCGCGAGCATGCCAATGGTGTTATAGCCTAGTGGTTAAGACTGTGTGGGGTTGTCCCCAACGTCCTAGTTTCGAATCTCACCTGTGGCATGATTACTTTCTAATGGGTGGTGACTTATAGGTCGCCCAATTGATAAATTATAAGATCGTTAAATACCCAGCCCACCTTAAAAAAAAAAAAAAAAAAAAAAAAAGACATCGCAAGCATATAAAAAATAATAATAATAAATTTAAGTGAGTGCACCCTCTTGCCTCCATGTGGCTCTGTCCATGAGCATGCGTACCTTTTCAGCATTGCAATTACCTCAAGCCCCAATATTATTTTTTATTTTTTTTGAAACTATAGGGGTTTTGGACTTGAAGATGCTATGAATCCACAACTGCAAGGGACTGTATATATACATAGAAAAAAAAAACACAAAGTAGTACTAAAGGCAACATGGAATCCTTCGAAATTTCAAAACTTTGGTGCTCTGACAATTGAACGATTCCTTATAACTAATTTTGAATGCGTGACACAAAATTAGTGCATATACAATGAAATGACAAAATGATACTAAAATTTAGGGTTTTTTTAGTTTGACACTCATTAGTTTATACTTGTTAGAGTTTGACCTCTATTTTGAAAACTAATTAAATTTAACATTCATTTTCTAATGGAATCGTTAAGACCACGTTATTGATTGGTTAAGATTATTTTCCGAGCCAATTTACCTTTACCATTTTGAACCAAAAATCAAGTCTTCTAAGTCTAATTTTGGCAGCCAACCGTTCCTTTCTAAGTTGAGATTTTAATGCCAACTCAACACAGAAACAAGCAACATTGTCTCTTCAAAAGTGATCTTCATTGAGTCCACAACAATCCTCCCAAAATCGTTGGTTCGCAAATAATGCGCTCGTCTTCTCGGCTTCATCTTCGACTTATGTGGAAACGCCTTCTCAATGTTTATCTCCAAAATGGTCGCCCCAACATCGTCAAGCGCCTCCTCGACTCGAATACCGCCGTCTGATCAGTCGCGTAAACTCAATTGCAGCGATGGCGAGGTACATCACTAAGCCACCGTTCTCGGTGTTCTTGAGCCCATTGATGAAGGTGATTTTTCAAGAACAATATCAAAAACTTGCAGATCGGTCTCTCACTATGCTTGGCTCTGGCGATTGATGTTAAAAAAAGAAAGTTCACTTATGTTACAGAATAAGAAAGTTTTATAGAATAAGATATGTTAGGAAAGTCAGAATATAATGGAAGTCTTAGGTACTTACACTGAATGCAAGATATGTCACGGTTAGCGGAAAACTTCGTCTAATTTGAGACATTATTTGTTATTGCAGCAGTTTATTTGACTTAAATTGGTTTCTTCACCGACAAACTAAACCATGATTTTTGTCTTATTGTTCTTTTGACTATATCAAAAAATAATGTGGTGAAGAGAAACAAATAATTTCAATAAGTTGGTGAATTCATCCATCTAATTAAAATTACATTTAGCCAAAGACATGATAGCTCAATGATTAGAGTTTGGCGGATGATATCACTAGATCATGGGTTTAAACCGACGTACGGTATCTTTATCAGTTTATGGTGTATTAATTATTTTTGGTCTTTAATGAGTTATAAGATCCTATAAAAATCATGTTTGCCGATTAAAAAAAATTAAAACCACATTTATCTATGATTTTTTGGGTTACCATTCCATCATCATCACCTTTTATGATTCACATTTAAGCATTGGTGGTGTTGTTTCAAGCAAAGAATGTGGTTTTTCAAAATATTTATTATTTTTTAAGTTATCAAAATATCTTTCAAATTTTAAATATGTAATTTTTTTTTGAAAATAAATAAATATTTTAATCTTCGGATGACATTACGAGTTGAGACTTTTTTATAAAGTGTTTTAGAATTTAAAAATAGACTTTTTACGAGTTTGAGACTTTTTATAGTGTTTTATAATATTATTTTAGTATAAATTTTTTTGTTATGCAAGTGATTCTTATGTAATATTTAGTCGGCGTAACACTAAGAGTTTGAGACTTTTTATACAGTGTTTTAGAATTTAAAATACAAAATTTATATTATTAAATTCAATATCACAACCGAAACTTTTATATTTTTTAACAAAAAATGAAATATTTTTTTAAATAAGGGGATCAAAATTAACGAAATCAAAATCCTTTGTTTCAAGAAGCAAGTACACTGAAGTAGCTAGCTAGAGAGACAACGATCGAACGTACACCACCATGTGTATGTGTGCGATCTCTCCTTGAGATAGTATAGTTTCATCCAGGGCTTGGCAGGTTCAGGTAATCGGCCCGAAAATTAAAAACTGAAAACCTGCTCGAAAATTAAAAATTGAAAACCTGCCCGATATTTTTAAGCCCGCAATTCTGAGGCCTGAGACCGGACCGAGTTGGGCTGATTAACCGAGGCTCGGTTAACCAAATTTCGAGCCGATCTCGGTCCATAGCGCAAAAGTCCAAAGTCCAAACAACTTTTACAAAAATTGTTTAAAAATTTAGTAAAGCCCCAAACTGTTTAGAAATTTGACAAAGCCCAAATTGCTGCTACAAGATGCATTTAATGTGGAACGAGAAGGTTCCTTCATTATACAACCAAAACAACATTGATCCTCGTCCTCTCAGTCCCGGTACAGGGGACTCCACAACAAGCACATGGCCATATTCCCAGTTCACTTACCAGGCCAGTTTGGAAGCTTAAGGTACTCCCCTGCTGATCAACCAGATTTTCAAAACTACAAAGGATGCGAGTTTTCATTTATATTACATTAATGAAGAACTAGGGATTGAACTAAAAATGGAACAAGGAGAAGGAGAAGCAACGGAGGAGTCGCACAAAGAAGAGAAGAGATCATGTTTTAGTTTATAAACATAGATCATGTCGATAATTTGTGTTATTACCGTTTTACACAGAGGAGTCACAAGTCGCACCCGCAGTGTCCACGTCGCAGTGTTGCTCAGCGCAGTGTTGCTCAGGGAGTCGAGGAGTAGTCGAGCCGAGGAGGAGAAGAGTCGCACACTCGCACATGAGACTTGAAAGGATTAGTCGAGGAGGAGAAGGAAAGGAGCAGTAAATGTTTTTTAGGGTTTTTAACATTTTATTCATACCCGAGTCGGACTGGTTACCCGACGGGTTTCAGAAAGGGTAACTGAGGACCGGACTAGAAACATCGGGCCGGACTAGGTTTTAAGACCGAAAATTTAATAATAAATAAAAAACCAATCCAAACCGACCCGATTGGTCCGGATTTTCGGTCTAAAATGGCCACTCCTAGTTTCATCCACGAGAAGTTTATCCGAATTTTAAATCATGTCCTCCAAGCTACCTTCTTGCATCAACCCAACTTAATCCTCCTAATAATACTCCGCTGAAAATTTACCCATGGTACTCCACAAAAGGTCTTAGGTTTGTTGTTGATCAATGGTGCAGACCCGAAAGCCCCAGCGTTTATCGATAAAATTTAACAAATGTTACTTTCAATAAACCAAACTCATATTTGTGCTATAAGAAAAGGAGTGAAACTCAGAATTTTATGTGTATAAACAATCTGAATTAATCAAGTTTTTCTTCCGTTTTTGCATGTTCATATTTCCAACATAAATTTTTTTTTTTTTTTTGGTGTAGGATGGCCAGTTATGGATAAGGTTGGCAGTGGGGCGGATTTTTACGGATATCCGCCCTACCCAATCCGTATGGGGCGGATTTGGATATGACTGAATGGGTTTTCGGGTGGTTTTGGGTATCTAAAAAATATCCGTTTACTATTCGGGGCGGATACGGTTTTAGCCATATCCGCCCTGCAGGCCCCGCGGATATCCGTTTATACTGTTCAATTTACTATAATACCCTTATCCCAAAAAATATCCTTCTCATGTAAGGAAATTACAAAAATGCCCTTCCATATATAATGAAATTAAACCTTTTATCTTATCTCCATCTCACATTCGTCCCCCCCCTTACACCACTCTCATCTCCACTCTCTCTCAACTCAAGTCTCTCTCAAAGGCTGAAAGGCAGCGAACGAAGGCCGCCTTCGTCCCTTCCTCCCCCCGTCGCCCCGTTGTCCCGTCGTCCCTTCTCCTCTCTCAAAACAGCGAAGGCCGCCGGAAGGTCCATTTTTCTCTCTCAAAACAGCAAAGGCAACGACAATGGTGGAACCCTCCCTTCTTCCAGTTTCCAGCGAAGGCAACGTCAAGGCCGCCCCGTCGTCCCTTCGTCCATTTGGATATGGCGGAACCCTCCCTTCTTCTCTCTCATCTCTTACCCTCTGATGGCTTTTTCACTGAAACCCCACTTGTAGAATTTGATTTCTCTTCCTTCTTCTCCATCTTCTTCTTTTCATCCTCAGATGGCTTTGGCACTGAAACCCCACTTGTAGAAGACCCATTATTTGACTCCTTTGACGGTTTTGGCGACACCCCATTAACAGTTTGATTCAGTTTCTTCGATGGAGCAACACCCATAGTTTCATTTCCAGCAAACCCATGTTGTACTGTTAAATATTTGTTCTTTAACACAGGTAGAGAGGAAGAATTGGAGAAAAAGTGAGAAATGAAAGTGGGGAAGTGAGATCTGCCAGCATTGAAGACACTCGAGAACCAAGGAGCAGAGGAGTTTGTGGTGGAAGGAGCCAAGGTGTTGGGTTCACGTGCCAAACATCCTCTCAGGCACGTGCCCAGGATGGTCCGGACTGCCTCCCAGGCTACTAACGCGGGCTCCCCAGAATTATTCCATTAGTTTGTCAATGCTAGAAGTATAATCCTAGGGAGCCTGAGTTTGCAGTCTGGGGGGTGAAATTATCCTTTTGCCCCTTATTTGTTGTTGTTATATTTAAAAATAGTTAAAAAGCAGGGGAAAAAGTGTAAAACTGCCACCAAACTGCAAACCCAGGCAACAGAACCAGACTCCATATAAGCACTCATGCTAGAAACGTACACTTGCGTGGACCTATTTTTATCCGTTGGATAAGATTAGATGTTGTTCTGTAAGTTTATCTCATGAACACATCTTCTCGTGATGTACAGTGTGAAGCTAAGGGACCCTATCTCTCTCTTTCTCACTTTCACTCTCCATGCAGGTGTGATTAAGGAACGTGATTTACATAAACTTCATTTCTCTCTCTTTCTAAAGAAGATACTTCAAGCTAGGTTTGTGAGCATAAAAAATTCAAAAAAAAAAAAAAAAAAAAAAAAACTCTAGCCCATGTCACGTACTAGCCCAACAGATGCTTAATTTGAAATAAATTGAATCGGTATTTGTAATGGAAGTGAGAAGGTAAATATCTAAAATGAGAATGATAATGATAAATGAGAAAAACGAAGATGGCGGCGGAAATGGAATAGAATGGTAAATGACGTTTTTTCGTCGCATCCTCTGGAACAATTGAGGATGCCTTTGTCGAGGTCGAGGAGGCATAGTGAAAGAGAAAAAGAGGTTAGGGACTTGAGTTTCCGGAGAAGGTGTTGGGTTTGCTTGTTTCTCCTATTTAATAGAGGAGTACAGAAAAAAAAATCCCCAATTCTAGCTTGCCTAGGAAAGGGGCGAGGCTACTGCCTGGGTGGGGCAAAAAGACAATTTTGCCCCTCCCCCCTTTAACATCCTTTTTGGAGAAGGTGTCTTTTTGGAGAAGGTGTTTAAAGAGGGGGGGGGGGCAAAATTGTATGTTCGCCCCCCCAGATAGCAAACCAGGCTGGGGGACCCAGGCCCTGTAGAGAAAGATGCCCATGTTCTGTTATAACGACTATTAGATAACTTTCAGTTGCTTGTTTTGCTACATGAGCACGATCTCATGTGTTGTTATCACCTATTTCCTTTTTTGATACTATCTCAACTTTTTCCCAATTTTTCCGAAGGTGCAACAGAGGGGATAATAAAAACATGAAAAGATTCAGCATTTTGTTCAGATGCAAAGATAAAGCAAGACAAAAGCCATTAATGTGCATGAAATGAAAAATCAACTTACAGTACTCATAGGCCGTGCATGCATCAATCGTAACCTTGCCCATCTGATGTTGAACCCCATTACATGATAAGAAATAATGGAGGTGGTGTTTGAGGAGTAAAAAGGGAGAGAAAGGTAGATGATGCAGTCGATTTTCGCTCTCTGCTTTGATTTGGTTCTTGTTGACCTGCACAAGTAGCACACGTGAGCTATAGACCTCCGTTGTGGTGACTTATGACACTCTGATGCTAAAGT
>QNQO01001806.1:0-216768 GCA_003290165.1 Berberis thunbergii
ATTGGCATGAGGCACCCACTCTTTTAAGAGTTTCGAAGCCGAAGTTCGAAGGTGAGCCTTTTGGAAGAAGAGGAGGCTCCCAAGAATTAAGATTCTGAACCCGTTATGGAGGGTGGAACTGAATGAAGCGCTTTCTTTTAGTACACGTTCCTAGAAGCCCCGTGCTACCACAAGCATGCTAGTGAGCGTTTGGCAATCTTAGAGGGATGCAAATTGTGCTGCAGGGTAGATACCACTGCTCCCATATGATTTAGCCAGGGCCTTCCCCGAATGATGTTGTAGGTGGACAGGGAGTCAACTACCATGAACTCTTGGACAAAGTACTTCCATAGCCGTGGCTCTCCTGGCACCACCAATAGATTGATCTTCCTGATGGGGAAGTAATTTTCTCCGTTGAATCCGACAATAGGGTGGTTGGCGGGCATTAGGTCCTTCTCTTGTAGCTGCATGTTGCTTAATGCACCGATGAACAAGACATTTAGTGAGCTTCCAGTGTCCACCAAAGCTCTCTTTACCGCCCACTTAGTGATATGTACGGAGATAACCAAGGTGTCATTGTGAGGGGAATGTACCACCTGAAGATCACTCTCCGTAAACGTCAGTGATGGGATCGGGATGTAGACTCGTGCGTGCTGCACTTGTCGGTCCTCACATTAAGATGGTGCCCACATCTCGGTCAATATCCTCTTGCAAGATCTATTTGACTGCTCTCCTTGGGACCAACCCCGTGGAGGATGTAGATGACGCTAGGAGCTTTTCTTCTATCTCCTTGACAGCGTCCGCTCTTTCCTTCGCTCGACCCTGCCTCCTGTCCGAGCCCAGGAACTCCTTAAGTTTTTATTTTCTTACCTAGTACTTCGACTTCTCCTCTTTGGTTTCTGCAATCCTTAGTATCATGTCTGCCCTCCTTTTGGCAGGCCTATTTGATGTTGTCGCGACTAGCAGGGTCTCCTCGCTGCTTAGGCGGCCACTTAAGCTCTTCCCAATCCTTGATGGAATCAAGGATGTCGGACAGACTGGTGTTGAGAAGGGTGATAGACTTGGACCCGTCGTAATTGGAGCCCTTGTTTTGCCTTAGACAGTCCTAGTTGGTCTTGCTGTCTATGTTCTTACTCTTGTTACTGTCATCGCCATTTTTCTTCCTCCCCTCTTTCCTATTCTTCAGGACAGAGGTTTTCTTCTCTAACATCGTTTCTCTTGGCGGCCAACATGTCATCTAGAGTGATGTATCTCTGGGCAAGCCTGTCATATTGGCTGGGGGGTTCAGAGTGAGGAAGTCATAAAGTTTGCCTCTTCTCAGACCCAAAATGAAACTCGTGATGGCAGTATCATCACTGCAGCCATCGATGAAGATCAGCTCATCATTAAAACGAGTGACGTACTCCCTCAACGTCTCGTTCTGTTTTCGCTTTAAGGTCATCAAATAATGTGGACCCCTCCTAAGCCGTTGGTTGCCCACGAAGCGTGTAAGAAACGCCAATGCCAACATCTGGAATGAATAATTGGATTTCCGAGGAAGGTTGTGGAACCACGTTAGTGCTGACGTCTTCAGGCTTGCAGGGAAATG
Source organism: Berberis thunbergii (assembly GCA_003290165.1). Lineage (NCBI taxonomy): Eukaryota > Viridiplantae > Streptophyta > Magnoliopsida > Ranunculales > Berberidaceae > Berberis > Berberis thunbergii. Next base: position 1,568 of record QNQO01001806.1, read on the forward strand.
GTCGACCCATTATTGCATCAGACCCTTTTTTGAGAGCCATAAGGTGCTAGAAATGGCGCAGGTGATCGGTCAGGTTTCCTGTCCCATAGTAAAACTCCAACTTCGGAGGGATGCATTTCTTGGGCAGCGGTTTGTCCATGGTATAGTTTAGAGGTGGGCATTTCAGACCGAAAGCCCGGACCAAACCGAAAATCGGACTTTTTATTATCTGTTATTCAATAGTTGGTCCTACAACCCGGCCCAGTTCGATGTTTCAGGTCCGGTCCTCGGTTACAATTTCTTAAACCCGTCGGTTAGCTGGTCCGATCCGAGTAATATAAAACCTAAAAGAATTTAGGGTTTTATACTCCCAAATCCACTCCTCCTCCAAATTCCACTCTTATTCTGCCCCCCCTTCGACTCCTCCTCCTCTTCTGTTACTCCTCTTCTTCCTCTACTACTCCCCCTCTGCTGTTATTGTCGATCACGAGTTAGGACCATCATCCAAACTCTCATCTTCTTCTTCATTGTTGCTGCAACAATCCAAGTGTGTTGGTTCCATTATAGCAAAGCTCATCAACCCAAAGTGGGCATGAAGTTGGGAAATATGTACATTGTAGATTTGTACCCAGTGAATGAAAAAAGCAACTAGATTCAATTGGGTCGAAAAGTTTCAAGAATTGAGTGCCAGTCTGATGGAAGTGAGACCAATTGCGGTCATTCAGTGAAGCTACATTTCGATGATGGTTGCAAATCATGTTATAGTTATCAATTATGGTTGCAGATCATGTTATAGTTATTGTCTCTTTGGGAGTTTTGAAAGAGGCAGTTCAAGCAAATTCAGGTATGTCTTAGCATTAGCAAAGACGATGTTCCACCTCTTCAAATTCTATTTTCAGGGAAAGCAACCCATAGAACACATTACTCCATTACTCATGGAACTTTAGTATTAGATAAACTAATAGGCTCCTTTAACATTATCAGTGTGGTGGGGTTTCAGAGTTGTTGCATGTTCGGTTTAGCGAAATCTGATTGAGAGAGCCAAATGAGTGATCAAGAGTGAGATTGGAGATTGAGTACATTGCTTGATGTACTGAAGGATGAATGAAATAAACTTGTTCTTCTTCTCCTCATAGTTTCTAGGTTATCCTCTTACTTCATTTTTATTATGTTTCTTTATTTTTTGATGTTCAAAGCAAAGTGCTTGAGATGATGCTTTGGTATTGCATATTATGAATTTGGGTTTTGGAACAAGTTTGGAACAGTCTTTGGACAAGTTTGCATATGCTGATTAAAATTTTGGAAAACAATTAATAGGAAAACAATTTGGGCTTTGGACCGAGACCGGCTCTAGGGATGGCAACGGGGCGTATTTGAGCAAATCCATCCTCGATTCGTTAGGAATAACGGATCCCCAATCCGCCCCTCCAATCCGTTTGCAATTTTATTAAAAACCGTAATCGCCCCGTGCGGATTGGCAGATATCTGCCCCGCCCTGCCAATCCGTTTACGGTTATCCATCTAACTACATAAATTATAACAAAAATTACAAACATACAAACATCCATACAAAAATTATAAAGAAATTACAGAAATTACAAAGAATCCATACGAAAGTTAAAACAAAAATTAACAAAAAAAAAAAATTCGATCTCTGATAGATCTGATACCTTGATTTGAAAATTAAAATAAAAAAATTCGATCTCAAATCTGATATCTTGATTTCAGATCAGAGATCTTGATCTGAAATCTTGATCTTGATATGAGATCTCGATTTTAGATCTAAGATCTTGATCTTGATCTGAGATATTGATTTCAGATCTGAAACGTTTCTTCGAGTGTCGGCCTCAGATCTGAAATGTTTCTTGATCTCAGATCTGAAATGTTTCTTGATCTCAGATCTGAAATGTTTCTTGATCTCAGATCTGAGAAGAAGGGACGACCCTTTAGAGTTCGGCCTTCGCTGTGAGAGAGAAGAAGGGAGGGTCGCTCCCGGCCTTCGCTGTTTTGAGAGAGAAGAAGGGACCCCTTCGCGGCGGCCTTCGCTGTTTTGAGGGAGAAGAAGGGACGAAGGGACTCTGTTTCTGCAGCTCTGCTTTTGCTCATCTGGTTTGTGAGAGCTGAAAAAAGAAGTGAAAGTGATTGAGAGAGAGAGGTGAGAGGCAGATGTAGGTTGTTTTTTTTTTCAGCATTTAAAGGGTTGAGGGTATTTTTGTAATATCAATACTTAAATGGATATCTGTGGGGCGGATGTGGCCAAATCTGTATCTACCTCGAATATTAAATGGATGTTGTTTGGATATCTGTATCCGCCCCAAAATCCGTTTAGGCATATCCAAAACTGCCCCAAACGGATTCGGTGGGGCGGACATCCGTGAAAATCCGCCCCACTGCCATCCCTAACCGGCCCGACCCGGCCTAAAATTCGGTTAACCGACCCAACTCGGTCTGGTCTCGGTCCTTAGAATTTCAGACTTAAAAATATCGGTCTGGGCTTCGATTTTTTATTTTTGGGCAGGTCTAATTTTTGGGCCGGTTACCCAGACCGGCCCAGCCCTAGTATAGTCCATAAATAGAGGGACCGCGAGACCGAATAACACATATGGATTTGTGGCCCCATTGTCGAGGGGGTTGTGCGAGACGTGCCTATCAGCTCTGGACGCTGGGTCATTATTGGTCGTGCCTCCGCCTCTTGTCCATTGAGAAGTTGTTGAGGCCACACGACTCTCTTGAATATGCTCTTTGGAACTTTCTGAGAAATGAGCCCTTCGCTGCTCACGGTCTCCTTTTGCAGGTAGAAGATTCCACTGTTTGAGAGCCTTCATTGTCTCTGCGATCTGCTACATCTGTGTTCAGAGTAGGTCCACCCTCGGGTATGCTGCGCCCGCCACCTACGCGGGGGACAAAGGAGGTTCTTCCCATGGCGGTGTGGTGGAACTGGCGGCGTTATGTCGGTTTGAGTGTTCGGAGGCTTGGCAACATCTTTATTATTCTGAGACCTTGTCGTCACCATCTTGCTGATTCTTTGTTAAAGGTGGAACTACGGTTCTTTTTGATGAACTTTTTCGTTCCCCACGAACGATGCTTACCCAGAGCTACACAGGTAGCAAACGTGAGCCAAGGACCACAGAGGCTTAAAAATGTAAACTAGGTTATATTGCGTACCTCTAGTTCATCGACCTTATCTCCCTTTGATGGAGTCTTCGTTCAGCTAGGCCTTTGGTGGCGTAGTTTAGGGAAAGTTATCTTGTTGTGGAGATCTTTTCCTAATTGGGAGGTGTCCATGTGGGATAGTTTCCCTACACGACTTGTGCTCCTAGATCGGCAAGAAAGATTTCCCTTTCTAAGTGTTGTCAATGCAAATAAGTTTCATTGTTCGACTTATATTCTAATATATGTTTCCTAGTGATCCAACTTGTTGCTGCACTACTACAAATATTAACTTAGGTAACGCCACTTAGATAGCGCTTTTTTAAAGAGCTATCTAAGTGGGCACTAGGATAGCGCTTATTTGTCTTTAAAAAAAATCAAAAAAAAAAACGCTACAATAGCGCTTTTAATTTTTTTTTTCCAGTTAAGCGCTCTCTTAGTTATGTCTTAGATAGCGCTTTAAAAAACGCTATGAGAAAAAACGTTACCAAAGCTACCATAGCATTTTTAAAGTGCTTGCATAGCGCTTCCGAAGCGCTATGCTACTTACATTTAGGATAGCGCTTCGGAAGCGCTATCCTATATATCACTACTAAAGCGCTTATATAGCGCTATCTTAGTCTAGCAATTAAATCTCATTTTTTCAGATCTTGATACGATCGGACGGTTAAGATCACAAGCCCTAATATAAAACCTAAATCTCGTTTTTTTTGTTTTGCTATTGCCTTATTTTTCAAACACACAGAGAGGGAGGAGGCGAGGAGGCAAGGAACCGAGGCGAGGAGGCGAGGAACCAGAGGAGGCGAGGAACCGAGGAAGGAGGCGACTCAGGCGAGGAACCAGAGGAGGTGAGGAGTCGAGGAACCGAGGAGTCGGAAGCTCAGGACCAGGTTCGTCTCTCTCGCTCGACTCTCACTCAGTCACTGTTGGTGTTTTGTGTTTTGTGTTTTGGGGGTCTGATTGAACATTTGGGTTTTTTCAAGATTTAGTTTTGATTAGTAGATTGTGGGGTTTAACCCCCTTTTGATCCATTTGTGAGTGTGGGGTTTTGATTTTGGTGAAGAAGATGACAGTGGGGGTTGGGATTGATGTGTCTGATGATGGGAATTTGGTGGTTTTGGACAATTGTATATTGTCTGGTGTTCATGAAAATATTGATCTAACTCCGGCTGGTTGTGGAGATTTGATTAATGGAGCTTTTATTGGTGTCAGATCGGATCACACTGGGAGTCGCCGCGTCTTTCCAGTTGGAAAACTTGAGTAAGAAACTCATCCCTTTTTTCTGTTGATGTTTGTCTGTTGTAAATTTGATTCCCATGCATTGTTCTATTATGCGATTTTGATTATAATGCTAAGATGGGATTTTTAGTTTATGTGACGTGGTTTATAATTTGGGGTCTTTTGATATGTGATGGTAGAGTACTTCAAAAAATAGGATTGATAGAGACGATGCTGTGGATGCCATGCTTCGGTATGCTGATTCCGGTCTTACCACTTTTGACATGGCCGACCACTGTGAGTAAGCTAAAATCCTTGAACACTAACTTGTATGATCATTCTATTTTCATATTATTTCTTCCATTTAGTTTCTTGTCATTGATTTGTCACGATATTGACATTATCTGCTGCCAGGGTAACTCTTCATTTGGTATCATTTTGGCCACCATGTCTAACAATCTCGTGAAGGGTTATGATCTTTGATGTTGTAAACACTCATGATACAGCTATAAAGAAGATGCATGATTTTGAATTTACCATTTTAATTTTGTCGCTGAATGGACTAATGCCATCATAGAAGTGCATCAAGTCTTTACTCAAAGGCCATTTTACATCATTGGTTCAACTGGGAACTGAGATCATCTCACTGTCAATATGTTCTTATTTTTGTTTTCAACACAAAAAGTTAATGATATTACTCGTAAGCACTATCCCCAGTTGAATGTTTAAACCTACCTTAAATTGGGCTTGTATCCTAACGTGCACCCTTTTTTGTTCATTTGTCTTGTTCTAGATTTATTTCCAATAATTGATAGCAATTTCAGTTAGTTTGCTTCTGCAGATGGGCCTGCTGAAGATCTGTATGGCATTTTCATCAATAAAGGACGCAGAGAGCGTCCGCCAGAATTTCTAGAACATATAAGAGGGTTAGTGCAACTTCTGTACTTGGAGTTCAAATAATTTAGTGGTTATTCTTCAAATTTATAGGAAGGAACAGTTCCTGCTATTTAGCACCATGCACGCATCTCTTGTTGTGCCATGAAAATCTCTTGTTGTAAATGCCATGAAAAAGTTGCATCTTTGAGAATGTTTTTTCTCCCATTTATATATGTCTCTTGCTATATTAGTGAAATTTCACTCGATTTGACATCTTGAATTGGAGGTCACAAGAAGCTCAAGACTGATTCTTCCCCTGATTTTTATACCTTTTCTCAACTTGTATATTCATGACTGAGGGCGATCTAGGTTTGTTACAAGAATGTTCACTGGAGTGTTGCAAGCTGGGTTCTCTCATATGTTTTGTCTCTTTCTTCAAGCAAAATCATTATTAGTATGGGGAAAATAAAATTTTGTTAGTAATGGTTGGATTAACTTAACTTTTTTTTTTTTTTTTTTTTTTTTTTTTCTATGGGATTATATTTCAGTCTTACCAAATGGGTGCCACCTCCAGTTAAAATGACCAGTAGCTATGTGCGCAAGAGCATTGATGTTTCAAGGAAGAGAATGGATGTTGCTTCTTTGGACATGCTTCAGTTTCACTGGTATTTTTCTGTCTCCAGCTGTTCACTAAATGTATAGATATACACTGGTATTTTCCTGTTTCCAGCTGTTCACTAGACACACAGATATACAGTAAAACCTCTCTATAGTAATAATATTGGGACCCACCAATTTTACTATACGGAGGTTATAAATTAATGGAGGTGTAGTTACAAAATTAGTTCAAACACTGCATAATTAAGACCTCAATTGTCGATGAATTGTAAGTTACAAATGATATAGATCAAGAAAATGAGAGAACCATTGAATAATTCGACAGCTTCACTACACTAATTTAATTCAACTAGTCATGAAGTAGATCAAATTCGGAAACTTGTCTATACTAATCCAATGGCTGAGCAATAAGACGTGTATGCTTTAAATGAAAAAGAAATCCTTGTTGCAATCAGGCAAGAAGGGGAAGGATGACAATACTAAAAGTTTCATATCATGAAGCTATAAACAAACTTGAAAAACTTGAAATATTTTGATGTTAACGAGTTATTACATACTTGCAAGCTCAAAGACGTGACATCAACTCTAAATAGAAAAAATAAAAGCTCGTGCAAGCAAGGAATTAAGAGAGATTGGGAGAACTAAACCGGCACTTATAATAATAATAAATCATCGTCCCATACAACTTTAGAAAAATATTTTATTTTATCTTCATTTTTTGTTGGGACATTATATATATTTTTGGTTTTACTGACAATTATTACTATGTGGTGGCAAACTTCTTAAGATGGGACCTAAATACTTATAGCTTATTACATTGTGGAGTTTATTCCTATTTATAACTCCAAACTGGGACTGCAATCTTTTATGACTACATGGAGGTTATTCCGATATAGAGTATCACTATAAAGAGGTTTTTACTGGGTTTTCAATGATTATTTGAAACATAAGTTAATGCCTCATTGATGGAACAAATATGATGAGCAGCCAGTTGAAAGTTACTCCAAGTTAATTTCAGTATTTTATATGCATCTGCAGCACCCATGTTTAAACTCAACTCAATATGTACTACAGTAGTTCTTAAATGAATTTTGTGTTAAGTTCAACATTTGTACGTGAATGTGATGCATTTTCAACTTATACATGTTGGTATTGTTTTGGGACATTGGTTGCTCTCTTTGAGTAATTAATTCGTTATTCAGGTTCCAAATTAATTGTGATACAAATGATGCCTCAGTTGCAAAACTAAAAGTCTGAATATGTGCGCTCCTGATAAATATAAACCCTATATTGCATACTATATCAAGTTTGGACGGATCGTCTGTCTTCTCATTTACTATGTATCCATAACATGCAGATGATTTTATTCCGTCTTCTTTACATTTATTATTCCGTCAGAAATCCCTACCTATTTGGGGTTGTAGTTGTAAAAGTGTTTCACTGCTTCTGTGATTCAAGTTGGTTCCACAAAATGTAGAGGTTTATGACTTATTGTTCATTTCTACCTGAAACAGGTGGGATTACTCCAACCCTGGATACCTTGATGCTCTTAAACATCTCACAGATCTAAAAGAAGGTTAGTGATGGTTCTGCTCTTTCCCTACTGAGATTCATACATTCTATTAACTGGATATCTTGGGGAGAGATATGCAGGTAAAATCAAGACAGTGGCTTTGACAAACTTTGACACTGAGAGGTTACAGATTATCCTGGAAAATGGGATCCCAATTGTTAGCAACCAGGTTAATTACCCAATAAAACATTCTTTCTTAGTTTCCTTTGTTGGACATTGCGTTTGGGCCCTTATTCAGAAATAGATAGTACTAGTATCCATTTTTCCTTCTTTTGGATCATCTTTTTGATTAATCTGTACCATGACGCATTACAGGGTAGTTGAGAAGCACTTACAAACATTTTCTCATCATGAAAGGAAGAAGGTATGCTTCTGAGAAATCTTCTATTCAAGTGACATTGATTATCGTTATTGGCTGTTCATTGACTTTTCTTATTTTTCTTTTTGAATGATTAAGATTCCGGACTTGTTGAATTGGTTTGGGTGGTGCACATGGGATGCATTCTATACAAGCATACCTCTAGGAATTTAAGGAGTGTTTGTTCTCTTATCATATACAAGAAAATCGTCTTTTTTGAATGTGATGACCATATATCTTTTGACTTTGTGTTTTTAGTGCAAAGCGGACAGCTGTAATAAGAGCATCAGATGATTTCTGGCCAAAAGATCCAGCATCTCATACGATTCATATTGCATCTGTTGCTTACAACACTGTCTTCCTTGGGGAGTTTATGCAGCCAGATTGGGACATGTTTCATGTGAGCTAAACCATAACTTTCTTGATTGTTTGTCTTAACTTTGTTTTATTTTCGATCTAAGAACACCATTTTAACGAAATGTGTTTTACACCAGAGCCTTCATCCAATGGCTGAATACCATGGAGCAGCTCGCGCAATTGGAGGCTGTGCTATTTATGTCAGGTATCATGATCTTCTAAAGTTTCTATGTTCTGTGCCAATGGACAACTCAATATGTGTCGATTCTTATCTTTGGTATTGTTTCATGCAGTGACAAGCCTGGGCACCATGACTTCAACTTATTGAAGAAGCTGGTACTTCCTGATGGATCCATATTGAGGGCCAAACTTCTAGGAAGACCTACAAGGGATTGCAGAATAATTAATTAGGTTAGACATGTGGGTAGTTCTGAGAGAGAATGATCTAGCCATGATTTATGAAGCAGACTTGGAAAGCTTCACTTAGTTTACATTGTAGAACTTCTTGGGATATTCATTCAATTCTGCTTAATCTTTCCAAAATTAAATAGAGTAATATTTTTTTAATTTACATTGTAGAACTTCTTAGTTTACATTGTAGAACTTCTTGGGACATTCATCCGAAAAAGCACTATGGTAGTTAATAAAAAAAATTCACCGAAATTAAATAGCGCTTTAGAAAGCGCTATTGAAGCTAATTAAAAAAAAATCAACAAAATTAAATAGCGCTCATCAAAGCGCTATTCAAGCTAATTTTAAAAAAAAATTAGTGCTTACATAGCGCTTTTTAAGGCGTTATTGAAGTTAATTAGAAAAAAAAATCAACGCTTAGATAGCGCTTAATAAAGCGCTATCTAACTAAGCGCTATTCAAGTACGCGCCTTGCATAACGCTTTTTTGAGCGCTATCTACGCCTATTTTTAAGCGCTATGCAAGCCTATTTTAAGCGCTATGCAAGCCTATATTTGTAGTAGTGCTGGCTGCCTGTCTTGGGTAGATCTCTCAGATACTTGCCTTAGAGGTGTTTAGAGTATTAGGACTGACCGTGCGATGTGTGGGCTTACTATCTCATTGCAACTCGGACCTGACTGTCGAGATTCTACCATTGATAGGCTTGTTGCTATTGGGGCCTCGCTGGATTGAGTGTGCAATCTTGCCTACTTCTTTTTATGGACGAGATTATCATGACAAGTGTACGGTGCTTATTAGAGGATGTTTTGATGTATCATCAGTACATAAGGGTCAAAATTGAAATTACAATAGCCATCAAACCACACTGAAATTACAAACATTTTCTTTCTTTCTTTGGGTTAGTTTTTATTCTTAATACCAATGTACATAGGAATTGTATGCATTTTCAGAGTTGCAATGTTGATGCTCCATTTGTTGGTGTTTATAGTATATATCGTAGACTAGGAAAATGTTCTTGTCCAATTCCTTGGTGAATGTCTGTCACAATTCAATAAAGCATGGTAAATGTTCCTGTCTTCTCCACCTAGATTATGGTTGATTCCCTCCACAAGGCTTTTGTGAAGGGAAACACTCTTACTACAACATAGTTTGTAATACTTCATGCGTACACCTTCCGAGAGTTCCAAGTCTATGTTCACACCGTTCACAAAACATAGACATCCTTCAGATTTTTCATCTATTCGATAATACTTTTTGCCAATCTAGCATCTTCCCAAACTTCCAATTCAATCTCTTTGCTACTTCTGTAATTTCCTCCTAGTCGTCCTTGAAAAAGTGTGGGTGTCATATTGGTATGCTTACGACCTGCAACATCAAATCCATCAAATTTTTTTTGCGAAAGCACTATATGCTAATTAATAAAGACATAAACATGACAAATCACATATCACAACCATTGCAGTAGTAAAAAATTCTCTTTTGTCTCATACAACTCATGAAGAATTATTATTTTGGCCTAAAACTATCTCATTTGTGGCAGATGATAAGTGCCAAAGAAAACCTATTTTTGGCGGCAAAAAAGCTTAATCTTCCCAAAAAACATTGCAGTGGCGGATTAAAAAACCGCCACATATATAAGTGCGAGAAAAATGTCATTTCTTGTAGATAAGTATCTTAATTAGCCAAAAATACCTAAAATTAAAATCTGCCAGTTATAGTATTTCTAGCGGATATAAATTCCACTACACTCACATTTCTGGCGGACATAAGTGCCATAAATGCTTCATTTCTGGCGGATATATCCACCACTTCTGAACATATTTGGCGCTTATATCTGCCACGTCAGATACATACATGACGCTTATATCCGCCACATTTGATTCATATCCAACACTTATATCCGCCACATTTGATACATTTCCAGCACTTGTATCCCGCATAATAAAAAAAATGATAAATTTAAAAAAAAATTATTATCCGCCACATAACATTTAATTTTTATAATTTTTTAATACAAAAAATTAGAAATTATCCCGCACAAATTATAGCCACTAATTTTTAATAAAAATCTGTAATTATCTGCCACAAATAACTATTAAAATATATTTAATTACTAATAATTATACGCCACAAATAACTAATAAATGTCGATACAAATTCGCTTAAAAAGCTACAAAACTATTAATTGTCATATACATTATAAGACGCAACACATAATTAGCCTGTGGGACAGTTGACCCGAGTGCATCGACTTCATAAGGTGGAACATCATACTTGGCACTAACGCAACAGAGATGATGAATCCAACCATTCCACCACCAAAAATTCTAAAACCTGGCGTGGCAAAGACAACAACAATGAAGGCGTCATGGGTCTTTTTGTTGGCATACTTAGACATGATAGTAACTGAAAGTGGGTAGTCACCGCTAATGCGAAAACCTAGCCAGAACCGAAAGAAGCAAATAATAGTAATCATAGTCGTCGGTTTATTTGAAAAAAAAGACCCGAAGCCACTGAGGAAATAACCATAAGCATAAGGGTCATTCCATAGACACCCATTTTATCACCTAATTTTTAAGCCACCCAGAAGTTAAAAATTCAATCTCGAGTGTTGGAACATATTAGAAAATGCTTATTTTACGCTATCTTTGACACGTATCATAAACACCCATTGCGATGCCAATTGGTTGCCAAGCAACCATAATGCGTGAAACTACAAGTACTTGTTCCAAGTAATAGTTAGGGAGAATACGATCCTAAATCTGCAAGAACCAAGAAAATTAACTTATCATCCAAACATATTGACCCTCATAGATATATATGAAAATTAAAATTTTTACAATACAAGTGCAAGTGTTTTCTTCTTTATCATAAGCAACAATTGAAGGAAATTGGTATACCCTCTTACCTTACTCGTATCCTGAAAAGAGTTTTCATTAGCCAACCTATCCTCATCAGAAACAAAGACTTTCTTAAGGAGAATATCACCATTCTGAACAATCCTTAGACCAATTTTGTTTTCTATTTTGGTAACTGTCAATCTAGGAGCATCTTTATTTACGATAAATCTAAAAAAAGTATGTAAGCACAGAAATACATGAGCATAGAGTAAATTGTAAAAAAACAAAAAGGTCAAGTGACACACATCTCCAACTTCTATGAAAACCTTGGCTTATTGCCTTAGTGAACCATGTTCATGCTTTCTTTTAACTATGTAAATTTGACTAAGTTTAGGAGCTTTAGACAAAGTAACAAGATTGACTCTGTGTAGCCTTCAAACATGTCCAACCTTCTAACTTGAACACCCTTCTATTCCTACCTCGCTAAATAGTCCAAAAAATGGCAGAGGGAATCAACTTAAAAACCTACTTACAATACCCTTTTGACGAGCCATTACACCTCAAACTTCTACACACATCACACCTGTCGGAGAAAACCCAAGATACCCAAAACAACATAAAAAGTAATTTCACACAACAACACTACTGATAAATGCAATGGCATTGGGAATTGTTTTTCTCTGAAGGTTTCTGAGCTGCACTAGCAAGATTGCAAAGGGTATTGAAGCCAAAACATGAAACACGTCCCTCAACCTTGCCTAGTAAGATTACAATAGAATAAATTTACTAATATATTTGTTTGAGTTGCTCAATTTATACCCATATAACCAGCAAAACAACCATGAACTAAGCTTCTTACAACCCATGACACTTCTCGCCAGGAACACACAACACCATCTAATATGCAGTAACATTTAACTATTCATTAATGGTTTCTCTTCAAGCTCAATAAGTACTTGACATAATAGATAATATAACTTTACAAAAGATTGAGATCCGGGGGCATGATTTTCTTTAATTATATTTAGTCACTTAGATATGCACTTATCCAACCCGCTTGAAATTTTTTTTAATAAGTTGATTTTTTGTGTGAGTGATCTCACTTGTAGCTTGCTCATGCACAAATTGTATATTTTAAAGCACTCTCGCACAAGTTGATTGTTTCTATGTACGGATTCAACCATCAATCTATCAAGTTATACCAAAAGTGCAAGATGAATTAAAGGTTTGGCTGCCAACTTTCATGTGTGGATCAAAAATCAAATGCTCCCTATGGGTTTGTAATTCTAACCTTTGGGGCTCAGTGATTAGATTAGATTGATAACTCATCTAAAAGAGTCATACCAAATCCCGCGTACCATGCCACAATAAATTAGGAAAAATTACAATAGCTACCAACAGTTACACGTTTAAGAAACCAGACCAGAACTTTGGCCTTCCCTAGTTGTATCAAACTCCATGAAATCTAACAAAACTTATACTCACTGATAACCAACTGATTTAACATAGCTACTGCCCAGCAAATTACACGTGAGACAACAAAGAAAGCCAAAAGAACTTTGTCTTTTAGTCTGTTTAGTATATTTGATTGAAAACTACTTTGCTACTCTTGAATGATACAATGCTGATTATCATCCAAACACAAACTTCATTATCTCCAATATGTCACATACTTCTAACCATTCAAATTAACGTCTCTAGTTAACCTTCTTATTCACCATCCACGACATGTCCGTGTACTTTCAAACCTTAAGATATTACTCAAGATTGACAAATTTTACTAAACAATAAAAAAAATATATAAATGTTCGTACCTCTAGTCCACGCAGTGCAACATAGATAGTATTTGCCTGCGATCAAACACAATTCAAGATAATAAACTACAAAAAGCAATAACAGCAAAGCGCAGAAAGTGAGCTAAAACTCTGTCAATTCACCTGAATCGAAGCCTCTCCAAGAATCGAAAGACAGTCCTGCTTTGCCCCGAGCAATGAATAGCTCTCATCCACTCCAAGATTCAATTATTCACCAAAATCAAACCATAAAAAATTCACAAAATCAATCACTACAAGCCAAATTTTATCTCTAATTTCAATTTCAAACTCACAGTCTCGTCACCATAGTTCACACTGATCTTTAGCTTTGAGACGTCACTCTGATAAACGTCACGATGATTTAGGTTGGAGAAAGGGCGAGGAATGGGTCGCAGAAACTTCGTGGATTTATAGCAGAAGGAGGAGACTCTGATTTAGCTTAAGTAGATGAATTGTTTTAGGGTTTGAAATGAAACAATAGAAATGATTGAAGTTTGAGATGAATTAAAGTAAAAGAAAGAGAGAGAGCGAGAGCGTGTGTGTGTACCTTATTTCTTTTTAAGAACAAGGACGTGAAATAACTTATCAAACAAATTGTTGCTAGTTGTTAATTTGATGGTACAACTTTTAAATTCATGAGCCTCACAAATAAACAATACTAGATGAATTTAAAAAATGGTTTCAATATTCTATAGTTAAAGAAGACATGTCAGTTAAAGAAGCAAGAAAAACAAATTGTATAATTATATCTCCCCATGGAAACAATTAAGCCTCAGAGTCTTTGTAAAATGGTGATACTAAAGAGAGACCACTCAATACCTATTTTTGGATTAGAATTGAATTAACTATACTACCATGTTCACAACACAAGGTCAATGTTTTATGCTAAGGCTCATAATGATGACAATAATTGTTCGAAACACTTCCCAGTTGAAGGAAACAATAAGAAGGTTTATAGCAAGCATAAGCAAATCCAACCACAAAACAAAGTCAAGAACAATGATATTGGTATATGCTTTTTTTTAGGAAAAACAAAATTATGGGTTTGAAGGAAATTTCTCATAGAGCCATATAAGATGGTCAGTAATGTAAACTCATGAGTGAATGCTTGACCAATTTAATTACTTTTTCCCCACGTCTCACTTCAAAATTTGGTCAAACTTATCTAGAACATAGATGGGAAATTATACCAAAAAAAAATTTGAATGCGAAAAATGCATTGGCCAGAGGATAACCTTCTTTAAACCTTGTAGATCTTGTTAAAAGAAATATTATCATTTATGAGAAGCATTGAGAAGTAATAGAGCCAAACTTTACTTTTACATACACGGTTGGTGTGTAAAATTCGATAAGCCAAACATTTGTTTTTCTGCTGCTTTAAGCTTGGCTGCCTAATATCCAAATATAGTGGGAATTGGAAACGCTCCGTGCATAATATCTCTCATTTAAATGTCAAATATAGCAACTGCATTACTATTATTTAACTCATGACTGCCTAAATTTGTACCTGTTGAGAGTTGAACATTGTGTTACTCATGTAAACATCATTCCTTTTCACACCATGGGAATTACGACAGGCGCGTAGATACTCTGCAATCATGGGGCCTGGTCGACATCCAAGTATCCAAATATTGGGTCCAATCAAAGTGAGGGTTTGGATATTTGTAGTTTGTGCACGGGTCCATAGTCGACTACTTTGTTCCAGAATATTAAGTTATAATAGAGCTATAATCCATGAATATTAAGCTATAATAGAGCTAGTGATTAGATATTATTAGAGTTCCAGAAGTTGGCTGACAAAATTTTCATTCCTCCACTGCATGCAGAAACATCCAAATATATGCGTAGAAATTTAGCTTTGCCAGCTAAGAAATGATGGTCACGCCCACGTCACTACTATAGTGCATGATTCAACCTTCAACTTACAAATCATTCATTTCACCCTTATAAATACCCACCTATCACTCTGACTCAATTCAAACCATCAATCCTTTCTATCTCCACAAATTAATCCATAGCAGAGAAAGAAGAAATCAAGAAAGATGAACTCCAAAAACTCTGCAGCTTCAGTTGCTCTGTTCCTCTCATTCAACCTTCTCTTCTTCTCCATCGTCACTGCCACCTGCAATTGCAACAATCCTTCCAACCCCAAACCAACTCCTAAACCAAAGCCAACTCCAAGTACCCCAACAACACCAACCCCTAAACCCAAGCCAACTCCAAGTACCCCAACAACACCTTCAAGCCCATGTACCCCTCCCAGTACACCTTCAACCCCAAGTACCCCAACACCAACGCCGACTCCCAGTACACCTTCAACTCCAACTACCCCAACCACACCAGCACCTTCTTCAGGGGGTAAATGCCCAAGGGATGCCTTGAAATTGGGTGTGTGTGCCAATTTGCTTCAGTTGGTAAATGTTGTGGTGGGAAGTCCATCAACCCTACCTTGTTGTACCCTCATCCAAGGTATTACTGATCTCGAAGCCGCCATCTGCCTTTGCACTGCCATCAAAGCCAACGTATTGGGTATCAACCTCAATGTCCCAGTCTCTCTCACTTTGCTCCTCAATACCTGTGGCAAGAAACTTCCATCTGGTTTCCAATGCGCCTAAGCTCCGACTCTAGCTATTTGATGCATGTAATAGCTCCATGTCCCCAGTAGTGAAGCTGCGAATTGGGTACTTTGTTTTCCAAGTATTACAGATTGCATGCATGTTGATGTTGCATGCATGAGAGTTTATATGTAATTTTGTTTCTCAATAAAAAGTTTACAACAACATTCAGAAGAAGAGTTGCACACCCATGACTAGAATATGCCATGAGTTGCTGTTGCATCCATGTGACGCCGCTTATATGATTAGAGATTCCGATATAACCGACTAATTGTTTAAAACTTATTATTTAAGCACTCTCTCAAAACTCCAATATCTAATATCTGTAGCCTATATGAACTTGAACTTAATTTTTTTTTACCATGCATAATCAATATTATACTGATCATGAAGTAAGACATTTATGAAGCTACATCATATTTGGATGAAAAGAATGTGATATATGGTTGAGATTCAACACTTCAGATGTTTTGATCTCAGAAAAATTGAGGAGATTCTTTTCTTGGTACAATTGTTTGAGAGTTATACACATGATTGCGAGGGCATTCTGGTGATGCAAACCAAGTTGGGATGCCGGCGTTGGACTCTTATATGCTGATTCTCCTTAGTTTCTTGCAATTTTGCATGGTGTTGTATGCTCGATCCTTGACATGCGATTTCAAAGCAGTTGCCAAAGAAAATGGAAAGAGCTTCAATCTGGATCTGATTCCACCCTTCACTGGGATCTACTTGTAAATTCAGTTTTAGTTTATCATACTAGACTGGAGATTGCTTTTGTCAAGTTCGTACGGAGGGATTACAAGAACAGTAATGTGATTGATCTTATCAATCATAAGTTAAAATGAAGCACTAGTGTTCGAGAAAATTACTGACCGTCTTTGACCAAAACCTGTGTATATATTGTGAGAGATGTCCTCAGTTTATAGTAAGATTGTGTATAGTAAGTATACCAACAGCAAAAAATTTAACAACACTAATCATTCCCTTATAAGATCAACTTATCCAGATAGCAATTTAGGTCAAATGGTTGCATTATAACATGGACATATACTACTTATGGTAAAATGTGATCAGCACAATGAAGCAATATATTCTTTAGCTGTCTTGAATAGTAAGGTTTGTTGAATTAGACTTGCTGAAAATCAAACAAAGCTTAGGTTTTCTCATAGATGAATAATATGATATTGTTTAAATTAATATTTGCTCACTGGTATAAAATAAACAATCAGAACATGCAAATGCATTGGACAGAGTTGGCGCTGTTTAATTACTATGTCTCTACTACTATAATTATTTTTCCCCAAAATTAACAGTAACAATGTAGTTGTCCTAATTTTTCATTTCCATTCTGCCCTTAAAGTTTCAAATATTATACAAACAAAAATCCAAGGTAGTTAAAAAGTCACAATATGGTTTTGATGTCTTTGCAAATTAGTAAAGAAAACAGCAAAAGGCCCACTGCAGAATTGACCCTTTATATTTATGTTTTGTAATAAAAGGCCTTACCTTTATTTCAAATTCCAAGTTTTTTAGTTTAAAAAATTCCTTAAAATATTAATTTGCATTTATTTATTTTTTTAAATATAAAATAAAATACTGAATATATGCGCACGTAGTGCGCTTCCACCACTAGTCCTTGTAATGAAAATGGTTATCATGAGAAGCATTTCACAATAATACATCCAAGGGTTAGTTCTAGATGTTCTTTACCATGCTAATTTTCAATCGCCACCGCGGATACATCCAAATGTATGCCTATAAATTGCCTATTCGTCGTCTAAAACCATGTTTACATTAAAATATTTTAGTACATCTTGGACATTGTTTCATCCTACTAATCCCTATCACTCAACTTCAAGTCATCAACAACACAAGTGTCGTCTATCACTTCTATTAGTTAAAAAAAGAGAGGGATACACTACTACAAATATTAGCTTAGGTAACGCCACTTAGATAACGCTTTTTTAAAGAGCTATCCAAGTGGGCGCTAGGATAGCGCTTATTTGTCTTTAAAAAAAAAATAATCAAAAAAAACGCTACAATAGCGCTTTTAAATTTTTTTTTCAGTTAAGCGCTATCTTAATTATGTCTTAGATAGCGCTTTAAAAAATGCTATGTGAAAAAACGTTACCAAAACTACCATAGCGCTTTTAAAGTGCTTGCATAGCGTTTTAAAAGCGCTATGCTACTTTCCTCTTGTATAGCGCTTCAAATATCAAATTAAATCTCGTTTTTTAAGATCTTGATATGATCGGACGGTTAATATCAAAAGCCCTAATAAAAAACCCAAATCTCGTTTTTTTCTGTTTTGCTATTGCCTTAGTTTTCAAACACAGAGAGGCGAGGAGGCGAGGAGGCAAGGAACCGATGCGAGGAGGCGAGGAACCGAGGAAGGAGGAAGGAGGCGACTCAGGCGAGGAACCAGAGGAGGCGAGGCGAGGAGGCGAGGAACCAGAAGAGGCGAGGAACCGAGGAAGGAGGCGACTCAGGCGAGGAACCAGAGGAGGCGAGGAACCGAGGAAGGAGGCGACTCAGGCGAGGAGTCGGAAGGCCCCGAGTAGCCTCGAAAAAAACCACATCGAGGAGCAGCAAGGCCGGGCTCCAGTTCCCCGTTGGTAGAATCGCTAGATTACTCAAAGTAGGCAAGTATGCAAGCAAGTTTGTGCTGGCGCCCCTATCTATCTCGCTGCCGTACTCGAATATTTGGCCATAGAGGTACGTTTTTTGATCTGGGGGGCTTTGATTTTGTTGTTTTACGTCATTGTTTTTATCTTGTTTTGAGAGGAGTTCGATTTTTTGGCCCTAATTTGGTGATTTTTTTGGTTATTTTTTTTATCTTGTTTAAATCTGGGTATTTTGTTTCAAGTTTATATCTTTAGAACCGGGTTGGTTAAGCATGCTTTGATTTTGAATGAGTTTTCATTAGTTTGGTTTTGATTTGCCTTTTGTGCCCTAATTTTTTGATTTTCTGAAACGAAATTGAATCATGTTTATGTTTACATGGGGTTTGATTGTTTTGGTTTATTTTTATGAAATTGACAATGGACTTTGATTATGGTGCTTAAATTTGTGATTTTTTGTGAAACAGACTTGAACAATTTTGACCTAATGAATTGGGAATCTAATTTACAATGGGTTTCTTCTTATCAGGTGTTGGAGTTAGCAGGAAAAGCAGCGAGAGACAACAAGCAATCCAGAATAGTGCTACGACACATACAATTGGCAGTGTGAAATGACGAGGAGTTGAGTAAGTTGTTGGGTGCAATCATTGCCAATCTTGCTTCATCGGGCTTTCTTCTTGTCGCTTTTCTTCACTTCACTCAATTTTGTTCACTTCAATCTTCCTCTCTTTCTAAGAATAGTTTTCATTCATATTTTGAAACAGTGAGTTGATTCGCTCAATAAATGATGACTTAGCCCAGGATTTTAACTCGAGATCTCATTCCGTCGTCCTCCTTGGTGGATTTCAAAGGTAAGTTTCAGAAATTATGGTTTTCCACTTTAATTTTTATCAGCTGTTGTTTGCTGATTCATTTTCTTTCAAGTTCGAAGGTTACAACATTGTTCACTTTGTTTTGGGAGGATTTGAATAAGTAAACGAAATGTTTTCTTTTACTAACTTCATTCGTTTTGATTCAGAGTGTTTTGTCTTTGTTATTGTTGAATTGAATTCCTTACAAATAATGAAAACAAAGAGACTAATTTCTCTACTTTATTTGTTTTTGTTTAGTCTGTTTTGATTTGTTTAGATGCAGAGACCGCTTTCTATTGTTTTAATTTTTGAATTTTGGAGTTGAATTGATTCTTAAGTTGCCAAATTTCTTTTATATGGAAGCGGGATCAGTTCGAAAACTGATCTGCCAGAGAGATGGAAGGAAAAAGAAGAGGCGATATTACATGTTTATAACAGAGGAAGATTTGAAACACAGTCCTGAAATGGACACACGTACTTCCGGAGAGGATTTGATTGCCAAGGTGCTTTTTAAGTATTATTTTTGTCGATTTTGATCTTAATTTCCAAATATTTGTTCTTTTCTCTATATTATTTTTGGATGATTATTGTCAATGCACATACACATACACATGCCACATCATCCCGATGCAAAACCTGATTCCCTGACTTCACTCAAAGTTTAAAATGAATTAGTTTTGATATATGCTTTGAAATGATGCATAGTGTGGGAGGGTGTGTGTCAGCATCATGAGAGGATCCTGAATAATTTGCAAGCCTAGCTAGGGGTGGAATTAAAAATCTCATAGGTGTAAAGAGGGGTCAAGTCATTGCTCAATGGAAATGAGAGCTTGGTGTGGGCATATACATCCAAAGAGATATGAGCAGAGATGGTGATGAACTCATAAGGTGCATGGCACGAGGAATGATGGTTCATTGACACACCACATTGGTCACTTACCTGCTCACTTACCTGTATCACTTACCTGTATCATTGTTAGCTAGCTTGCCAGTTTTTTCCTGTAAGAAAAAAGATCCCCACAATGTTGATCCAAAGTTGTCCCTACCCATTAAAAGTGTCCTACACTAGTTTTCCTCGTATCCAGCTAGGTGCCCCAAATGAAAAGTGTCATTCCTTGCACTCGAATGAGTACAAACTTGAGTTTGGCATTGTCCCCGATTTATTAAGTCCATCTAAACAGGAGTTCCATCTAGGTAAGGGGCAGAAAATAAGTTAGGAAACAAATTAAGCACAAGGATCCATGATTGAGAATGGAAATCCTTTGTTTTTTGGTACATTTTCTATTAAACTTTTATTCTACAATATTCAGCCGACAAAAACTAGTAAATAATTAAATAAAAATTTGAAGGTATTGGGTCTTTCAGCTGGGTACAGTAAGGTTCCAGTTCATTGTTTGCAGGCCCTCGTGGCACATAGAATGTGAGGCTTCATTACATCCAACTGGCATGTTCTTTAGAACATATTGGTGAGATAATTGGGCTAGGACTAGCATTGACATTATTTGAACTACTTCAAATTGAATTTTAACCTCTACAACTTGACATTTTTCATCAACTAAATCGTGGTAGTTAAATGTTAATTATGTTGTATTTCAAGTACAATATTTGTGGTTGGAATAATAAGTGATAACCAAGAGTAGCAATGCAAGGAAGCTCAAACAGATACTTTTATTGAATCCAATCAAAATAATAATATTTGTCCCCCGTTTAAATGCAGAAGAAATCAGAGGCCTCTTCACTCCACCACCTTGGGGTAATGATTTGCCCCATAAGATAGTGCTATCATCTTTTTATTAGGTAGACTGATTTTTTGACCAATATTCGTAGTTCATGGGTTTGACTGATTGAGTTGTGACCGCGCATTTGTGTATAAATTCATATAACATTGACCTATTATGGCTATTTTGAGTTGGAACTCCGATTGTTCAATACTATTTAGTTCCTTAATTTGGCATGATTATTAATTATATTATGTATTTAAATTTGTACAAATGAGTAAATGGCTTAAAATTTTCAGATCCAATGCTAGTTCAGCTTATTGCTCTTTCGAATTTAAGTTTGAGTTGCCAACTCCAACTACAGTCCGTGTACATCCACACTAGATCTGACCAGCTGCCTATGCTACTTCCTTAATAGCCCATTTTTGTTTCACTAAAGTCTTTGTTGCAGTATGTTTTTGTATGTTGGTCAATCATCAAGTATCATTTTTCTAATCTACTCATTCCATCCATATTTGACGATGTACCTATGTCAGCATTTAGCATGACAAATGTGGGAGAATGGGATCCTTTCCGGAATATTGACATGGATAAAGAGGTTTGCTACTTTTCTTTCCATGGCGTGGCATGATGCAGCATTTATAAGAAAGTCATATGTGAGACATTGCTAATAGTGAACTTGATTTTAAGGGAACTTATCCATCTTTAATTTGGTACTTTGAATCAGCCTGGGATATATGAAATTATTACCTTTTTTGTTTTGTGTTATGGATTTTTATCGTTAATGCACTTTTATTCTGCTTACACTTTTCGTAGTTAATGTTTTGGGGAAGTTGGAATTTCTTAGGTGGACACTCTTAAGAACATGTTTTATATGTGGTAATGGGATTTCCTGTTGGTTGTAGGCTGGCATGATTACATCCCTAAAGGGTTCCTCTAAACCGAAGAAAAGCCGTGTTGATGCAGAAAAGATGGCTGCACTGAGTGCGTGGCATAGAGTAGATTGGCAAACAAGAGAGGCACTTCAACACAGTTTCCTTTTGGAACTTATTGAAGGCTATGAGGTATTCCAAACACTTGCATAAAGGTCATAATATTTTTTCTTTATCGCAGGTTTCATTTAATTGCTTGCCTTCCCTCGTTTTTTGAGTAGGTTATGTTTGATTTCAAAGACTCAATTTTGAAGAAAAATATCCATGCAGAAGTTTAAAAAAAAAAAATCCCCCAAGGGGGAGGAGACAAAAAAAGTTGAGGAGATTGAAATTGATTACATATTTTTTAGTTTCCCGTGGCGAATATTCCTTGCCCCGCCCTTCCTACAGGTTTCTCGGTTTCGATTTTGCATGGAATCTAGATCCATAGAAATGAGGGTATGAAAAGGGAGTTGAAAGGAGATAGGAAAGGAAAGGAAGGAAGAGAGAAATGAGGCCCAAAGCCCATTTCCCCACTTCCACCAAAAGAATTCAACCCCCATATATTTGAAACTTGAGAATGTGATTTGTACATTGTTGAGCAGGATTACACTTTTGAGAATGTGAGTCCTATATTGTGCCACTTTCCATATATAGAATGAGACTATGCAAACAAACAAACCCTTAAAACATGATGATTTCCACAATTTTAGAAAACATGAGGTTGAAGGTCATCTTGAACCTCATTTCATCCCTCACTTTCTCTGTTTTCCGTGTTATTTTTTCTATAATGCATAACACAACCTTAGAACTTATCCCCATTCTCTACTGATAAATTCGTCCTGGTGGCATTTTCGATCTTCTCTGTGCTGATCCAGTACATAGGTCAACATTCAACTTACACTTTATTTCTACAGTTTAGACTTTGAATCTTAGAGGTCTCATGTAGGGAATCCAAGACACAGTCTTTCTTGTTTGCTTTTTTGTTTCCATCTGTTATTCTTCTTCTCTTTATTGTTTTTTTGTGCTCTATAGTTGCATAGCACCCCAGAAGTATTTTGTTGTCTATTTTTCAGTTATTATGTATACGTTTCTACCTCGCATTCACTTTCTATTCATAAGTTTATTGCCATGCTGAGAATTGCCTCTATACTCTTTCATTAGGAATGTATAAGATCATTTATTAAGGAGACTGATGGGGATGTGCTTGTACTGCATGTTCAAGACCCTTTTCAGAGACTTTTGCTGCATGGTGTCTGACTGTCTGTGAGGTATCATCTCCCGCTTAGTTACTCCTATTTTGTCATTGGATATCTAAATTTTGCGAAATATAGTGTTTTTCAAGAACAAAGACTTATTTCACTATGGCAAATATTTTCAGCTGGGCTTTGACATTTTGTGGTCCTTGTGGATATTAAGTTGAAGTATTGATATGTATGATATAGTGCAGATGTTTCTTTTATATGTTTATTACTTGATTACTATTAACAATCTCTCTAATGGATTAAAGGAATGAAATTGATCTTTCTTCCGAAATATTCATCATAAATTTATCAAGTATGTCATTTTGCAATTGGGGATGAATCTGGAGAAAAACAGCAGATAGAAAGTTGAAAGGTTTTGGAACTTAAAAGTTGGATTAGTAAAATGTTGACATTATTTGTGTTAAACAATAGTGTTATTAGTTTAGTTTTCTGAATGTTTTGCAGTGGGACAAGATGGAAGACAAGTATGCCACGACTTCACTTGTAGTTGCTGGTGGAGTTGCTCTATGAGGCTCTACAGGGATGATTTCTGTGAGCATAAAATCTTTCTAATATTTACTGCCCTTCAGATTTCATTGCAGTTAAAAGATTAATACTGATCATATTTGTTATATGCGAGCTTAAGAATTATTGATAGCTTGTATGATATTTATTGAACAAAAGTTTAATTTGTGCATTCTGTTTCTGCAGGCCATTGATAGGCTTCCTTTAGTTCCCGGAGTTCTTGAGCTCGTTGGAATTGGTTATTCTGGGGTAAGTTCCACACCTATTACTGCTACTATATATATATTAGTTGAGAAGGCTGCTATCAAGAAATATAGTTGGACCTTTAGTCATTTACATTTATCTTATTGATACAAAACCCTTGTGTTTGGCAGTGGTTTGCATATATATAGTAGCAGTAATAGGTGTGTTCTTGTATTTCAGGTTAAGATTTATATACCGACTTAGTGTGTGTGTGTTGTTATACTTATACAATGCCATGATGCAATTTCAGGTTATGCGAGGATACAATTTGAAGTGGCGGTAGAATCTGAGAAACATTCAGCGGTGCCGCAATGTACAGACGAAGTTAGGACTGTAGGAGAAGCTGTTGGCCATTTTATTTCGTGGCCAAAAAGCTGGTGTATATATATGATAGCATATTAACAATTTTGTATGAATGCTTAAATTATATTTTGAATGAATGAGAAACAGTTAGTTATCATGTTTTGTCTTTATTGATTGATTGAACGTTGTCATTATTATATTAAATATTATATAAAAAATATTATATGGTAGTTAATAAAAAAAATTCACCGAAATTTAATAGCGCTTTAGAAGCTAATTAAAAAAAATTAAAAAAAAAATTTTAAAAAAATTATCGCTTACATAGCGCTTTAAAAAGCGCTATGTAAGTTAATTAAAAAAAAAAAAACAACGCTTAGATAGCGCTTTATTAAGCGCTATCTAACGAAGCGCTATTCAAGTACGCGACTTGCATAGCGCTTTTTTGAGCGCTATCTAAGCTACCATAGCGGTAGCTTAGATAGCGCTAAAAAGCGCTATCTAAGCCTATTTTTAAGCGCTATGCAAGCTTATATTTGTAGTAGTGATATGGTTGCCAATAACCCTATTTAAGTGCTCTATTCCATGGTTACTGCCAATTGTGGCCAGTGCTTCAACCCAAAACCAACTCCAACTCCAACTCCCACGCATTCTTCAAGAGGTACTTGTCCAAGGGATACCTTAAAATTAGGTGTATGTGCCAATTTGCTTGGATTGATGAATGTTGTGGTGGGCAGTTTGAAACAGGAGGATCCGAGTCTGATGATGTTGAGTTGTCAGATAGCATGTTGTTGGCACTAAGTTACATTGAGTTGGCAGATTAGCGAAAAGATGGCAGGTAATCGTGATATTTGCCTAATTGGGGCAATTTTGGGTGCGTTTCGTTATTTTGGCCATAACTTTGGATACGGGTATCAGAACCGCACATATGACCCCAATTCGGAAAGCTCTTTTCGGCGCGCACGTTGTGGCAACCAAGTTACGCTTAGTGCACATCTTTTCCCAAGGTCAAAATCCACTATTTTCCATTCCGAGTCAACAATTTTAGTAAATTTTTTTCCTTTTATGGTAATATTTATTTATCGTCTAGGAAGTGATTCTGAACCCGATTTGGGCCAGAGTTTTGGTAAATTACTTCTTTTATTACGTATTTTATTTTAGCATGATTATTGGGATTTTGCTATTTTTGGTAAAATTCTGATAATGGCGAATTTTAGGTATAAATTTCGGCTTGTGGGTTGACTTTGGATGTACTTCTGATTTGCATAATTTGAATTGAACATCAGAGCAAGTAAGTGTAGGAAGCTTGCTAGTCAGAATGGGCAACAATCTCCTGATTCACTACAAAAAAAGGCCTTTAGGGACGTAGTAAAAATTGTCGCTATAGACAACATTTCGTCGCCATAAATATTGGGCGACAAAATATTCGTCGCGCAAAGGTTGTCACCACAGCTCTGTCTCGCAAGCCTTTGCGCGACGAAAAATAATCTTCGTCGCTAAAAGTGTCTTTTGGCGCGACGCAACCACAGCTCCGTCTCGCAAGTCTTTGCGCGACGAAAATACTCTTCGTCGCTACAAATGCCTTTTGCGCGACAACACTACAGCTTTGTCTCGCAAGTCTTTGCGCGACGCAACTAAATCTTCGTCGCTACAAAATCATTTTTGCGCGACGACACTCTCACAAATCTTTGCGCGACGAAAATAACTCTTCGTCACTATGAAATCCTTTTGCGCGACAACACTACAGCTTTGTCTCGCAAGTCTTTGCGCGACGCAACTAAATCTTCGTCGCTACAAAATCATTTTTGCGCGACGACACTCTCGCAAATCTTTGCGCGACGAAAATAACTCTTCGTCACTATGAAATCCTTTTGCGCGACGACACCAAAGATCGTTGCATAAGGGTGCGTCGCGTAATACTGTTTTGCGCGACGCTAATTTCGTCGCAAGAAATAGAATTGTTCTTCGTGCAAAATATACTTACGCGACGATCCCTTTCGTCGCATTAAACGTTGTCGGCATACCTCAATCGTAACGATCCCTTTCGTCGCGTTAGACTTTGTCGGCTTAACTCAATGGTGACGAACCTTTCATCGCACAAGATATTCTTTACGCGACAACAATATTCATCACTCTAATGTTGTCACACAAGTTACGTCAATCCAAACACACTTGATCTATTCTTATGCGACGAAAATTTTTGTCGCTTAAAGTTCTGTTTAATAATTTTGAAATCTTTTAATTCAAATATTTATTTAATTAAATTTGAAATATTTATTAATTGAATCGTCTCACGCATAGAAAGGTTTGGCTAATTTATTTAAATACTATTAACTTTACAAATTAATAATGTAAACCATAATGTATCCATTACAAATTAAAATTTTTAAACCGTACTGTATACTTACAAATTAAAAAAACACATCAATACATTTTTTAGGGATGTGGTGGCTGATGATGGTTTGTCGACAGTAGCGGGAGGTTCGACAAATTAATCCCTGACTGCTGGAGAGCCCCTAATAACATACTCCACCTAGTTTCCTCTTGTGCTTGTCGTTCCCCCTCCCGGGCCTCCCGGGCCTCTCGAGCCTCCCTCTCTGCCTTCCTCTCCGCCTCCCTCTCCGCCTCACACGCTTTGGCAGCATTTAACTCATTCTGTAATTCCTCCACTTTCGACTGTAATGATGAAACGATTCCGACTGAGCGCTGCGAAGCTGAAGATGAGGTGTTGACCTCACGAACTTTAGCTTTTCCCATCCCCCGAACAATCTTTCCGGGTCTTGGACCTAGCGATTCCAATGTCTCCGTCAAAATATGTAATCCTGCATCAGGATTGTCCATTGTGAGTTGTTCCAACGGAAATCCCGGAGGATGTTGCGAGGCCACTTGCTCCATGTAGGCATCCCGCCTCTCCACCATCGTTTCCTTGATTAAAAAAATTATTAAAAATTAATAACTTTTAAAACAGCAGAAGTGACAACATGCAAAAAATGCAAAGAATAAAACATACATGCAACTTCACGGCCACCTCATTGCCAGGTAGTGCATAAACATCCTTGAACATGTCGATTTCTGGGAATTTTGAACCTTCCTACAAAACATTGTTAAAATAATAAACCAACTAATATAAACATTTAATTGAATGTATTGACTAAAAGTAAAATAATGAAATGAAACATGAGTTCACTTACTAGACGTCGTTCCTCCACCCTGTAAGAGAAGGGCAATGAACCAGAGTGATGTAAAATTTTCTTT
Organism: Berberis thunbergii; assembly: GCA_003290165.1. Classification (NCBI taxonomy): domain Eukaryota; kingdom Viridiplantae; phylum Streptophyta; class Magnoliopsida; order Ranunculales; family Berberidaceae; genus Berberis; species Berberis thunbergii. Next base: position 29,045 of record QNQO01001806.1, read on the forward strand.
TGATGTCGGTTCGCCTTAGATCTTTTCTGTATAATTATTCAAAATATATATTAAACATATGCATTATTACATATATAAAAATAAATATGTTTTGCCTAATTAAATAAAACGTTAATGCTTACCAGAAATGTGGGAGTTTGAAAATGATCGCACAACCACACCCACACCCACTCATCAGGCCTATGCTCCAATTCGATTGGGGGTTGTGCCTTAGCACTATCCACATCAGAAAATGTTGGGAAGTATCGATGAAAATCATGCTTCCAATTCCTGTATCGATCCACGCACGTACCGATGATATACTCATGAATGTTTGGATCATTCATGTCAAACTCAAAGTTAACCTGAAATTTTAAATAATATTTATTAGAGAATATTAAGGCCCAAAGCGATAAGTTATACCAAATCATGTAAAAATACAAGCATAAACATGCAAAACCTTCAAAACTTTCAGCATTATAAAGATTTTAATTATTAAAGGTTGAAATGAATGGCTAAAACTTACGGTGAGCGCGTCCAACACCTCAGCCTGCATCTCGGGCTTGACCTCACTCCAAGATGAGGATGTCATCGGGCAATGGTTGCGAATGATTGCACCGATGTCATGCACCAACAAGCTATTAATCTTCGTCGATTGCGAGCGACGATGACTAGGATCCCACACTACGGGAATGCGCGTGTTAGTGGTTTGTGTGATCCTTTGGGATTTTAGTTGTCTACAGGGCCCCCTTGTTTTCTTTGCTGTTGTAAAAAAAAAAAATAAAAAAAATTCAATTTGCCGAATATGATGAGGAAAACTTAAGTTTATTACCTCTAGGGAGCTCTCCATCTCCTTGGGGGGAGGGGTTTACATCCCCGGGCATGGTTACAGTCTCGAGTGCAATCTCAAGAGACGTTGATCGATGGTTTGTTCATCTGACGCTTCGTCGAGTGAGAACTTGAGGAACTAATCCAAACGATGAAGATTGATCAACTATCGGAACATTTGATCCATGTGCTGGTGGAGTATTGATAGAAGCAGCCCTTGTAGCGGAAGCATTAATGGTGGAATGAGCTACATTGGGCGGAGGAGGGGCGACCGAACTACTATCAGCAATAATTACGGACCTACGTTTTCTTGTTATCAAAGAAGCCATCTGAACCAAAATAATAAAAACACAACACAACAATTACAAAGTAACATGACAACAAAATAAATAGATGCAATTAGTGGAAGATCGTATAAAACAATACATTAACTAAACAATGTATAATGAAGGAGAAAACTTGAATTTCATAAGATTCGGGAAGAAAACATGATAAATAGGGAAGAAGAACAAAAAAAAAATTAATTTCAACAGAAATGTAGAAGAGATATATCCATGATCTACCATATAAAGGAGGGGAATCCCCCACTGGCACTATCTAGCTACGCTACAGCTGCAGTGCGTCATTTCTATAACCAAAAACTTACATATGATCCATATGGCACCCGCGATTTAACTCCATTCACAAACACCTCACCAAACATTTTAGCTGGCCCTCGCAATCTCCCTACACATCAGTCTGGGAAAACGACCACTGAAACTTGAATCTGCAATACTTAACATCATAGCAAAGACTTCTAGTGCTACAAAGTATTAAGCCCCTCACTTTCCACTACTAGTGCTACTAAGTATTATGCCCATGTCATCAACTAAAGATTCACATTTCATCTTATGCCTAAATGTGCAGATTCAATCAAGGTGGTTTCCCTCTCCACATATCCCTGTGAAGTTAAAACAATTCTCTTTCGTGAATAACTCCAACCCTGAACTATGTTCTATACATTGAAACATAACAGTGAAGGTACACAACTCATGAACCAACTACAGGTACTGATATTGGATTTCCAAATTGCATGTCAGGTTCACTACCCATATTTAATAAGAAACTCTATGCTAACATGCTCAATCAAATCATTTACTTGATTGAGTTCAGATATACTAGGCAAAGATTCGATCTCTATACATGAAAACAATAATATGCTAGGTAATATTATATAGTGGTGAGTTGACAAAACCTTAAATACATGGGCAGCTGACTAGAGTTTTGGTTATACAATGTATACAGGTTGCTAGCACCGTGACACCGTCTAAGCCCTAAATACTAGGTAAACATGTTTTTTTGTTTAATTTAAAAGAAAGGACTCAGGCCTAACAGAATTGGATTAACTGATTGTGCATTACTTTTCATATGCATAACATGATCAACCAAATCTTTTGTTTCATCTTCATTGATTTCTTTCATTTATGAATTATGATACATTTCTTCAGCTAGCCTAAATTATTTGCATTTTACTTCTTCAACTAATATATCCATGATCTACCATATAAAGGAGGGGAATCCCCCACTGGCACTATCTAGCTACGCTACAGCTGCAGTGCGTCATTTCTATAACCAAAAACTTACATATGATCCATATGGCACCCGCGATTTAACTCCATTCACAAACACCTCACCAAACATTTTAGCCGGCTCTCGCAATCTCCCTACACATCAGTCTGGGAAAACGACCACTGAAACTTGAATCTGCAATACTTAACATCATAGCAAAGACTTCTAGCGCTACAAAGTATTAAGCCCCTCACTTTCCACTGCTAGTGCTACTAAGTATTATGCCCATGTCATCAACTAAAGATTCACATTTCATCTTACGCCTAAATGTGCAGATTCAATCAAGGTGGTTTCCCTCTCCACATATCCCTGTGAAGTTAAAACAATTCTCTTTCGTGAATAACTCCAACCCTGAACTATGTTCTATACATTGAAACATAACAGTGAAGGTACACAACTCATGAACCAACTACAGGTACTGATATTGGATTTCCAAATTGCATGTCAGGTTCACTACCCATATTAAATAAGAAACTCTATGCTAACATGCTCAATCAAATCATTTACTTGATTGAGTTCAGATATACTAGGTAAAGATTCGATCTCTATACATGAAAAAAATAATATGCCAGGTAATATTATATAGTGGTGAGTTGACAAAACCTTAAATACATGGGCAGCTGACTAGAGTTTTGGTTATACAATGTATACAGGTTGCTAGCACCGTGACACCGTCTAAGCCCTAAATACTAGGTAAACATGTTTTTTTGTTTAATTTAAAAGAAAGGACTCAGGCCTAACAGAATTGGATTAACTGATTGTGCATTACTTTTCATATGCATAACATGATCAACCAAATCTTTTGTTTCATCTTCATTGATTTCTTTCATTTATGAATTATGATACATTTCTTCAGCTAGCCTAAATTATTTGCATTTTACTTCTTCAACTAATATATCCATGATCTACCATATAAAGGAGGGGAATCCCCCACTGGCACTATCTAGCTACGCTACAGCTGCAGTGCGTCATTTCTATAACCAAAAACTTACATATGATCCATATGGCACCCGCGATTTAACTCCATTCACAAACACCTCACCAAACATTTTAGCTGGCCCTCGCAATCTCCCTACACATCAGTCTGGGAAAACGACCACTGAAACTTGAATCTGCAATACTTAACATCATAGCAAAGACTTCTAGTGCTACAAAGTATTAAGCCCCTCACTTTCCACTGCTAGTGCTACTAAGTATTATGCCCATGTCATCAACTAAAGATTCACATTTCATCTTACGCCTAAATGTGCAGATTCAATCAAGGTGGTTTCCCTCTCCACATATCCCTGTGAAGTTAAAACAATTCTCTTTCGTGAATAACTCCAACCCTGAACTATGTTCTATACATTGAAACATAACAGTGAAGGTACACAACTCATGAACCAACTACAGGTACTGATATTGGATTTCCAAATTGCATGTCAGGTTCATGATAAACATCACAGGCGCAGGCGCAGGAAATAGATCATGATAAACATCACAAACAGGACATTGGAAACAGGAAAAGAAGAAAGCATGACAACTTAGAGCTTATCCCAACAAGAGTACACAACTTGAATGTCTAACTGCATACAACTTAGCTCATGGACAACTTTCTTCAAACAAAACATAGACAAACAACAAACTATGTGCTGAATCTCCATTTCATTAAATCAGATGTCTGAAAAGAAACCCAAATCGACAGTGAAAACAGATGTTTTTTCAATAAATTACAACTAAATGCAGACTTTAAACTAAACTTTCAGATCTTCATTCCCCAAAAAACAGTTCATATACAAGAGCAAAGCATATATTTTATTCCCAAACCCATTTTGTTTCCCAACAAATTTCAATCCCAAAGCTAAAAAAACTGCAATTCTATGATTTGGGTGAGAAGATGAAGCACAAACCTTACTCTTGATAAATCCCAAACAAATACTTCAAAACCAACCTAATGGAAGCACAAACTGAAGTCCAAAACCAAATACAATACTTCAAAATCAGAACTTTTTCAAGAGATAAACAACTAAAACGATTGGCAGATAAACTAACCTGCCCCAACAAGTATAGTGACCTTCCCAATCGCACAGCAGCTCAATCGCACAGTAGAGAAAATGAAATCTCTTCCAAAACCTTCGTGAGAGGAGATGCGTCCGGTGGTGGGGCGGTGAACTCAGAGAAGGGGAAGGGAGATGCGTCCGGTGGTGGCAAGAGAGAGGAAGGGGAAGGGAGATGCGTGGTGGGGCGGTGAACTCTAACAAACAATTTGGGGACGAAGAGGAGACGTGGGTTTGATAAAATGGTTTATTCAAAATTTCACCCCCCCTCTTTTTGGCGCCACAATTTTGCGAAATTTTTCACCCCAAATTTTTTGCCGCCAGAAATATTTTAAAGGGGGAGCATTTTGTGCAACGAAATATTTTAATTTTGTCGCACAAACATCACATTTGTTTATTTTAGAGGAAAAAATTATATCATTATTGAATTTATTAATTGAACTTCGACATTCATTTAACAAATTTATGGTAAAAAATTCATAGTACATTAACAAATTTAATTAAATGAACAAACAAAATACTTAATATTATTAATATCTTTAAACGACCTAACAAATTATATTCCTTCAAATGTATTTAATCTGAATCAGTAGAGTAATCACTTTCGACTTCTTCTTCAAGTTCATCTGACATGGTTGCCTCAGATTCTTCAAAAACTCCATCTTTTGCAGGTGATACCTCAACATCATATTCGCCATCAATCGGAGGAAATTCGACAAATAACTCAAATGGTTGTTGGATAATGGGAATGCTTGAAGATGAATTCTCTTGATCAGCGGTGTCGTCATCACTGTGGTCATAAGAAGCCTTTTCAGGAATGTCCCATATATTTCTGTGTTGGATCGTCTGGACTACTTTCCATCCACCACCGGCTTTAAGATCATCTAGATAAAAAATTTGTTTTGCCATAGTTGCCAAAATAAAAGGATCATGCTCGTACCAAAGTGTGTTTGTGTTCACACTTACTAGACCATATTCTCGTTTAATACTCCCGGCTTTATGTGGGTTTGTATCAAACCAACGACACTTGAATAAAATCACCTGGCAACGGTCTTTGTACAGTAATTGAATTACAGATGTCAGTTTACCATAGAAATCAACATCGGCGGTGTCGCCGTCCCCAGGTACTGATACGCCGCTATTTTGAGTGCTCAAATTGTTGTCTCGCTCGATAACCAGGAACTTAACACCATTCACATAACAACCCGAAAATGTTTCATATCGAATAGGACATCTCGCCAGTTTTGATAATTCATCATCGTAAAGAGCCGAATTTACTTCCTTCAATTGTAACATCTATTCAAAAAAATTATATATATTCAGAATATGTTGAATATCAATTATTAAAAAAAAAAATGCAATATTATCATATTTTCTTATAGTTATCAACTTACGTGTTTACGAAACCATTCAGGAAATAATTGACGGTGTTTCTCGGCCCGTAAATGTGCAGGATACTTACGCCTAAGTAGTTCTTCATGCTCCTCCAAAAATGGCAAGACCTCGTCACAATTGTTGAGTATGAACCAATGCGCAACTTCCATGTCGTTATCGCTAAACTGATCATTTGTTGGTGGTTCGCCAAACGGTCGTGCGAGTTGCGCAAAAACAGAAAGTGTCTCACTTCTAGTACCACCGTCATTATTTCGTTGAGTTCGGTTGAAGGACGTCTCATCATTATGGAGATACATTACACAATAAGTAAGTGATTCATTTGCAATATATGCCTCCACTATAGATCCTTCGGGTCTTGCCCTGTTTCGTACGTACCTTTTGTATGTGCCTAGTATTCTACAAAATATAAAAGATGTCAGATTCGTTACAATAAATGAAGAATAGTTAGAAAACAAGCATATGAGTTACCTTTCTATTGGGTACATCCACCGATAATTGACCGGCCCACCAAGCTTTGCCTCACTCGGTAAATGCATCATCAAGTGAATCATGCAAGTAAAAAATGCCGGAGAAAATATCTGTTCGAATTTGCAAAAGATGTTAATAATATCGGTTTGCAACATTTCTATATCTGATTTGCGCAGAGACTTTGCGCATAGCTGCTGGAAAAATCTCGACAATTCTGTAATAGGGCCAACAACACCCGATGGAAAAATCCTCGAATAGCGACCGGAAGAAGGCGTTGCAGTAGTACATGACAGTCATGGCTCTTCAATCCCGACATTTTCCCATCACTCATTTTCATACAACGGGCAATATTAGATGCGTACCCATCTGGAAACTTCACAGAAGAAAAAAACTTAAAATTTTTTATCTTTACTGGCGGTTTAACTGCAAAATAGGGATGTCCCTTTACCCATTTGTCACCGACTTTCTTAAGCCATAACCGTTTCTTTATACCCATGTTCATACAATCTTCCCTCGCTTTCATAGTGTCCTTCGATTTTCCTTCGTTGCCAAGAATTGTCCCAACCACACTATCACACACATTCTTTTCAATATGCATCACACTACAAGAAATTCGCAAAATAGCGGCGGTTATTTAGCGACGTTTTTGAAAACCCGCTGCTAAATACGTTTATCTAACGACGGTTGAACGGCAGTCGCAGAATAATATTATTTAGCGACGGTTATAGTTATTTGCGACTGTGTATAACCGTCGTCATTAATAAAAATCATTTTAAAACAAAACTCGAAAAAACCTATCCTTTATTTTCTCGATCTCTACTCTCCCTCCTCTCCTCCTCGTCTGCTCGTCTACCACACACCACCTCTGTTTTTATGATCTGAAACCCTCTCAGAATCCGACCCACCACCACCAACCCCAGTCGCCTCCGCTCGCTCCAGCCACTGTCGTCTCCTGCGTGCGTCTTCTTCATCAGGTGAGTTATTTACTTCTTCTTCATCGACTCTTTTTCTTCTTCTGTTGTTATGTTCTTCATCTTCAGGGAAGTGTTTACTCATGAAAATGGGGTATCGACATATCTTCTCTTTCGATTCGAGAGATCCCAGATCCTCTCGGCTACACTCTTGCTTCCCAAGGTCAGATTTTATCCATCTCTCTTATTTTTTTTCTGAATCCCCAATCAATTTTATGTAAAAACAATTTTTGTTGTATTTTCGATTTGGGTTTTTTTTTTTTTGAGGATGAGGATGATTCCACAACTGAATCATCCACAACTGAATCATCCTCAACAAATTTTGTTGTATTTTCGATTTGGGTTTTTGTTTTGTTCTGAATCACCAATCAATTTTCTTTTTCTAAGGATGATTCCATAGGCAGAAGAAGGATGCAGAAGCCAATTGGAAGTCTCAGGTATGTATGTTTCAGATTTGGGTTTGTTTTGTGAAGTGCTTAGGGTCAAATATTTGTATTTTAAAGTGCCCATTAGGTCTTTGACAATTTGTTTTAGAGATCAAATTGATTGGAGTTCTCGATGTAGTCTAAATTTTCATGTTTAAATTGGCTGCAAATTGTAACTTAGGTTGCTAATTGTAGCACCTAGTGAAGGTAAGTCCATATCTACTAATGGGGTGATTTCATATTTACTTCCCAATGGGTCCCCACTCACATGAATGGGAGCCTTGATGATTCAGTTCTAGGTCAAGCTGAGTTGTGAAGGGACCTTTCAGTAGCAATCTCATATTTTCCGGATAATGATCCCAAGTGGAAAGTATTTGCTTCGTACATGTTTATTAAGGAAGCGGTATGTCTTCTTGTTTCACTGATTTAGTGGATTTGTGTTATTGATTTGTTGTGTTGAGTAGCTTTCTTTAGTATTTTACGGTTTTGTTTTTGTGGTTTTATAGTGTTACTTATATTTGCAGTTTCTGAAATTCAGTTTTAATGTCACTTATAGTGTTACCAATCATATGGAAGAAGGTGCCCATACGAGGTTGGTAGGTGGCATCCAATGGAAAATTTATAACTGGCCTGGCTTACCTTTAAGGACTGCAAAAGCTTCTTGTCTTGAATCCCAGTTGGAAGTATCACGGTGACAGATTGAAAATACACGTTCATTGATGATTGCCCGTGTATTGGGGTCGATAAGAGTTGCTTCATATATTTGAATGGAATCGAAAAAATGGCAAAACATAACCATGTATGGCAAGAAACCACTATCATATTTGAATTATCTTCTTTGAGTAATGGGTGAACATCAGTAACCATAACAGAGATGAGGATCCATTTGCACTTTCAGAAGCAAAATCCCTTAAGCTACTCTGACCATATATTGCTATTGGAAAGTTAACGAGCTCCTGCAAAGAAGTTGCACATGTTTTCTTCTCCCCTGTCACATGAGGTCCTCTGCAGACCTCCACTGCTTCGCTGATTAGACAGTCCATATCATTCGTGGCATGAAACATAGATCGGCGACTAGCATATTCCATGGGTATCTTTGAGGCAATTGAATGTGGTAGGAAGGATCTCGGTGGATAAGAAAGTCTCATATTTGGCAGGTTGAACAATGATCCGTCTTGCATTGTATTCTTGCGGAAGAATGTTCTAGTCTAGCTGCTTCTGATTTGTTATGATGATTGCCCTTGGGTGTGTACACGTATCCATAGAAGTTGGTTTTCCTAGCTAGCTCTTTGTTAGAGCAAGTTTGCTGCCTTGCAGAAGTCAGGTACTTGATCTGAGTGTTTCAACAGCAGTTTGTTAAATCAGAATTTGTTCTATAGATATGCTTGAAAGTTGACCTGATGTATTTGAATTGGAGTTCATTTTGAATTAAATAATCATAATCATCCTCACTTCAAAAAATTTTGGTTGTGTTATCATGCTGTTCTTTGTTTCTCACACTGAATGACCCTTCACATGTACTTTTGTGCCATAGAAAAAAGTAACAGTGGTAACCATTTTGTCAATCCACAGGTTACCACTCCTGGCAGGTGCTCCTGGTTCATTAGGAGCTACATATTGTTCCCCTTACTTGGCGGTTGACGGCGGCTTCTATTCTTGCCCTGCAGGACAGACAACATCCTCTGCTGGTTCCAGGTTAGTATCAGTCTATTCATGTAAAGCTCCAAATTATTTTTATATATTTATTTGATTTACAAATCAATTTATTATAAATACTTATAACTATGTATGTTATCCCTGTCTTCTGTAAGGAAAATTATGTTGATGAATACTGCAATAATGCCATAGTAGTTTCTGAAATAAGCTCAAATGGTTATGGTTGTCCTCTCAGCTTAATATGCTTTGAGGATGAGAACAACCACAAAAATAAATATATAAAATAAAATCTGATAAAAAAGGATATAAATATTAATGGATGCATGTTAATTTTGTGTTTGTGTTGGGGCCGCAATACTTTTAACCTTTATCAACTTAAACATCCTTATATTGAGCTGCCAGTATGCATCCAGGTACCTACTGAAAGGATTATGTTGGAATCAGATTCACCTGATGCACTGCCAAGATGGAAATCAGACTCTCTGCTGTTGTTGAAATACACTGTTGTTGAAAGGATTATTTATCTTTCCACTGTTGTTGAAATACACTGATATAAATCTTTTCAGGTGTTGAGTTACGTTTCATCGTTGCTTGACATGCTAGAAGATGAACTTGCAGAACTCAGCTACAAAAATGCATTGCGCCTATTTTCCTCATATCCAGGTTCAGAGGTAAAGGAAGAAGCATAACATCGTTGTTCATGTTATAAACAAGACGCATTCCATGTCACTGCATAATGTTATGTATATATATATATCTGCAAGTTACATACAAACGTGTAAACTGTATGTAACTATCTTGTTCTTCATAAATGGAAAATGCTTTTAAGAGATAAAGTTGAATTTATTTCTCTCTTTTGGGAATCTCATTTGGGTTAAGAGTTGCCTGTGTATTGGTTTCTTTCTTACTTATGAAGATATCTTCATTGGGGTTACTTAACTTTTTTTAGGTTGATAACCTTGACTAATTTAGAATCCATTATGTCCTTGTCAAGGCTTTTGCTGATGAAATTGGGATCCCATTCATGGAAACAAGTGCCAAAAATGCGATAAATGTGGAACATGCTTTCATGGCTATGGCTGCTGCAATCAAGAACAGGTACTGATTCTATTTTATTGTACTAGAAATAAGACCATTTAATTGCATGGAACTGATTTTGGTGTTGCACTGCCTCGACCGATCATCTGTGAGTGTTGTCCCAATTCGAAATTGTGCATGCTGTCCTAAAAAATGCTCCAAAAACAGGGGACTTTTCAAGCCAAAAACAGAGCACAACATAAACTGACCTGCAGTACAAACTGCAATCTTCTATACAGCAGCAGTAGTAGTGACACACCCATATAGACATATATGTGTACTCCATTGTGTTTCAATCATATTTAGACATATTAGTGAAATCATATTTAGACATATTGTGATTCAATCATATCAAGCAGTAGTAGTTTTCCTTTGAAGGAAAATGAATCAGAAATTGAGTAACAGAATGGATACTTCAATTAGCTCTTATGTCATGAATCAAACCAGTAAATACGATTATGCAATATTCTTCTGTCAGTTTCTACAAAGTATCCTGTTTTTTTGTTATATTAGCTGTTAAAAGAGCTGCGGGAATTTAGCTAGAATGTGGGCTGAACATCATGAAGCTGCAGTTTCTTGTGCCCGCTTTAATGCTGACTGGTACTTGGTACACACAAGAGAACAAAGACTTGATAAAGTAAGATGATCAAAGCAATTCTCCTTTAGAAAGAATTGTTTTCTGCATTTCTTTTCCTTTCATAATTTGTGTTTTTTGTGTAAGTATATCATCAAATCCTTTGTGATCAAATCCTACAGTGAGGATGACGTGCATAAAAGCTTATATTACATCAAGGTATGTGACAATGTGATGTATTTTCTTTTTGGTTCAGATAATGACAGCAAAAGCTCATTCTGACATCAATGATAATCTTCCAGCCCTTCAAAAGTTAGACTCAATGCTTATTGTAAGTGTTCCCTAATGAATCTTGCTAGGACCCATCTATCAAACTATCCATATGGTCATCTCCCTGCAACAAGTCATCATATCTCCTCCTGCTCAAGGGAGAATTCTGCCTTCAGGTTAGTATAAGACATTATTAATATTGATCACTTAATTCCATTTTTGCGTTATTGACAAGATAATTTGTCGGAAATTACAGATACCAGTGGTCTAAGTCGAGGGCCGGGACAATTCTTTGTAGGGTGCAGTAGTGCCAGTGGGTCTGCGGAGTTTAATGGACACAGTCACAACCACAATTCCAGCAGAAACTCCATTGCTCCTGTGCAAATTTTCATGGTCCTGCCCCTCATTTTGCTAGGGGAGGTCGCAGCAGCTATGCTCAAAGAGCAACACCCAGCTATAGGACCATATCAAGCTACCCACGCGTGGGACGTGACGTCTTCTGAGAATGGTCTGCAGTCGGTTCCAGAAGCTTATACTTCCAGGCATTCTTCATTAGGATGGCATAGCAATGAAAGGAATGGTAGACCAAGGATATCATATGATAGATTGCGCCCTTTTTCTGATGATTTAGTTGCTCGTGATAGGATGGTATCTGAGGTATGCTATTTTTCTTTTTGATTCTGTGATGATCAGTATATTAGCAAATTATTCTGCACGCTGAAACCCTTGCCATATATCTGACCTATAGATCCACCAGGGCTGGGGCTAAATGGGTTACAGATGGTGACACTAGTTATTATTAGAAAGTAAACTAGGTGTGAGCTCATATTTTCGTGTCCTCGTGATATCTACCCTCAAACAGGGATTTGGGGTGTTATGAAGCACTTGTATCACAAAATTTCAGACATTGCATCGAAGAAATCTCAGAAGTATGGTTACCTGTTAGAGCAAGAGAAGTAAGCAGACTTTGTTTTCTCCTACTTGAAAATGGATGGATATTTCATATTGTCGACCAAATTTGACAAGTAACTGGACTCTCAATTGCATGGTTTTCTGCAGGGCTCTCAATTCATTGCCTGACCTCCCAGATTTCAAGTTGTCATTGAGACCTGAGGACTACAATTTGCCAGAAATGGATCCAGCATGGGATGGTGAATAATGGGAAATCAAAGTTCGTACACTTAAAGAGCACCTCAAAGACGGGGAAGGTGGAACAGAAACATAGTGAGATCGGGCTGGCTTTGTTGTGATTGTAATATTGTTTTTTTGAAAATTTGATTATGTCCATTGACAATTTGTAACAATTTTAATTTGTAATTTTCTTCTAGACAATGTATAATATTGATTTTGAAATGAAATTAAAGTTCCTCTTAATGTATGATGATGATATCATATGAGTTTAGTTTAGTGTCGTTGTTTATATTTGATTTTTTATTTGAGTCTAAAAGTTGTAGTGCATATGTTGGATAAATTATCTGCACCCAATGAAAAGAAAACACTATAGGTTGAAAAATGTGATTTTTATATGGCTAAAAATTTGAATTATCAAAGGGAATTTAGCGGCGGTTGCAAAGCGTCGCTAAAAGGCAAAAAGTTGGATTGCTCATTGAATTTTGTCGACGGTTATAAACCGTCGCTAAATACAATTTAGCGACGGTTATAAACGTCGCTACATTAAACCGTCGCTATATAGTATTTAGCGACGGTTATGCCAGCGGTTGCTTAAAACCGTCGCTGAATGACCTAGTGACGCCTTTATTAGCGGCGGTTTTGTAACCGTCGCTGTTTTATTTAGCGACAGTCATAACCGTCGCTGTATACCTTTGGCGACCGTCGCTAAAATACAGTTTTCTTGTAGTGTCACATCTAGGTTGTGCCTGATCTTTAATTTCAACCAGTACGGAAGCTCGAAGAATATAATCTTCTTCGTCCAGTTCAAATGTGTAGCTGACCTGTGCAAATTAGTATCACGATTATCGGGATGTTTGCCAATCTGACCAAATTCCAAGCTATTCAACTTAGCCAAAATGTCATCCCCCGACCATTCTCTAGGTCTAGTGTCGTTCTCCATTTTTCCATCAAAGTCCACCTTATTTGTTCGCCACTTGTGATCCTGGGGCAACCATCTACGGTGAACCATATAACAAACCTTTCCCGCGTGCCAATCAGACGTTACATCATCGTTGCATATCGGACATGCCTTATAGCCCTGAGTACTCCAACCTGACATATTTCCATAAGCGGGAAAATCATGTATAGTCCACATCACTGCTGCTCTCAACATAAACATTGTGTTGGTAGACTTATCAAATGTACGTACACCATTTTCCCATAAGTTTTTTAACTCATCAACCAACAGCCGCAAATAAACATCAATGTCCTTTCCGGGATGACCGGGAATTAATAAAGTCATCATTGTAAATTCTTTTTTCATACTCATCTAAGGGGGCAAGTTATAAGGAACAACAACGACGGGCCAGGTGCTGTGAGTAGAGCTCATATTCCCGAATGGATTAAATCCATCAGTTGCAAGCCCCAATCTGACATTGCGCGGGTCTTCTGCAAAATCAGGATACATAGTATCGAATGCTTTCCAAGCCTCTCCATCAGCAGGATGTCTCAAAAAATCATCGTCAACCCTTCCTTCATTGTGCCATCTCATATGACTCGCAGTGTGCGTCGACATGTACAGTCGCTGCAATCTGGGCTTCAGTGGAAGATAACGCAAAACCTTTTGTGGAATTTTCTTTGTTTTATTACCAGAATTAGGCTTATATCTTGGCTCATTGCACACAGGGCATGCATCCATCCCTTCAATTTCCTTATAAAATAATGCACAGTTGTATTTGCAAGCATGAATCTTTTGATACCCCAAACCAAGACCATTCAACAATTTCTGCGCGTTACGATAATCCTCAGGCAAAATGTTTTCCTTCGGAAGCATCCGCTTCATAATTCCCATTAAATGAGAAAAACACTTATTTGACATATGATGTTTCACTTTGCAATGCATCAACTCCACAATGGCAGTAAGCAGGGAGAACTCTGTGCAACCGGGGTATAATGCTTGCTGGGCTTGTTTCAACAGTCTTTCATAGTTTTCTAACTCTTCACTTTGCAGCATGTTGGGAGGTACGGTATCTCCTACTATATCATTAATGCCATCTTCGTTCATCGATGCATATGGATAAGCATCATTTATTATACCCATAACTTGGTCATTATCATTCATGGACATTTCATCAATGTGCGGCACAAGTGACTGGGAATTCGATGAAGTAGAACCAAATTCTCGTTGCTCCCCATGATAAATCCACCTCGTATAATTCAGAATCATCCCATACCTCGCCAAATGATATCGAACCATATTGAATGTCTGCCACAAACAATTGTTACAACATTGACACGGACACTTGATATGATTTGTCGTACCAGTGACATGTGCCCTTGCAAACTCAATGAAGCTCTCGATCCCATTTAAATATTCATCACAGCATTTGTCCTGATTTTGTATCCACTGTCTTTCCATTACGCCTGTTTTCAGTTTATAAACAAAACATGAGAATTAAAGAGAGTTAACGACACTAATGCGATTATGTTTCAATGTGGAAAAAGTTCAGTAGCATCTCAATTACAATTCTTCAAGTGGACGATGTAGATATTATTAATTAATAAATATCTAATATGCACTCGAAAAACAATGTGATACACTCCCAAAAATCCACATGATAGCAACCTAATTTCATGAAATTTCAAAAAATAAAAAAATTAGCAATTTCCTCACCGTTTTCCAAGTGAAAGAGAGAGAAGATTGGAGGTGTGGCCGGCGCGGGCGACACAAAGAGAAGACGAAGCCTAATTAAGTGCTGGAAGCTTGGAGTATATACTGACAGAAATCAATCTAGCAGAGAAAAATAATAAAATGAGAGGAGAAAATAGTGAAAAACGCAGACCTGAGCTTGTGCGACGAACCTGCTCGCTTTAAGCGACGAAGCTTTGTTGGGAAGCCTTTATGCGACGAAGCTTTCCACTTCGTCGCGTAAGATATCTTTAGGCGATGACAAAGTTTGTCGCTCTAGGGCGCTGTTCAAAGTGGCAAAGTTTAGGCGACGAAGGCTTTTGGTGCGTCGCGTAAGCTATGTTCAAAGTGGCAAGGTTAGGCGACGAAGGCTTTTGGTGCGTCGCGTAAGCTATATTTAGGCGACGCCGCTTTCCAATTCGTCGCGTAAGATATCTTCAATATTTTTTGTTGTGAATACTTTAGGCGATGACCGAGTTTGTCGCCCTATGGTTTTGTTCAAAGTGGCAAAGTTTAGGCGACGAAGGCTTTTGGTGCGTCGCGTAAGCTATATTTAGGCGACGCCGCTTTCCAATTCGTCGCGTAAGATATCTTCAATATTTTTGTTGTGAATACTTTAGGCGATGACCGAGTTTGTCGCCCTAGGGTGTTGTTCAAACTGGCAAAGTTTAGGCGACGAAGGCTTTTGGTGCGTCGCGTAACCTATATTTAGGCGACGTCGCTTTCCCATTCGTCGCGTAAGATATCTTCAATATTTTTGTTGTGAATACTTTAGGCGATGACCGAGTTTGTCGCCTTAGGGTGTTGTTCAAAGTGGCAAAGTTTAGGTGGCGAAGGCTTTTGGTGCGTCGCGTAAGGTATATTTAGGCGACGCCGCTTTCCAATTCGTCGTGTAAGATATCTTCAATATTTTTGTTATGAATATTTTAGGCGATGACCGAGTTTGTCGCCCTAGGGTGTTGTTCAAAGTGGCAACGTTTAGGTGACGAAGGCTTTTGGTGCGTCGCGTAAGATATCTTCAATATTTTTGGTGTGAATACTTTTGGCGATGACCACGTTTGTCGCCCTAGGGTGTTGTTAAAAGTGGCAAAGTTTAGGCGACGAAGGCTTTTGGTGCGTCGCGTAAGATATCTTCAAGCGACGACAAAGTTTGTCGCCCTAGGACGTATTTTTGTTGTGAATACGTTAGGCTATCTTTAGGTGATGACAAAGTTTGTCGCCCTAGGGTGTTGTTCAAAGTGGCAACATTTAGGCGACGATGGCTTTAGGTGCGTCGCGTAAGCTATATATTTAGGCGACGAAATAGTGTGTCGCCATAGGATATTAAAGTTGGTCGTTTAAAGTGGTCGACACGTAGCCCTAGGTATTTTAGGGTGACGAAATATTTGGTTTTAAGCGACGACACGTTGTCGCATATTAGGTATGCGATGAAGGCTTTACTTGCGTTGCGACAGAGGTTATGACGCGACGAAACCGCTCGGCGCGTTAAGTAGTTAGCTATTTTTTGTACTTGCGTGACAATATTAAATATGTCGTCGCGCCATGATAAGTTTGAGCGACAAAACTTCCCTCGTCGCGCTACGAGTTGTCGCAAAAGGGGATTTTTTTAGTAGTGATTGAGGAAGACGTGGTAGACAAAACTGAGGAGCTTGGAGAGTCTGTGTATAACGATGATAAAGATGGAGATGTGTTGTACGGAGATGGCCATAAGACTCTGGTCGTTCGTAAGAGTCTACTGACTCCCAAGGGGGATTGAGGGGACTATTGGTTGCGAACCAATATTTTCCACAAAACCTGCACAATTGCAGATAAAGTCTACAAAATGATCATTGACAATGGCAGTTGTGAGAACGTAATGTCTGAAGAGGCTGTCCAAAAATTGTAGTTGAAGACAGATCTTCATCCCAAGCCGTACAAATTGTCGTGGCTGAATAAAGGCTGTGAGGTAACAGTAGATAGGCGATGCCTAGTGTCTTTTTCGATTGGCAGGAAATATTTTGATAATGCTTGGTGTGATGTAGTATCTATAGATGTTTGTCATGTATTGTTAGGCAGACCTTGGCAGTATGATCGCAGTGTTATTCATGATGGGCAGAAAAAATACATGTTCCCTTAGCATCAAAGGGAAGAAGATTGTGTTGGCACCTCGTCGGGAAGGAACCACTTCTACCCTGGTAGCCAATAATACTAACCTGCTTTCTAGGTCTAGGTTTTTAGTTGAGATTGAGCGTGGAGACGTGGTCTATGCTCTACTACCATGTGGGAATAGTGCAGCAAACATGAATTTTGATTTGCCAGCAGACGTGCAGCAGCTGCTAGCAGAGTTTTCTGACCTGATGCCAGATGATCTTCTTCCTGGGCTGCCGCCTATGAGGTATATTTAGCCTCAGATCGACCTTGTTCCGGGGTCCAGTTTGCCTAATCGATCGGCTTATCGCCTCAACCCCAAAGAATCTGAAGAGTTGCAGCAACAGGTGGTAGAGTTGGTTAAGAGAGACTACATCCGTGAAAGTATTAGCCCATGTGCAGTTCCTACTCTGCAGGTGCCGAAGAAAGATGGCTCATGGTGTATGTGTGTTGATAGCAGAGCAATCAACAAAATTACAGTGAAATACAAATTTCCAATTCCCCGTCTGGATGATATGTTAGACCAGCTGTTCGGTTCTAAGGTCTTCTCAAAAATTGACCTTAAAAGCGGATACCACCTGATCAGAATAAGGTCTGGAAACGAGTGGAAGACAGTGTTTAAGACTCAACATGGGTTGTATGAGTGGATGGTCATGCCTTTTGGACTGTCCAATGCGCCCAACACATTTATGAGATTTATGCATCAAGTTTTACGACCTTTCATGGAGAAATTTGTTGTAGTTTACTTCGACGACATCCTCATTTATAGCCCGACATGGGCGTCACATTTTGATCACCTCCGTGTTGTTTTTGATAAGTTGATGACGGAACGCCTATTCGTGAATCAGAAGAAGTGTTCTTTTTTCACTACTTCTGTCACTTTTCTTGGTTTTGTTGTGTCTACAGGTTTTGTTCATGTAGCATGTAGATCAGTCGAAGATAGATGCCGTCTTGGAGTGGCCCAAACCAAAGACCTTACACGATGTCAAAAGTTTCCATGGATTGGCGTCCTTTTACCGTCGGTTCATCATAAACTTCAACACTTTGATTGCTCCTATCACGGAGTGCCTCAAGGGACGTGATTTCCAGTTGTCTGAGGAGGCGGAGGCCAGTTTTCAATTGGTCAAGTAGAAGATAACAGAGGCACCAGTTTTGGCAGTTCCTGATTTTGAAAAGGTGTTTGAGGTAAACTGTGATGCATCTGAGGTTGGCATTGGTGGTGTTCTGAGTTAGGAGGGGCGCCCAATAGCTTTATTCAGTGAGAAGCTATCAGGATCAAAGAAGAATTATTCCACCTATGATCTGGAGTTTTATGCCCTAGTTCAAACCCTGAAGCATTGGCGTCACTACCTAGTATCGAGGAAGTTCATTCTCATCACTGATCATGAGGCCCTAAAGTACATCAATGGCGAAAACAAGCTGAGTAGACGACATGCCAAGTAGATGGCGTACTTGCAGGAGTTCACGTTTGCGCTGAGGCACCAAGCAGGGAGTCTAAACCGTGTCGCAGATGCACTAAGCTGTCGTACGTTACTCCTCACCACTATGAGCACCAGAGTTGCAGGATTTGAGGCTTTCTCTGATATGTATGCTACATATTTTTTCTTCGGGAGGATAATTCAAAAGGTAATTGATGGTCAACGACATGACTTTATTTTTGCATAATGGTTATCTGTTTCGTGAATTACAGTTGTGCATTCCAGATTATTCACTAAGGCAACAGATTATTAGTGAACTTCATAATGAGGGTCACTTTGGGCGAGATAAGACGTTGGCTTTGATCTCTTCAAACTATTATTGGCCCAAATTGACCAGTGACGTGGCTCATTATGTGGAGCATTGTTATGTGTGTCAGGGGTCCAAGGGAGTTCTCACTAATGCAGGCTTGTACACACCTTTACTTGTACCTGAAGCCCTTTGGTTTGATGCTAGTATGGATTTTGTGTTGGGCTTATCCCGTACTAAACGAGCCTTGGATTCTATTTTGGTTGTGGTTGACAAGTTTTCCAAGATGGCCCATTTTATCGCTTGCAGAAAAACAATGGATGCTGCCCGGATCGCCCATATTTACTTCAGGGAGATTGTGCGTTTACATGGTGTTCCCCGATCCATTATTCCAAATCGTGACACCAAGTTAATGAGTTATTTATGGAGGAGTTTATGGGAGAAACTGGGGACGAAATTGAATTTAGCAGCACCTACCACCCCTAGACGGATGGTCAGACCGAGGTGGTGAATCGGAGTTTGGGAAAACTTTTTAGGAGTTTGGCAAAAACTAAACCGAAGTAGTTGGATTTGGCGTTACCTCAAGCAGAAGTTGCCTATAACAGGTCAAAGAACAGAACCATGAGAATGAGCCCATTTGAGAATGTCTGTGGTTAGAATCCATCCGGGGTGCTTGACTTAGCCCCTATTCCACGTGTGAGTAATTTGAGTCACAAGGCAGATGCAATGGCAGAACATCTTCGAGGTATCCATGAGCAGGTGAAGCTGGCCATTCACGAGAGTAATTCCAAGTACAATTTTCAGGTCGACAGTCACCGATGTCAGGTACTTTTTGATGTTGGTGATTTTGTTTTGGCAGTATTAACTCGTGATCGGTTCCTATTGGAGAGTATAATAAGCTTAAGGAGCGGAAGAATGTACTCTGTGAGATCTTGCAGAAGATCAATGATAATGCCTACAAACTACCTCCCTAGTCATTTGAGGACCTTTGATGTCTTTAATGTAAAACACCTAAGTCCTTGTTTTGTGGATTCCGATGAAACTATTGTGAACTCGAGGACGAGTTCTTTCCAACCCGGGGCCACTGATGCTGGAGGATCCGAGTTAGATGATGTTGAGTTGTCAGATAGAACGTTGTTGGCACTGAGATACCTTGAGTTGGCAGATCAACGGAAAGATGGCAGGTAATCGTGATCTTTGCCTAATTGAGGCAATTTTGGGTGCGTTTTGGTATTTTGGCCATAACTTTGGCTACATGTATCAGAACCGCACATATGACCCCAATTCAGAAAGCTATTTTTGGCGCGCACGTCATGGTCACCCAGCTATACTTGGTGCACATCTTTTCCAAGGTCAAAATCCACTGTTTTCCCTTCCGAGTCCACAATTTTTGTAATTTTTTTCCTTTTATGGTAATATTTCATTTATTGTTTAGGAAGTGATTTTGAACCCGATTTGGGCCAGATTACTTCTTTTATTACGTATTTTATTTAGCATGATTATTGGGATTTTTCTATTTTTGGTAAAATTCTGATAATGGCGAATTTTAGCTATAAAGCACGGCTTGTGGGCTGAATTTGGAGGTACTTTTGATTTGCATAATTGAATTGGACATCAGAGGTGTTTATCTGTGTTTTGGGCCATTCTTTTGTATTTTTTCCCTGTAAATTATCTGTTGAAACTAGCCTGCAGAATAATCATTATTCCGTCTGACGTCAGTTGGTATCAGAGCATCAGTAGGGATGGCAGTGGGGTGAACTTTCACGGATATCCGCCCCACTCGCCTCGTTTGAGGCGGATTTGGGTAAGGGCTTGTGGAGGTTGGGTAAGGCCCCACGGATATCCGTTTAACCGATAAAATTAGAAAAATACCATTCACTTATATAAAGGGGATTAAACCCATCTCTCAAACGCACACACACACTTCGCCCACACACACCCTTCGCCTCTCTCCGTCACACAGATCTCCCTCTCCCTTCTCACTGATCTCCTTCTCCCTTCTCTCTAATCTCCCTCACATAGATCTCCCTCTCCCTTCGCCTCTCCCTCACACAGATCTCTATCTTCCCTCGCCTTTCTCCCTCACACAGATCTGAAGATCTCAATCTCAAGATACTATCTTACAGAAGTCAGAGTCGAACCAATATGAAGTTATCTTCTTATGGACTGTTGATCCAACTAATCAAGTAGCGGGTGTGGGAGAACTTTCCTCACACAGATCTCACTCGAAGTTCACTCGAAGATGAAGGGTCGAAGCCTTCCGCTGTCCTCTCCCTGTCAGAGATGGAGATTCTTTAATTGAATTATTATTTTTTTTGTAATTTGTTGTAAGAATTTTTTTTAAAATTTTTTTTAGATTCTTTGTAATTTTGTATTTTTCTTTGTAATTTGTTGTAAAAAAAAATTGTTATAATTTTTGTATGTTGAATGAAGAATTATTGAAATTTTTTTAACAGATATTTGGGTGGGGCGGATATCCGTCAATCCGTGCGGGGCGGAGGTGGTTTTTAAATAAATTTATAAATGGATTGGCGGGCGAATTTGAGGATCCGTTGTTCCTGCCGGGGCGGGGATGGATTTGCTCAAATCCGCCCCGTTGCCATCCCTAAGCATCAACATCTTCCTGGGGGTGAGATTTCATCAGTTTCCATGACTGGTGGTCATGGTCGTGGTCGTCGCGGAGGAAGCCCCACCTCGTGATCGTAATGTTCAGGATGTGATGATTGAGGATTTACAGAGGCAAGTTGCAGAGTTAACCCAACGTCTAACGGCGCATGATTTCAGAGATCGTGGGATGGAAGATGACGATTCTGATTCCAGTTTCAAAAATTTGTATCACAAACACGCTCGATTCTGGGAGCATCATGGTCGGGAGGATCGTCATGGAGACCTCGATTTCAGAGTGGATCTGCCCGAGTTTTCTGGTACGTTACAAGCCGAAGGATTCGTCGATTGGTTGAATGAAGTAGAGCGTATTTTTGAGTATAAGGAAGTTCAAGATCGTGTCAAAGTGAAATTGGTCACCATCAAACTCAAAGGCAGAGCATCTGCGTGGTGGGAGCAGTTGAGGCGATCACGAGACAGGCAGAGCAAGGCTAAGACCACTGATTGAGAGAGGATGAAGAAGAAGATGAAGGGTCAATTCCTTCCTTTTGGCTACACTCAAACCTTGTTTCAGCGACTTCATTCGTTGAGGCAAGGCACAAGATCGGTTGATGATTACACGGAGGAGTTCTATTGATTGATAGCCCGAAATGAATCATTTGAGACGGAGGAGCAGATGGTGGCACAGTATTTGGGTGATTACGAAAGCCCCTGCAGGATGTCCTCAGCCGTGTGCACTTGCTGTGGAAAAACAACAGAACATGAGGCAAATGATCAGGAGTGATCAAAGCAGTCGACCAGTTCGCCCTTAAGAATCCCGTCCTGCCCAGTAGCCACTGCAGGGTAATTCTAACTCAAATATTAGATGTTTAGGATGTGGTGAACAGGGACATAGAACGACCGAGTGCAGGAAGCCTGCTAGTCAGAAGGGCAACAATCTCTTGATTGAGGAAGACGTGATAGACGAAACTGAGGAGCTAGGAGAGCCGCACATGACCCCAATTTGGAAAGCTCTTTTCGACGCGCATATTTTCCGAGGTCAAAATCCACTATTTTCCCTTCCGAGCCCACAATTTTAGTAATTTTTTTTCCTTTTATGGTAATATTTTATTTATCATTTAGGAAGTGATTCTGAACCCATTTGGGCCAGATTTTTGGCAGATTACTTATTTTATTTTAACATGATTATTGGGATTTTGCTATTTTTGGTAAAATTCTTGTAATGGCGAATTTTAGCTATAAAGCCTGGCTTGTGGGCTGACTTTGGAGGTACTTTTGATTTGCATAATTTGAATTGAACAACAGAGGTGTTTCTCCATGTTTTGGGCAATTCTCATGTGTTTTTTTCCCTGTGAATTATCTATTGAAACTAGCCTGCAGAATAATCACTATTCTATCCGGCGTCAGCAGTCCACCAACTTTACCTTGTTACAACCTCATCCAAGGCCTTTCAAATCTCGAAGCAGCGGTATGAACACTGAAGTCACATGTTTTGGGGGGACCAAGGAGCGTGAGTCTTATGTTCATGGGTATTCCATTCCTACTATTGATCACAAAATCTAAAAGTGGATTGGTGAGTGAACCTCAAATTACTTAAAATTAGGTGTTCCCGTCATGAATTCTATGGCATAGGATTCAATGAAACCAAACACACCCTCAGTTTTCTTCTCAATACCTTTGGCAAGAAGCGTCCTTCTAGTTTCAAATGTGCCTAAGCAATACTAATGAAGCGACTGCTGTGTATTTGTTTTCCAAGTATTTTAAATTGCATGTTGATCAATCCAAGAGTTTAATTATATGTTATTTTGTTTCTTGTCAATAAAACTTTAGTTCCATCATTCATAACAGTTACACTCCCGTGACTAGAATATGCCATGAGATGTCATTGTGATGTCTCATTTGCACTTTTGATGTCACTAGCGTACAAACAAACATACCATTCTATGAATACTTGAGAATTTAATTATTTTCTAATTATTTTAGCATTCCTTGGTCCTCAAGACTATTTGGATATGATTTTCTTTTCTATAGCAATGTTCCTAATGCGTCCAAATCCGTTTTTGTTGATTCCTGACCTGCAAATTGAACAACAGTGAGCCAAGGAGTATCGTTGTGGTGTCCAGATGCACTCTAATGAAAAAGTCAGGTGAATGAGTAAGGATGGATGTAGAATGTAAAATTGGGTTGCAATTGCATATCTTTCTCATCCCTTTTGTTCTTCTTATATAACGAATATTTCACTCCTTTATTGACTCTAATGTTGAGGCGTGGATAGAGGGAGGAGATCTCGTTTAGGATCTTACCTATCCATGACTGAGTTCCCTTCGACACTTGACTCTGTTTGGGACTCAATACTTGATTGGATCAAGAGTTGTGCAAATAAATTTTGGGCTTGGAACAACCCAAAGATCTGTTTTCGAGCCTTATTGTCCTGGGCCAAGCTCCATGATTTATACCAAGTTGGGCTCACGTAATTTGAGCTTGGGCACCTGACTTATGGGCGGACAGTGACTAGGCTGACCCTGGGTAGGACCATGTTAGGGCTAGCTTGAGACCGCATTGAGGTCTTTCCGTATTAGGGTTGTCTTGTGCCACATGTACTACTGTGATTGGATGACTACTTTATGTCTTATCAGTGAGGCTGTGTATAGGCCCACTAACTGACTATGCCTGGGGGATTGTGTGATGCCATGATGGCATATTTCGATGCCTTTTCGACTTCTATGCTGCAGTTAATGTTCATGCAGTGGTTACATAATTACTTCTCCCATACGCCAATCCTATATAAGTCTGCTTTGAGGGAGTTTTACCTTTTTACTTTCGAGAGCTTCCTTCTGCTCTTCGTTTTTAACTTTTCTAGTTTGATCAAGCTCGACCCTTCCGTCATCATGTCTGCGCGACTTCATTATTCGCATGAGTGACATGCAGCTTTTTTTTACTTCTTTAGGGGGGCACTGTTGTCAGAGAAGGATCTGGCCGACCTTCGTCGATGGTATGAAATTCTTGATGATTAGAGATTGTCGCTCTTTGTGAAAGGCAAGCCTTAGATTATTCTGAGGGAGGGGTTTATTTGCTTGTATAAAGCCATGTTTGAGGCTAGCCTGTGCTTCCTTCTTTTTGACGTCATGTGGGCGTTTCCTATCTTATCAGGGTATTTCCCCCGCCCAGATGGCGCCGAGCGGGTGGCAGATTGATTGTCATTTTGATAATGGCGAAGGATGTCGGGTTCCGTCTATCGAGAAAACTGCTTCATTCTCTGACATCAATCAAGATGAATAAGCATGGTGACTGCCCGCTGGTGAAGCCCTCCTAGGTGGTCAGTTGGATGACACGAAACACTGGCATTGTTTAATCCTACAAATATTGACACCGGGCAGAGAAAATTACCCAAAAAACACAGAGAAAATAATTCTAATGTTTAATCAAATCACTCAAATCAAATGTATCTCTCACAATATTGTGGAAGAGCTCTATTTATAGTGCTCAAATAACTTGAATAATAAACATCCTATTCCTAAAAGAAAAAATTAGAATCAAATAAAAATAACAAGCAGTCTATTCCTAAAATAAAAAATAAAGTCTTATCCTAAAAGGAAACTGCCTATTCCTAAAAGAAAAATTAGAATCAAATACTAAAATAACAAGCAGTTTATTCCTAAAAGAAAAGGTAAAGCCTAATCCTAAAAGGAAACTAAAAAGACTTCTAATTAAATTGAAAGAGCAAATTAAGAACCCTAGAAACCTAAATTAGAAACTCTAGAAACCCAAATTAGAAACCCTAAAAACTCAAATTAGGAACCCTAGAAACCCTCCTGCATCAGTCGCCCCGGGTTGGAAAGAACTCGTCCTCGAGTTCACAACAACTTCATCGGAATCCTCTGGCGGCAGCCCAGGAACAAGATCATCTGGTATCAGGTCAGAAAACTCTGCTAGCTGATGCACCTCAGCTGGCAAATCTGGATTCACGTCTACTGCCAAATAGTAACCACTCATCATCCTAACATATCGCTTGATGGCTAGCCTATTGGTGAAATAACCTGTCCAGTACGCATTTGTACGGGCTGGATATGGGAAGAAGTCATCAGTGTGAAATGGTCATGTCTCATTTACTGCATGCTTTGCATCAGTATATATCGATAGGGTGGAGTAAAGGGCATTCACGCGCCCATCCATATTGACATAACGAATGAACTTATCCATCTGCCTGAACCATGTATAAGCATAATAATATTTAAAATTTGTCCCCACCTGCCTCAAAGCTTCTTCTAGAGATCTTGCTTCGAGAACTGGGAGCTCTATATTGGTTTCTATGGGATTTTGATCCTGGTTGGGCATCTCAAAGTCCTCAAGGTCCCAACCTCCTTCCCTATCAGTTTCTTCGTGCACTTCACCGTCTTCAATAACAACTCCAACATCCCCATTCTACAAACCATCTGAATCAACAATATCCAACTCTTCATCAGTGTCATACCTAGGCTTTCCAAGCCCTTCAATTTCGTCTACCATGTCTTCTTCAATCATGAGATTGTTACCTTCTGAATAGCAGGTTTTCTGCACTCAGTCGCTCTATGTCCATGTTCGCCACATCTAAAACATCTAATACTTGAGTTAGAATTACCCTGCGGTGGCTGCTGGGCAGGACGAAATTCCTGAGAGTGAATTGGCCAACCACTTTGATCACTACTGATTATTGGCCTCCCTCTCTGTTGTTTTTTCACAGCAAGTGCACGCTGGTATGCTTCAGAAACGGTCCTCAACGAGTGAAGTCGCTGAAATAAGGGTTGAGTGTAGTCGAAAGGAAGGAAGTGACCCTTCATCTTCTTCTTCATCTTCTCCCAATCAGTGATCTTGGCCTTGCCCTGCCTGTTCATGCTCGCTTCAACTGCTCCCAGCACGCAGATGTTTTGCCTTTGAGTTTGATGGAGACCAATTTTACCCTGACACGGTCTGGGACTTCTTTAAACTCAAAAATATGCTCTACTTTATGCAACAAATCGATGAATCCTTCGGCCTGTAACATACCAGAAAACTCGGGTAGATCCACTCTGAATCTAAGGTCTCCATGACGATCCTCCCGACCACGATGCTCCCATAATCGAGCACGATTGTGATACATGTTTTCAAAACTGGAATCAGAATCGTGATCTTCCATATCACAATTACTGAAATCCCGTTAGACGTGGAGTTAACTCTGCAACTTGCCTTTGTAAATCCTCAATCATCACATCATGAACGTTAAGATCACGGTTTGGGGCTTCCTCGTTCAGAACCTGCCCGCGACGACCACCAGCCATAAAAACTGATGAAATCTCACCCAAGAAGATGCCGAAGTTCTGATACTAACTGACACCGGGCAGAATAACGATTATTCTGCATGCTAATAGCAACAGATAATTGACAGGGAAGAACACAAGAATATTACCCAAAAAACACAGAGAAAATAACTCTAATGTTTAATCAAATTACTCAAATCAAAAGTATCTCTCACAATATTGAGGAAGAGCTCTATTTATAGTGCTCAAATAACTTGAATAATAAACAGCCTATTCCTAAAAAAAAATTAGAATCAAATAAAAATAACAAGCAGTCTATTCCTAAAAGAAAAAGTAAAGTCTAATCCTAAAAGAAAAATGCCTATTCCTAAAAGAAAAATTAGAATCAAATATTAAAATAACAAGCAGTTTATTCCTAAAGAAAAGGTAAAGCCTAATCCTAAAAGGAAACTAAAAAGACTTCTAATTAAATTGAAAGAGCAAAATAGGAACCCTAGAAACCTTAATTAGGAACCCTAGAAACCCAAATTAGAAACCCTAAAAACTCAAATTAGTAAGATGACACGAAAGACTGATATTGTTTAATCCGACAAATACCCTATCAATATTTTAACAAAAAAAATTTAATCAAAAAACCTGAAAAAAAAATTAAACTCAAAATTGTTTCATTAAAAAACGTAATGGTACATGTAAGGGTTAAGAAAGTGTAAAGGTACACAAGGGTTAAAATTGAAATTACAATAGCCATCAAATCACATTGAAATTACATCCATTTTGTTTATTTCTTCGGGTTAGTTTCTAGTCTTAGTACCGATGTACATAGGAATTGTATGCATTTTCAGTGTTGCAAAGTTGATGCTCCAATTGTTGGTGTTCCTAGTATATATCGAATACTAGGAGATGTTCCTATCCAATTCCTTGGTTTCGGTCCGTCACAATTCAATAAAGCATGGTAAATGTTACTTTCCAATTCTCCAACTAGTTTATGGCTCATTCCTTCCACAAGGCTTTGATGAAGGGAAACAGTCTTACTCTAGCATAGTTCATAATACTTCGTGCGTACACCTTTTGAGAGTTCCAAGTCTATGTTAACACCGTTCACAATAACACTGAAGTCTTTCAGATTTTTCATCTCCTTGATAATACTTTTTGCCAATCTAGCACCTTCCCTAACTTCCAAGTCAACCTCTTTGGTACTTCTTGTTTGTGGTCCCTCCAATGTAGAGGGCTTATTACTAATTGGCCTAACACATTGGGGACCAATTTGTAATAAGGAGGAAACTAGTGAAATAAAATGAGGAACCTAAATCGTGGGTTAGGTAGAGGAAAAGAGAAAAGGAAAAAAAAATTTCTTTGTTCATCTCTCTCTCTCATTGTGGGTAGGTTTGAGGGAAGGTTTGGGGGTTTGTGAACTGCCATTTTACTTTGTATTTGGAGAAGAAGATTGTGAAGACAATGTGTGCTCTTGATCATGGTGTTGGTAAAGGTTCAATCACAACATTCAAGTTCCTTTCCCCAATGGTTTTCTAGGGTTCTTCAACCCTAGTGTGTTGACAATTTATTTTATCAAAGTTTTGTTTGAAATCTACTTATTACTAGGTAAGGAATTTAGTAAACCCAGAAATTGTTAGCTCTCTTGAGGATTTGGAGAAACCCCTAATTTGTAAGGGAGGTTGTCATCCTATTATTGAAGTCATAGTGGAGTTTTTTCTTGACTAGGTCCCAGGGTTTTTCTCTTCGCTTTGGAGAGTTTCCTCGTTAACAAATTTCAGTGTCATTTTATTTCATTTGCTTGCATATATCTTATCTTTGTGATTTGAATACAGGATTTGGGTGTTAATACCCAACAGTGGTATCAAAACAAGGTTAGATTAACCGTGTGCGAATCATGGAGCAGAATAATAGTCGAATGGTGAGTTTTAATGGAAATAATTAGACTATCTGAAAATCAAAGACGGAGGACTTACTTTATTGCAAGGACCTCTCCGAGCCCATTGTTAACGATCAAAATAAACCGAAAAAATTGAGTGATGATGGATGTAAGAAACTTTATCGAAAGACTCAGGGTTATATTCGATAATGATTAGTTGATAGTGTGTTTTACCATGTTTCTACATAAACTTCTACCTATTCTCTTTGGAAGAAATTGGAAGGGTTGTAAGATAGGAAGACTGTAAGGAACAAAGCTTTCTTGATTAGGAAGCTTGTAAATCTGAAATATAAAAAAGGGATTTCAGTCGCAAGGCATTTGAATGAAATTCAGTGTGTTGTAAATCAACTCTCTTCCATGAAGATGAGTTTAGATGATGAGTTGTAGGCATTGCTATTACTTAGTTCATTGTCAGACAGTTGGGAGACTTTAGTTGTGTCTGCAAGTCTCTGCCCTAGATGGTGTTATGACAATGAACCTTATAACAAGTAGTTTGTTGAATGAAGAAGTGAGAAGAAAATCTTCTAGTGCATCTCAAACGGAGGCACTTGTTATAGAAAAGCGGGGGAGAAGTAAAAGTATGAAACCTCATAACAAATAAGCTTCCAGGGAAAAGTCTTGGCAAAAAATAAATGTGAAATGTTTCTATTGTGGCAAAATGGGTCACTACAGAAATGAATGTCGAAAAGCCAAGCTTAGAATTAGCAATTGATTAACTGTTTGTTCTAAGGCATTTAATGCATAAAGGTAATAAATTTGAATGAAAAAAAGGATAACATGTAAGAAAAGACCTTGAACTCTATTGGCTTTGGCTTTACTAGCTTTGTGAGAAACAACAAAGGATCTCCCCCCACTGCCCAATGCCGGCTTTCTCAAATTTCTTTTATAATCAACTAAATACTTTTCCTGATTTTCATCGACTAAACTAATCTCTTCTTTCGTTTTCGGAAGATGAGTTTTGCAAAGAGAATTGGGAAGTACCTATTCAACAAAAATCAATCTGTTATTGTTCCCAATGCTCCAACATTCGTGAGTTGTATAATTGAGTTTCATACTGCAGAATCGTGCTAACCAGCTTAAATCCAATTTTAACCTCTGTTCGGCTCAGTGTCCTCACAAAGTTTGGATATCTGGGATCTAGATTAGCTTGAACTTCCCTTGCATGCAGTGTAGCACTTAACTTGGCCTTACTATGACGAACTGAGGTTCTTTTTCCCCTGTAGGATCAAGTATTTACATATATATATATATATGAACCACTGCAATTATCAAAAGAAACACTACAATATTGTGAGACCCTTGTGTGGGCGGACCTGAGGGGGAGGGTGAGGGTGAGGGTTGGAGCCCAATAAGCCCAACAGGCCCGTGGATCCCCAGAGGGGTTGGGCTAGCTACCAAGGGGGATCATAGTCCCACATCGCCTGGGTGCGGGATGGTTATGTGCTATATATGTGCGAGGTTGGATCCCCATAGTAAGAGGCATTTTAAAGCCGTGCGGGCCGGTTGGGCCCAAAGCGGACAATATCTTACTATGCGGATCGGGTCGTTACAGAATGGTATCAGAGCCTGACCCAGCCGGAAGTGGGCCCTCGGGCAACGTGGAAGTTGTGCCTGTGTGGCCAACGAGGACGTTGGGCCTTAAGGGGGTGGACTGTGAGACCCTTGTGTGGGCGGACCTGAGGGGGAGGGTGAGGGTGAGGGTTGGAGCCCAATAGGCCCAACAGGCCCGTGGATCCCAAGAGGGGTTGGGCTAGCTACCAAGGGGGATTATAGTCCCACATCGCCTGGGTGCGGGATGGTTATGTGCTAGGTTGGATCCCCATAGTAATAGGCCTTTTAAAGTCGTGCGGGCCGGTTGGGCCCAAAGCGGACAATATCTTACTATGCGGATCGGGTCGTTACAAATATACTACCAAGAATACACTTCAAAACATGACCAAACAAACCTTGCAGATCCATCTGCAGAAGCCAAAGATAAACGCCTTGAGAACGGTATATCTTTTTCAGCTTCATCCTCTTTTTCTTCCGCAAAAGTACTAAATCTGTCTCCTTCAAAAACTCATATCGAATAGCAAACATTTCACATTAGACAGTAATAAAGTAGTTTATGTACCTAGTTCATCAGGATCATCGCGAGATGACGCTCATTCTGCAAGTCATCCTCTTCCTCTTCTGATGTTGTCTCTTTCCATGCGAACCTGTGAACTCGATCAAAATGAACTTTAGGCTGAACTGATGAATAGATGTTTCATTCAGCATTTCAAGGTACTTAGTGTTTCATTCGCCGAACTGAAAGAAAATACTAGGCTGAAAATTAATAAATTATGTTTATGTTTTAAAAGATAACACCCAAACAATTCGAATTTCAACCAACTGAAATTGGAATTTAAAAACGAAAAACATCAATAAATAGGTGAAAATATCATCTATATTTTTATTAGATTAGATAAGGCTATCAATTTAAAAACTCCAGATATTAATTAATTGGAGGTTTTATTGTGCATCTTTTGAATTTATATGATTAACTTTATCTATAGAAATTAACTCTGGTTGGCTTGAAGTTGTCGACGAATCTGCAGATATCCAAACTTTCCAGCACCTAGCGAAGACCTCTCAAAATATATGGCAAATATCCGGTTGTTGCTTTGTATCTTTGTTGAACCTGAAGATGCATAAACAGTGCACATGCACAAGTCATTAGTAGAAAATATGTGTAGAAACAGAAAATACACATCAAGTTACATAGCTAACCTGAAGAATTTGTTCGCTACTTCGAAGACTGTTCCATCCAATCACAAAAACTGTGCCCCCAGAGCCTCCACCTGTAATTTTTGCCCCATATAATGTACCATTTTCAGATTTAGACAACATGTGTTGCATCTCCTGCACTAATCTTACAAGCCTATCTGTTCCATCCGACCCGTATCCACAAACACTGTAACTGTAGTGGCACTGCAATAAAAAAGAATGTAATGGAATGAACTCCCTTGCCTCTTTGTGTACATATACTGAAAGTTGTCTCTTAAGTATTCTGAAGAATTAGGATCACATATTTTCTGAATATGAAATTTGGACACCAGGATCATATTACTTGTCCAAAGAAAGTAAATACCTGATACATGAGTTCTCCAAGAGAAGAAAGTTGCTCACTTGAAGAATCAACAGTCAGTATTGATTTAAAGGCCTGTGCATCAATAACATCCAGCAGCAAGTTTCAGTTAGAACCCATTTCGACAATATTAGCAGCACCAAATGATTGAAATTCCAAGATTTCCTAGTTGTGAATCAATATGCATGAAAATATAAATGTGGTACTGGTATAGGAATCCAATAGAAGATAAACTCTGATCATATTTAACTACACCATAAAGGGCTTTTTGTTATGGATTTTACATGTTGCTAAGATGAATTGTAACACTTTTGTGCCCATATTAAATGAGGTGATGCTAATATTTGTATCACCAACCAACCCATACTAATCCAATAATTGTATCATCTATCAACCCATACTAATGGAATAATTGCAACATCATAAAACTAATAATACTAAATTTTATATAGTTACATACACTAGCTAATACTAATTTCAAATGAAATTGATACACAATTTTGCTTTGTATCATTTAAAAACTATAGCTAATTTCAAACATTTTCCAAATTAAAAAAAAAAGCTAAAATGGATAGTACACATCCAAAATTTTTATAAACTACTACATTCAAATCTTCATAAACTACTACATTCAAATCTCAGAGGTATGTATAGAAAAAACATATATTTTAAATGAATATCAAAGTAAACAAGTAGTAAGAAAATAATGTGCCAACAGAAGTTATATGAAAGATTGTATGTGCTCTTATTGATTCATCAATGTAATCGAATGAAACATGTAAAAGAATGGACAATAATATCTAAATCCAAAAAAAAAAAAAAAAAACGAACTAGCTTGGTACATTTTGTTTATGCCGACTACATACTAGCAATCTTGTCTGATACTAGCACTACTACAAATATTAGCTTAGGTAACGCCACTTAGATAGCGCTTTTTTAAAGAGCTATCCAAGTGGGCACTAGGATAGCGCTTATTTGTCTTTAAAAAAAAAAAAAAAAAAAAAACGCTACAATAGCGCTTTTAATTTTTTTTTTCAGTTAAGTGCTATCTTAGTTATGTCTTAGATAGCGCTTTAAAAAACGCTATGAGAAAAAACGTTACCAAAGCTACCATAGCGCTTTTAAAGTGCTTGCATAGCGCTTCGATTTTGATCAAATATCAAATTAAATCTCATTGTTTCAGATCTTGATACGATCGGACGGTTAAGATCACAAGCCCTCATTTTTTCAGATTTTGGTTTCCTCGACATTTAGAATTCCCCTTTTCAAACACATAGAGAGGCGATGAGGCGAGGAGGCAAGGAACCAGAGGAGGCGAGGAACCGAGGAACCGAGGAAGGAGGCGAGGAACCAGAGGAGGCGAGGAACCGAGGAAGGAGGCGACTCAGGCGAGGAACCAGAGGAACCAGAGGAGGCGAGGAGGCGAGGAACCGAGGAGTCGGAAGCTCATTTAAATCTGGGTATTTTGTTTCAAGTTTATATCTTTAGAACCGGGTTGGTTAAGCATGCTTTGATTTTGAATGGGTTTTCATTAGTTTGGTTTTGATTTGCCTTTTGTGCCCTAATTTTTTGATTTTCTGAAACGAAATTGAATCATGTTTATGTTTACATGGGGTTTGATTGTTTTGGTTTATTTTTATGAAATTGACAATGGACTTTGATTATGGTGCTTAAATTTGTGATTTTTTGTGAAACAGACTTGAACAATTTTGACCTAATGAATTGGGAATCTAATTTACAATGGGTTTCTTCTTATCAGGTGTTGGAGTTAGCAGGAAAAGCAGCGAGAGACAACAAGCAATCCAGAATAGTGCTATGACACATACAATTGGCAGTGTGAAATGACGAGGAGTTGAGTAAGTTGTTGGGTGCAATCATTGCCAATCTTGCTTCATCGGGCTTTCTTCTTGTCGCTTTTCTTCACTTCACTCAACTCTGATCAACTCTGTAATCTGTTTTCTGAGTTATCTAACTAGCATCATATTGTTATTTGTTATTCTCTTATTCCAACAACCTTATCTTGGTGAGTTCTTACTTAATATCAGTCAGATTT
Source organism: Berberis thunbergii (assembly GCA_003290165.1). Taxonomy (NCBI): domain Eukaryota; kingdom Viridiplantae; phylum Streptophyta; class Magnoliopsida; order Ranunculales; family Berberidaceae; genus Berberis; species Berberis thunbergii. Next base: position 62,952 of record QNQO01001806.1, read on the forward strand.
TGATCATTCCTTTTTATTTGTTTATGGGCAGGTTCTGATGAACTTAACAAATGACAATTCTGTAGGGTGTAAGCAAATTGCTTCTCACGGGGGACTAGAAACTGTGTTTGCCTTAATTGTTGGGCACTTTCCTATGTTCAGTAGCTTGTCCCCAAACAGTCGAACAGAAGAGACTATGATGCGACTCGAATCTAGTTCAAAACTTGAGCATCGGAATGACAGACATATCGAGCTCTTCACTCAATCAAGACTCTAAAATTTTGGGTTTGGGGTTTTTAGGTTCTGAGTTCTCCATATTTGCAGCGCATGCCATCTTCTGCCCATCAGGTAAAAACCATTTTTTTTGTGTTTAATTTTACCATTTCTCCTTTGGGTTTTTTCTGATTTTGACCATTTGTTTGCAGAATGGAAGAGGAGAAGGAGAGAATGGGAATGAAGTGAAGTATGATTTGAGGAGCAGAGGACTGTTTGATATCATCTAGGTATGAGTTTATTCACTCATATTATGATTCTTTTACTTGTATCCTGATTTTCGTTTCTTTGGGTTTATGGCAGCCTGGAGCGCATCAATCTGAGTCTAACAGATCTACTTTGAAGGAGGAAAATTCAAAGTATGGACCACACTATGATTACGAAAGAATATAACAATTCCAACTTTAATTTTTGGTAACTCGAACTTCATTGTTTGTGTGTCTCACTTACTGGTTGGTAAAATTTTCTCTTTAAACTTTGTAATAAATAACATGATTTAATATCTACCTTCAGCTTCCTACTGATTTAGATTCCTTGGTATCCAGATGCTATTAAGTTCGAAACAACATATATAGTAGCAGTCACTGAACAACTGATCATGTAATAAAATTCATAAATCATACATAGGTGTAAGCAATTTGTAGCAGTGTTATTGATATAGATATTGCAACTTAAGTTACTTGTTTATTCAAGACCACTGAGGGGTCTTTGATAGGAAAATATAGTCTTGTTTGTACATCCAAATTTGTGAGGGAACTAGTGTCTTTTTTATCATATGACTAGTGAATATCCATTGTTTTATCATCCCCATGTGAAATTCATTTATTGTGGGAGGTGTGAGAAAACAAGGTATGTTCCAGAGGTGTACAATCATGCCTATATTTAAAGATTTTCCTGTGAAAACATTCCACAGTTACGGTGGAACCAAGTGTAGCCTAGGTGTCAAAAGTCACTCCTTGCGTTTATGAAGATGTCTCTTTGTGTATCTTTGCAACAAGGAAGTAAATTTTAAACATCTGCTCTTCTGTGGGGTCAGTGAAAACCATATCTATATAACTAAAATATGAAATCAATTAGATAGCCATAAACATGAAATCAAGTAGATATCTTTGTGTATACCTGCATACATTGTTTGTGCTACTGCTATCCATTGGAGATGCTCTTGGAAAGCAAGTATGGCGCCGGGGGCAACATTATTTAAGTTGTAATGTGATAATTCAAATGTGATAGGTTCTTTGCTATACATGATGAGGCACTTTCATGGGGTTGTAAATCTTATTCAGTGTGCATTTATCTTGTTAGAGTTCAGCTGTTGAAAGTTTAAGAGACTCGCAAAATTGTACTACAGAAAGAGCAAGGCATGGCCTTTGCACGTGCTGTAGCTGCCAGTTTCGACATGGATCACATAGAGGACTTGATATCATTTGGTGAAAGTTTCGGGGCCACACGTCTAATGTAAGTTGTGCTCCTTTATGTTCTCTCTCTCTGTTTTTTTGGGTCATCTTCACTGTTGTTTTAGATTTGATTTGGCCTTTACCTTTATGTTTTGAAATTTGTGAGTCATCTGCTAATAATTCTTCTTCGGTTCTGTTGCAACAAGGAAGCATGCTTGCGGTTTGTCCATCTGCTAATAATTCTTCTTCGGTTTGTGAGTCATCAGCAATACTTGGAAGTCTGCAGCATACTGTATGTACACCACTCACTCCACATATTTGTTTATTTATTCATTTGTAGAGCTTCTATATTTCTGTGATTTCAGATTCTTAGTGTATATTTTTTGGGATCATAAAATTTAATGTGTATTTATTTCTTTAGTTATTTGATGTAGAGCTTCTATATCTTTTGTTTGACAGATGGTGTAAAATCCAGGAGGAATTAGTCAACACTACCAAGCAGGTGGTTAGGCCAGATTCTATGATTAGGGGAAATAAGAGGCCCTACAGTAACCTCGTATAATCAGACATGTAAAAGCCATTCACACACTAGGCACCAACTGAAGTCTTCGACTAACCATAGTAGTCAAACAATAAATTAATGCTCGTTGAATATTCATTTAACACCAGACCTTTTGTTAACATAGGGTAGGTTTTTAGGGTGGATGCATCCCATCTTATTAGTTGTTACTTATTAGGTACTTGAGCTTGTTTTTAACTGTAGAAAAGGTTTTACAATAGTATATTAGAAGACTACAATTATTATTCTTTTTTCTTGTTTGATGTCACTTCCATATCTATATTCTCTGTGATTATAACTCTAGGCTTAGTAACTCAAGAGTATAATGATAGTCATCTTTACCTTGTGCTTGCTGAAAAATACAACTGATCTATTTAGCTATTTCTTTCACAGAGATTCTGATTCTTGGAACTGGGAGGTGTGTGGATCCTAAAGTTCGACGCTTCGTTCGTTCGACTGGCATGAAATTAGAAGAGATAGATTCGGTATACTCTTATTAGCCTACCCAAGTTTTTTTGGTTTTTGGTTTTTTTAGCTAGTCTCCTAGTTGCTCATTTCTAATTATTTTGATTTCCGAGTCTGTAAGAGCATCTTCAGTAATAGTCCATCCTCAAACACAAAGGGCTTGAATTGAGGGACTTCTTTTGAGTTTTAGCAGGACCTCCTCCATTGGTGAAATTGACATATATGTTTGATATTGTTGTTGAGAGCTTCCTACGCCATCAATATGCTATTTAGCACGGGTAGCTCCACCCATATTATTGACGTGGATTATTTGATTCATGGAAGTATTGACAAAAGGAGGGCCTTATGACATATCCTGAATCGTTTCCTTTTCTCTCTGATTGTCCAGAGAAATGCATCATCTACTTTCAACATATTGAACGAGGAAGGAAGGATCACAGCTGCTGCACTTCTTCCCTATGGTGTTTCTTCATAACTTGAGGTAAAGTACCAATCGAAAACTCCCTACTACTTGTACATTTCTTTCAATTCTTGGCCACTAACTGCATTTTCAATGCCACATATTTGTGTATTTATTCATTTAATGTGTATGCCACAACTTCACTTGTAGTTGCTGGTGGAGTTGCTCTATGGGGCTCTACAGGGATGATTTCTGTGAGCATAAAATCTTTCTAATATTTACTGCCCTTCAGATTTCATTGCAGTTAAAAGATTAATACTGATCATATCTGTTATATGCGAACTTAAGAGTTATTGATAGCTTGTATGATATTTATTGAACGAAAGTTTAATTTGTGCATTCTGTTTCTGCAGGCCATTGATAGGCTTCCTTTAGTTCCCGGAGTTCTTGAGCTCGTTGGAATTGGTTATTCTGGGGTAAGTTCCACACCTATTACTGCTACTATATATATGTATTAGTTGAGAAGGCTGTTATCAAGAAATATAGTTGGACCTTTAGTCATATACATTTATCTTACTGATACAAAACCCTTTGTGTTTGGCAGTGGTTTGCATATATATAGTAGCAGTAATAGGTGTGTTCTTGTATTTCAGGTTAAGATTTATATACCGACTTAGTGTGTGTGTGTGTTGTTATACTTATACAATGCCATGATGCAATTTCAGGTTATGCGAGGATACAATTTGAAGTGGCGGTAGAATCTGAGAAACATTCAGCGGTGCCGCAATGTACAGACGAAGTTAGGACTGTAGGAGAAGCTGTTGGCCATTTCATTTCGTGGCCAAAAAAGCTGGTGTATATATATGATAGCATATTAACAATTTTGTATGAATGCTTAAATTATATTTTGAATGAATGAGAAACAGTTAGTTATCATGTTGTGTCTTTATTGATTGATTGAACGTTGTCATTATTATATTAAATATTATATAAAAAATATTATATGGTAGTTAATAAAAAAAATTCACTGAAATTAAATAGTGCTTTAGAAGCTAATTAAAAAAAAAAAATCAAAAAAAAAAAAAAAATCAACAAAATTAAATAGCGCTCATAAAAGCGCTATGCAAGCTAATTTAAAAAAAAAAAATTAGCGCTTACATAGCGCTTAATAAAGCACTATCTAACGAAGCGCTATTCAAGTACGCGCCTTGCATAGCGCTTTTTTGAGCGCTATCTAAGCCTATTTTTAAGCGCTATGCAAGCCTATATTTGTAGTAGTGTAGCAAGTTACACTACACCAAAAGGCATGTTTAGCTACATGGAGGTGGCCACGGAAATCAACGGCCAAAAACCATGGCTAAAAAATAAAAACCGTGGCTATAATCACTACACCAAAACGCTTGGCCACGGTTCGAAACCGTTGGTTTGTTTGCCACGGCTAAAAACCGTGGCTATAATGGCCAACGGCTTAAAACCGTTGCTATAAAATGAAAATGCACGTGTGTTGCATGTGGATGTGTGGAGAAGTCGAGTCGATTTCTCGCGGGCTAAAAAAATTCCGCGGTTGCGAAAAAAATTTGCGTTCCCGCTCCATCTCCCCCCAACTCTGCACTTTTCAACTCTTTGTTTCAAACCCTAAAATTTGTTCCATCTCCCCACAGATCTTCTGAAAGCACAAACTGATCTCCCGAAACCCTAAAATTTCGCAGTTGCGAAAAAAATTTGCGTCCCTTCTCCGGTTCTTGAAGGAGAGTTCGTCGGTGCCTCCAATGCTGAGTTTGGTGAGAATAAGAAGAAGAAGAACACACTGATCTTTCCGTCCCTCCTTCGGTTCAGATCTTCTTCTAGGTAAGATTTTTCTTCTGCTTTAGATCTCCTCTTCTTCTTCTTCAGATCTGTTTCAGATTTAATTTTTTTTCTTTCAGCTACTAGTGTTCTTTCGCCTCTGTTGGGATCTTCGAATCATAAAGCATTGCCAGAAGGAATGCAAAACCTCACTGCTTTGAGACAACTAGAGATTTACGGTTGCAGTGAAGAGCTAGAGAGAAGATGCGAGAAGGACAAGGGAGAAGACTGGTTCAAGATTGCTCACGTTGAACATGTTGACATCACAAGCTATCGTTGTACTGGATGGGACTAAGTGAGTAGTTGTGTTTCCTAAAGTGTTTGATTATATGCCTCTACAAATTGATCTTTTGATTGGGTTGAATTTTTTTTTAGTTTTGGTACTTATTCAAGTGTACTGAATTAAACAAAACTGACGAGTTAACTAAGTTTTTTTTTTTTAAAATTGTCATAAGGAGGATAAGGCAACTAAATGCAAGATCTGCCTGAATGAAAGAAACTTGAATTCATGAATGGAGGTTCCACCCGATTCAAGCTCCTTTAGAGTTAATGGTGAGGTAATTTCTCAACCGGTGACAATTTGGAGTCTTTCATTTTTGCTCATGGTTGAAGATAAGATATTTGATGTAATGTCGCTTAATTCTGGATAGTTATGGATCTGTCTTTGCTACTGGTAAATGTTCACAGGTTAGAATTAATACCTTTGGGTGGGCTGTTTGTCCAGGGAAAAAATAAATTTTATTTTATGAAGAAACTTGTAGTTGTCTACCTAATAGTAAAGCAACCCTCCCTAACATGAATTCTTGGGTTTGCCCTGGTCAGAGTCCCTGTAGAATAAACCATGGCTGAATGGATGAGATGGTGCGCAGACAAAGAGGCTGAAGAGAGTTTGCTAGAATGGGTGATAAAATAGAAAATTTAGATCATATCATGCACCACATCTTCATCCAGGAATTGTTGTCATCAAAACATTTTTAGTGTATTTTCAGTATAGCGGTTTATCTTTGATATGTGAAGTTTCCTTTTACAATTTAGATCATATCTTATTTCTCAACCATTGTAATCAGGGTCCCCATTATGATTTTCTTTAGACCAACTTCTGGAAGCACGGCCTGTGTTGCAGTCATTCAAAATAACCAACTTGTAGTTGCAAATGTTGGTGATTCTCGCTGCGTAATATCAGGGAAGGGTCAAGTAAAGTTGTATTTATTTGTTTGTTTTTATTTCTTTTTGTTTTATATTAAATTAGCAAATACTGTAACAGAAACATTTTAAGTGCCTGTTCATACTTGTTACACATACATGTCTGCCCATGGATCATTATGGACCGTTCAATTGGCGGGCATGATGTCGTTTAACTGATTAAGTAACCTCCAAGCAGTCAAATTTTTTTAATTATATTTGGTGTGATGGATAGGATAGTATGGTCAAAATGAAGACTGAACACTACTACAAATATAGGCTTGCATAGCGCTTAAAAATAGGCTTAGATAGCGCTCAAAAAGGCGTTATGCAAGGCGCGTACTTGAATAGCGCTTAATATAGTGCTATCTAAGCGTTGATTTTTTTTTTAATTAACTTCAATAGCGCCTTAGAAAGCGCTATTTTTTTTTTAAAATAAGCGCTATCTAAGTTATTTGATTTGTTTTTTCTATTTTTCCGATACCGATTTTCTGGGCTAAATATAATATTTAATATAATAATGACAACGTTCAATCAATCAATAAAGACACAACATGATAACTAACTGTTTCTCATTCATTCAAAATATAATTTAAGCATTCATACAAAATTGTTAATATGCTATCATATATATTTGTTCGTAGCACAATACTAATAATTATCTTAAACTACAGGCATAATTAAAATGTTTTGCTTCAGCTTTCCATTTTCTCCTTGAGAAATCGGTTGTACAAGTATCCTGACCAATTGATTACGAAATTCTCCATGCATTCCTTCAAATGAAACCTCTTCAAATGAAACTGCACGATCAATCTTTCCACCATGCATTCCTTCAAATCTCTGTGCACACAAGAAACAAAACATTCAATCGATTCAATTACTGCAACTATGCAACATATTAGTAGCAATAACATTAGAGACTGTTACACATACCTTGGGTTGAATTACAAGGATGTTAGGTGCTTTCAGTATAGACATTTAAGTAATGAGCTTCCAGTTTCAAATACAGCTAGCTGCTGCAAGATCAGCAGAATAAGAAGCAAAAAATCCAGTCAGCTGGTAGCTAGGGTTTAGGGTTTAGGGTTTAGGGTAAATGACCTCCTAACTTCAATGACAAATGGATTGAATGAGAACCTGAATTGTACTTCAAGATTCCTGATATTACCCCTTATACAGATTGTTTACCAATTTCTTCAGCTTCTCTGTTGTGAATTTAAAGTAAACTTGATAGTAATTATTGTTTGTAGCTTACCTTCCCTATGGAGCATGCTAGTGGGGCCTCTGTGCATATCATCATGTGCATATCATTATCTCATCATAATAGGAACTTTAATGTTTGACAATGCATGGTTCCCTTCTACCTCCATAATAGGAACTTTCGAAGTCTAATCCTGCATATACCTTAAAGTATGGAATTCATACTAAGTACATTCAAATCCTTACAAAAGGAAGAATGATATTTATATGAAGAATGATTCAATTGAATGTTCTTCACTTGGTAGCTGATGGATGCCAATGTTACAACTTCATTCTGTATATGTAACCTTTCTTTTGCTTCAACTGTCAGGTGAAGCCCATCACTCCAGTGTCTCCCCTGTCAAAACATGTAACAATCAAGAACATGCATAGTCATATTCAATTGACTAAAGAGGGACTAAAGAAGAGGAAGAAAGGAATCTAGCCACTAAAAACAAAAGACTGGATGAAGGAAAACATGCATACAATGTAATGCAGATCTTGCTTAAATGCTGCTGCTATTTTTTGTAGCTTTATAGTATCGATCACTTGGTTTCTCTGTAGGGTAGTTGGCACCTGCTGCTGCTATTTTTTTGCAGTTTTACAGTGTAATGCAATTGTATTCTGCATGCTATGAGATGGCAACTGCTGCTGCTGAGGCAAATAAGGCATGGATTTTGGTAGTGGCTTCCTTTCATTGCACTGCTGGGACTGCATACCCTGAAATGTGGTAGAAGTTCATAACCAAAGAAGACCATTAATAAAGGTAAAATCATTTTTGAAAACTAAACAATAAACATTAGGGGTGGGCACGGTTCGGATCGGTTCCAAATTTGAAGGAACCTAACTCGAACCGTTTACATTGTAACGGATCCGGTTCGGTTCGGTTCCCTTCATTTTGATAATTGGAACCGAACCTAACTCGAACCGTTCTAAACGGTTCGGTTCCTACGGTTCCAAACGGTTCCAATCATATGCATACAATTCATATCCATACAGATCATACAAAAAAATTGATCCATCATATTCATCTAGATTCATAAGAGATTCAATCAAGAAGAACAGGAAAAATTGCATTAAAAAAAAAACAGAAAAATAAATGTTCACCCCCCTGCTGATAATTGGTTCTTTTTCTAACAACTTCAACAATCTCCACTAGCTTTAGACACAACTCCTCCTTTGCTGCTACTGTTGCTTCAACCACTCAAATTGATTCATCAAACAACACTGAATCATCTGCTTCACCGCCTCTATCGGCTCATCAAAAGACAAATCAGATAGAGAACCAAGCGATCGTCTGAGATATTTTTATTCTTTGTCGAGCGATAGCCACCACCTGGTCCACCTCCATCGGCTCATCGAGAATCGATCGATCGTCTGATATCTCTCTTTTCTTCATTTTCTTCCTCTTCAAACTCTTTTTCGAATTTCTACTTCTGCCCTTCTCTGTGTGTTGGTCGAAGCGTCTCTACTCCTTGGAGACGAGAGGAAAAAAAAGTGTGTGTGAGAGAGAGGAGACGGAGATCTCCTGCTCCTTCTTCTCGAGACAGAGACCGAGAGAAAGAGGAGATCTATTGACTGTTGCTTCTTCTTGAGACATCTTCTCGAGACAGAGACAGAGACCGAGAGCGAGAGGAGAGGGAGAACTCCAATCGTCTGATCGTCCTCTGCTCCTCCTCTTCACATCTCCTCTCCTCTCCTCTCCATTCTTCCATTACTATTTCTTCCATTACACAGTGTATACACTAGACAAGTATTCTGACCGAGAGAAAGAGGAGATCTATTGATTGCTGCTACTTCTTCTTCACATTTCCTCTCCTCTCCATTCTTTCATAGAGAGACAGAGACAGACCGAGACAGAGACAGAGGAGATAAAGATTAAAGACTAAAGAGTCAAAGACAGAGTGACAGAGGAGATAAAGACAGAGAGAGGAAGATTTTTTTGTGATTCACCAATTCCTCTCAAGTAATGGGTTGGAATTGGAAACTAAATTGGAATTGGAAACTAAGTAATAATGGGTTGGGAGGTATATTCATTCGGTTCGAAACGGATCGGAACCGAACCGTTTGAAAAAAAAAAAAAGAACCGAAACCGAACCATTTAAGAACGGTTCCGGAACCGAACCGAATTGTTTCACATTTTTAAAAATCAGAACCGAACCGTTTGGAGTAAAACGGTTCGGTTCGGTTTGGATCCGCGGTTCCTCGACCCGTTTGCCCACCCCTAATAAACATGCACTCTTAGACCATACAAGGAGAAAAAAAATAAGTGCATCCTTAGAGCTCTCAAGATATAGTATTTTAGGTTTACTAGACCACTTTCATGTCTTCAAATCACATGTATCACACAGTGAATCAAATAAACAAATATTCCTGTGAAAATATATGTTTCTTAAAAATTATATGTTTCTTATAGAGAATTCAGTTATATTCTACTCATCGTGCAAGCTACGCTATACAGGTATCTTCCTTTTAGGGCTACTGACTGTGTTCTACCATGACCTCCTTACATTGCAGGGCATAATTATGAAAGATGCACCACCATGGCTATAACAGTTTGCATTACATGCCTCAGAGATTGTAACCAAGTTATACTTACCGCCATTCAACCATAGGACCAGAGGCCTTTCTTCAGGTTGCCAATGCAGATAACACACTGCAAAGAATGCATTGATTGCTGCCTTCTTCCTGACAAACAGATAAATTGAATAACAAGCTTCCAATGAACACCAGCTGGAGAAGTATGATCAACTCTTCCAAAAACATGGTGAGCTCAGCTGTAATCTTGTTTTCCAGTTCTGAACAAGAACTCCTTCAAATGCTGTAGTTAATTAAAAAAAATGATGTTATATGACTTGCATAATATATATACGTTCAAGAAGAGAAGTTGTACTACACCTAAAAGATATGTGTATTTTTGGTATATGGTTCAAATGGACCTTCATTAAATAAACACAATTTGTTCTTGGCTTCAATAGAAAATGGCTTCAAATAAAAAATGAAAAAACTCTGAAATCCATTCATCTATAGTTATGAAGGATGGAAATACTTCCTGTCACTTGAACAAAGATCTTGTTCTACTCGTTGATGCAGTGTGTTTTGATGAATACGAGTACAAATTTTCATCAATCTTTGGCGACTCTTCCCCAAGAACAAAGGACAGAATAAGCATATCTTAATTTATGGTCTCTAAAATAATTTTTATTCAACTTCAATTCTTAAATTCAGAATTACAAATTGGGGCTATTTTTATAGTTAGGAATTATGGAAATACTTGCTCTAAACACTTGAACACTGATCTTGTTCTAGTTACTTGTATTGGCAGATAGGCTCTTTTTATATCGTCATTTTTTCTATTTTTTCTTCATTGGAAGATAAGCTCAATGACTTCTAAGTAATAATACAGAAGCATCTCAGGAAAAGCTCTTAAACCCCAAAATCTCATTATAGTTTAGATCAAGCGAGTATCAGTGCTCCTAAAATAATTGGATTATGAAGTAAGTTTATTATTATGTATGTTAGACCCTGTCTTCCTTATTCCTTGAAAAAACTACCTCAGCGGGGTTTTCTTAGTTTACCTGTTTCTAGGAATTTATAACTTGTCCAAATCTCATCTCTTGTTTACGCTAGTGTTGGTTTAACAAGACTTAGCAGGATACACTTCCAATTCTTTATAAGTGAATCTCCACAACCATTAAAGTCAAACCTATACATCTCATTCGAGTGTGAAATCAACTCTGCTCAAGTAAGTTCTATGTTGTGCTAACATATAGCATTAAATGTATAAGTAATCAAGGGAAAAAAATGTCATCAGAATTAAGATACAGAGTACCACTCTGCATATATAATTCTACCACTGTTGATATGATTTCATTTTGCTATCTTCGAACACAACTAGCATTGTCATAACTGAGAAACATCGACAATAAAATGCCCTTATCAAATTCAAACTATGCCGAATAAACATTAAAAGAATTATTTAATCCTCCAATTTATTGTGAATCCAAATTTTCAAAATAAGAATAAACACTAATGGATGTTATATCTATGTCGTTTGTGTTCTTTCTGACATAACACATAAATGACAACTTGAAAACACTTTCTAAATAGCAAAAGTGAAGAGAAAAAACAACCTTGCACACTCAAATTGCTGTAGATGAAATAATAAGAAACTAAAATTTAAACAAACCAATTAGGGATATTTCTTTTGTTGGTTTTCTATTGAGCAATCTTTATACTCTATGATCTTTTAGAAATAAAACTTCTAAAAAAGTTGTAAATCTGTTGCAATTAGAGCATGCTTGATGCATCAGTACTGATAAAACCAAACATGCATGCAATCAGGTGATGCGTGCAGATGAAATTACAAGAAACTCAACAAGGAGTAAATAAGTAAAGCACTATGCAACTTAGATCACAAACAGTTATTGGTTCATCTATCCGCGGTTGAACAAACTATTTACCTATTTAAAAACTAAAAATCCAATGTAGTTAGAAACAAATGTTCATCTATCTATACATCCATATAAGCGCAGGGAGTTATATAGAAAGAACCAATATGAAAATAACTCATGGTTGTGCCTCGATAAGGTAGGGATACATGCAAACATGCATTCACTACATATTAATTTAGTTAGAGAGGCTTACTTGATCCAACACTATCGAAATCAATCATGTCTGAATAAACAGATGGAGTCTTTCAACTCCTCTAACTGTGGAGCCTCCAAGGATGATCCTGCATTTGTACCCAGTGGTAAGTAACCACTTAATGAGTTGAGTGGTGATAAAAAAAACCCAATTATATTTGCTTCCTGGCTACCACCAATTTCTTACACCTGCTAGAATTAACACAAATCAAGCTGTAACAATGCATTGCGCAAAAACTAAATTCGTCAAAATGACAAACTAAAATCATGACTTACTTTTCACATTTATACTTGTTTGCTCCATCCAAAACCTCGGCATCAAAGAATCGATCCATGGCATCTTTAAGAGAAGTAGAGTGAAAGAGGTCAAGACTGATATCCATAATCTCATCAGTGTTATTGGAGTCAACACCACAGGAAAGGCACTTCACCTGACTTCTCAATGCACCTCCGAAAATCTCCTTAACAATAGTGCTGTCACCTCCTGCTCCCGTTGCTGTTGCTGTTCCATTGGCGGTGGTGTAATGGAGCTTCTTGAGGCGGAGACAGGTGTTATGACAGGCATCGATAACGTAGCGCAAGAACTCGTGAGCGTCCTCCTGTCTACCGTAGCGGAAATGATCAGCAAATATGGTGAGGCAGCTGTTGATCTTGGAGGGGGCGTCGAGAGTGGCGTCGAGGGTGAGAGAGCGAACAATTCGCCTTTTGAGAATGCAGAAAGGGCAATTGTTGTTCTTAGGGTTAGGGTTGCGGTCACAAAGAGAGGTGTGTTGATTGTTGAGACAGAAATTGGCGAGTGGTGGTGTGTAAGTGAGGCATTGAAGAACGTTGTTGAGGTAGCAAGTGTTGCCGAGGTTCTTTAACCCTAGGGGAGGAGAGGGAGCGGAAGCGGCGCCAATTGTTTTGAGCCTGTCGTGGATTCATTTTCTTTCAGTTAAAGATATCTTGGTTAGATGATTTTTTTACTATATATATTCATGACTGAGCCTTATTTTTGGTACCAGTGTCAGCATTATATGAATAGCGGTCCTGAATAATCTTTCAGTCATCCACTGTGTTCTGCACACAGTTTATTAGAGTATGGCATAGTATGACGAATAAGACATCTCTTTTCCTAATTTAAATGACTCTTCATATATTGTTTATGGTATTCTTGATTTTTAGGTTGAATTATGTGATGATGATGACTTCTTGTGCTGGCATTTGGGAAGCTCTTTTGTTCTAACTTTTGGTTTAAGTTTGTTGTATTGGAGATTTGAGATTTAAAACACACGTTGGCAACAACGTCTGAGGAAATTAAACTACAACTATGTCATAGTAGGATATGATAGTAAAATAAATTAACTATTGCAAACCAAAATGTATCAATTTATCTGGGTTTGGTGATTGATGAATTTTCATGATAAAAATGGTGTGACCTACAAATGATTACTTAGGCAAGTACTGTACTTTGCATGGAAATGAGCCAGAATAATTCCTGCAGTTTGTAGGGTGAAAAGAGTTATAGGAAGGGACTTGCTTGAGTTGATATGGATGAACTTGTAAACTAAATGATGCTAATCTTTAATGAAGTATACATGAGAAAATTAATTCTTAAACCTGCGAACATTAGGAAATATATTGTGATAACTGCTGTGGCAATTTTTACATTTCTGTCTGACCTCTAGTTGGCAATTTTTCATTTTTCTTTACATTTATCTATTCAATGGCCGTCATTTTCTCTTTGATGATATTACTTGATATCTTGCAGGAACTGGAGGGGAAGATACGCACACAAATGAGGTGGCCTCAAGATTCTTAATTATTACTGGATCAACGAGGTTTTTCAGATAATTTCTAAATGCTTTTTTTTTTCCTTTTTTTTTTTTTTTTAATTCCTTGGCAAGTTATGAAGCATGTTATGCCTTTCACAAGACTCGACCTACAAGTATTATGAGATATTCCTGGCTGATGCTGCCCATAACACAATTAGGAATGATCCTAGAATAAACTAGATATCCAATCCTGTCCACAAACACAGGGAACTTCGGGGGCTCACATATGCTGGAAAGAAGTACAGGGGACTGCGCGGCAAGGGGCACTTGCATCACAAGAACATACCTTCTTGAAGGGCCACATGGAAGAGGAACAACACCCTCTCCATTCGTCGTTACCGTTAGTTTTGCTGGTATTGTTTACTTTTGTTTTTCCCTCAATCTAGAAAAGTAGCTCCCTTACCCTTGGTTGTTATTGTTAATTTTTATGCTTGCTAGTGTTTTTTATATGCATTCCTGGATTTCTATTAGAAGGACAAAGTTAACTTTTGGAGGAGAAAAGTTTAAATCTCAATTGAACATGAGTTTAGTTTTGGACTATTCAAGTAGCTGCCATGTGTCTTCAATTGAACCTTTTAGTGAAGTTTGCCTGATTTATTAATCTGAGTGATTGGTTGTCTTGCCGAAATCCTTGACCAGATGATATCCTGATGCTTTGATTAAGCAATGGAAACTTTACTATTGAGCATGCTATGTACTCAAGTCTTATAATCTCTCAGTGTTTGGAGACTTGCTCATAAGGGTGATATTGTTTTGAAAAATGCCTAGTAAAATTTTCAAAAATTAAATGAGTGTTCAATTTTTTGACATTTACCTGCTCCATAGTACATACAATCCTGCATTTTTTTAGTCTTTAAATGCCTCTGGTGAGATTGTTGAATCGGGTTGTAGCTGTGATGCAGACAAGCTGTTGTGCATGGAACATATGAAGGATTTTCCTTTTCCCATTTCATATTACTTACTGTCTGCAAAAGATATGGAAGATAATGGGTATTGTACCAACCAACCAGGTACATGCTTTACTCCTGCAGATCATCTATTGAAGTACTCGGTTATAATTTCTTCATTTAACCTAATTATTTGACTTTTCTACTGCAGATTTTGTAAGTGAAACAATTGACAGAGGTACATGGGGGATAGTTGCTGAAATTCAAGGAAACAATTGCATTGTAAGTGAAAACTCGACACTTCTTATCGGATTGCAATTCAAATGCAAGCAATAATTTTAAAGTGTAGTTCACATTTTTCATAAAATACCATGAGAATCATGGAGTGACTATTATGAAACCTTGTAGTTTGAATTGTAAACTTTTGTGAATATTGGTGAATTAGTTATTATAGTTTTGTTTCTGTTGCTCATTTCGGTTATTTTCTGGCAGTGTGTTACGGCCATGGGGATGGAACTTACAAGGGTGGCACTTGTTGACGTCAAAGGACGGGTACTACATTGTCCTTTTTCTCCAGTCAGTGTTTGTACAAAATTTAGTATGCAAAAATCTCAGAAAGTTGGTATCACAGGACACAATTAGGGACCTAGCAAGGTTATAGACGGATCTGGTTCTGTGTTTATTGTTTAGGATGTTTTAGTTGGCTTTGTGTTTACTGTTTTTAGATGTTTTTGTTGTTTGTTCAAGTCTTTCTGCAAAAGTATCGTCTGTTGTCATAGACCCTTCTCGCACATTCCATGTTCATTCAAATCCTTGGAGAATCTCCAGCTGTGAGCTTCCATTTGTGAAACTATCTTTTTTGCTTGGACTGCAACAACGCATACAACAGATTTATGCACAATATTACTAAGATTGTAGATGCTTATTTTGATCTTCGGCCAGAAATATTTGATGAGGCGGGGACAGTTGGAATGTGGGTTGGGTTTGCTAGGTTTGATATGAATCTTCCGTTTTCATTTCTAATTCAGATTCTGATATCTAAATAGGCACTGAACATGTAACACTCTGTAGTTGTCTAAGAAGTATAGCATAAAACCTACAAACTGAAATAAATAAGGCTCACTCAGAAGGAACCTAATATCCTTTCTTGCATTTGTAGATACCCCAAGATCGATCTCATAGCAGCTAAAACTCTAGACTAACAACAAAATTCCATTTTTACGATTCCTAAGTTGCATGGATGATCTACATACCAATATTATATAAGAATGTCAAGTTTACTCTTTTCTTGTATAACAATGTCCATGTTTTTATATTTTCCAAATAATTTAGGCTCGCAAGCTATTGTTCTCAGTGTAATCGTATTATTACGTATACATTCAAGATGTTCAATATTTGGATGCATGCATTTCAGCCATATACTTTTATATTAATAGATTAACATTTCTTTTTTCCCCAGAGTGGATGTCGAGTTGCCTAATATAGAGGTGAGATACAAAAATCTACACGTGGAAGCAGAATGTGAGGTGGTAGAAGGAAAACCCCTGCCTACTTTATGGAACTCTCTCAAAAGCAATCTCTTTGTAAGCGTGCTACGACTTCTTTGAACTTAATACAACCATAATTTTATCTACATCCCTGAATTCATTAAAGAAAATCCTGTATTGAAAGATAAGTCAGTTGGATTGAAGTTTGCCTGTTCAGATGCCGAACTACTTTACTAGTGCAATTGCTATTATAGTCACAGATCCAGATGGAAAAGGTTGTTTGGAATAATTTTTCTAGAGCAATCATCTAGTTTTCTGCATGCTATTTCTCTTTACATATGTAACTATTAGTGAAGTACTTATATCTACTAACTCCTATCAAATCTTCTATTGTTCACAATTAAAAAAAAATATCTCCATTTAACAGGGTTTTACAAAGCACATAGGTTGGATGTCTCGAGAAGCTAGGATAAGTATTCTCAAAGATGTCAGCGGAATCATTAAACCTTCAAGGTAGTTGAGATTAATGCCCAAACTGTTACTTAATCCTCATTAGCAATCCAATTGGAAATGGTTGGTAGCCGCACACTTATATTGATGCAATCAGTAATAACCAAGTCAAATTAATCATGATTCAATCTATTATCTAATTCTTCAAAAGAAAAGTTGAAAATGTTCACTTATAGAGGATTTTTTGCATTGCAGGATGACTCTTCTACTTGGACCTCCAGGATGTGGGAAGACCACCTTGTTGTTGGCCCTGGCAGGAAAATTAAGCAAGTCTCTCAAGGTAAGATTTTCATTAGAAAAGTAAATATCTACAAATAGATTGTTTTTACAATAGTTCCCACACAAATAATAAAATGGTAAAATAAGCTATCTACAAGAAATGTTTCCTTCGAATCTTTGATTATACCATTTCTTTTACATAAAACAAAAGAAACTCAGAAATCTCCAAGTTTTAGGATATATTCACAGTTACTCTGAACTGTGATTAGTTTCAAGAAAAGAAGTTGGGCTGCATTTGATGGTTGAGTAACTCCTGGCTAACAATTGCCTCTAAAATGTCATTTGTCTGTGCTTATTTGAGTTTGCATGTGATATTTTCCAATAGAAAACTCCAGCTAACAAGCACACCTTTAATTTCATTTATATGGATTGTAATCTAAGTGGACATGCTACTATAGCTGCTACATGATGCAAAACAATGAAAAATTAGAATTATAAGAAGACAATGCCAAAGCAGCAAGCTTAATCAGTAATTTATAACTTCATTTATCAGCTAACTGAGGTTTCTATATAAGGTAAAATCAATTTACTCATTACTGTGATCCCAATACGTTTCTCTTCCATTTCAGATAACAGGGGATGTATCTTACAATGGATGCAAACTTGATGAGTTTGTTCCTCATAAAACATCGGCGTACATAAGTCAAAATGACTTGCACATACCCGAGATGACCGTAAGAGAAACACTTGATTTTTCAGCACTTTGCTTTGGTGTTGGAAGCAGAGCAGGTTAGCTCCTTAGACCACAATACCAAACTTTGCATATTCTAAACCTTCCATATTTTACACCAATCTGTTGATTTATGCTTCTGAAGTCCACTCTACTAAATTGTTCTTTTTGCATGTGGCATGAATGGTTCTAGGCACTATTGTTGGCGGATCTGCTGCGAGGCAAGATGCAGCCAGACATGTGCATGCTGCTTGGGTACTGCAGGGTGTGGTGTGCTGCTTGGTATGGGAATGCGAGTGCTGGTTGGTGCTGCAGGAGCGAGGCTGCGGATTGAGCAGGGAGGTGCACTAACTCCCCAACAGAGTTGCTAACTTTGTTTTTATTTTTGGTACTTCTTTATGCTTATGTGCTTGTTTTAAGTGATTGTTAGTGGGCTTTTAGTCTTCAAGTCTTGTTAGCCAGCTTGTGGCTGGGGTTGCGGTAATTTAAATTGGGCAAGGTTTTTTTGTCCATTTTTGTTTGGTTTTTATACGGGTAAAGTCATAATATACCCCCGTTTTGATTGTAAATCAATTTTTTTGATAAGTAATAAAGGTCTGGCATCCCATAGCTGCCCCTCCCCACTGAAGGTTTAACTAAAAAAAAAAAAGATATGTGGCTGTGATTTTGCTGCAGCAGAAAAAAAATTTAGATTTTTTTGTATTATATTATTTTGCAACGATTTCAAACCCTCGCAACAAACTATATATTTTTTTTGAATTATGTTTTGACTGGCCACGACTTACAACCGTTGTAATTCATGCTTGCCACGGCTTAAAACCTTGGTAATTTATTCTTGCCACGGCTTAAAACCGTTGCCATCATTTGCCACGGCTTAAAACCGTGGTCATAACTTGCCACGGTTTAAAACCGTGGCCAGTACTTGCCACGGCTTAAAACCATGGCTAAAATTATTGCAACGGCTTAGAACCGTGGTCAGTACTTGCCACGGCTTAAAACCGTGGCTACAATTGTTGCAACGGCTTAGAATCGTGGCTAAATCATCAACAGTCCTCGAGCATAAAACCGTTGCTAAAATGTTTGGCCACGGTTTATAGCCGACACGGATGATTTCGCGACGCCTCTACAGCCCACGCCTCTTAGCCCTGGCCATTGGTTACCCTCACGGTCCCAAACCGTTGCTGATGGGTATTTTTGGTGTAGTGTTAACACCTAATTAATGTTTCAAAAGAACGAAAGTGAAACTACCATTAATGCGCAGATAAGGGCAATGATCCAATGAGAAAGCAAGATGGTCTAGTGAGAAAGCATGCTGATCCAATGAGAAAGTAAGCTGGTCCAGTGAGAAGAGCAACAACAAGAGCAGGAAGAAAAGTAGCAGCAACAACAACAACAACAAGATCAACAACATCCCAAAAATTTAGTATTTGGCTTCATTTTCTTCAATCCTGATCAGAAATTTGAATGGATTTAGATATAGGAAATTGTAATATTAATATCAGACAGTGTATTAGCATAGTAGTGTATTACAGACAGTGTATTAGCATAGTAGTCCATTAGAAAGACAGTGTATATATCAGACAGATCAGTGTAATCCATCAGACAACAGATACTGGATTACAGACAATGTATTACAAAGAGTGCATCAGACAGACAGTGTGTAATCCATTAGATAGTTATTTCATATGCAAATCCCAATTCTTTTACATTGAAGAACCCTAGAACCTGAACAAAAGGCTATGTTTGTGACACTTTAGAGCTAAGTAAACTGAATACTTATTTAAATAAGTAAAAAAGGATACAGTATATTAATTCAAATCTTAAAGCATAAAGAGAGAAAAGAAAAAGAGGATTTAATTCTACTTACCTCCAAGATGGTTCAAATGAAGTCCATGTTTTTAGAGACATGTTAAGCACTGTTTTAAAATGCATTGCAAGGGTTATCGATGAACAATCTTGGCATCCCATGAAATAAATCAAATAGACAAAGGGTCTAGCATTAGAGATCATTACCGGGAAGTTAAATTTTGTATTTGCACTTCCGCCCCAATATTTCAGAGCTGCAAGGTCGTATGCTTGTGCTGCTTTCGTTTTAGACTCATATCCACCTGCATGACAAGTTGATGGTGCTTAACAACAAAAGCTCTCTTGCAAAGTCAAAACTCACAATAATTTCAATTGACAACACATATCACTCACCTATATACACTGGAGAACAACAAAGCCGATGCATCCCAAGTCATTGCCATAGCAAACAGATAAATGAAATCAACAACATGTAATCAGATACCCACAGAATTGTCTTTCTAGACTGAGGAAATCCGCAAACCTAAAGAAGTTAAAATTTTCAAACATCTTAGCATCTGTACTTTAGCTCTCATTTTTTTTTTTGAAAAATTGCTCCATATCTTATAAGGTGATGGTATAAACACAAGCTTTAGCAACATCAACATGATATTTTTTTCATAACAAGTCACAGATCATGACATGCACCAGAGTAAACCATTTAATAGATCCAAAAAATAATAAAAGACCGACTTAATGTCAAATAAATATCCAGTGGCAATCATACTGTTCGAATGATTACTTTTTCTTTTGCTCAAAATCCTATAAACAGCTCGGTGCAGTCTACTGAAGCTTACCTTGCTTTCCTTTATGTTTACGACCTTCGGTTATGGTACCATTGTCCCAAAGGTGTGCTTCATACTTCCCAGTCCATCTGTGTCTGCAATGCAAGATACACCAATCAACACCCAAACATCAAAACACCCACACAACAAAACAGGTTTACACCTAAGCATGAACTTCACAATGCTACTACTACTGCTAACAGGAACTTCAGCCATCTTCAGGTCAGTAGAACCTTCATCAACCTGCATAACCTAGGCATCATTCAAATTGCTTACAGGAGCTTCACTCGCCAATGCCTTTCAGCTACTGCAGAAGCTATGGGGTTTATATGGCCTTGTGCTGGGTATGGGATGCAAATAGCATGAGGCATTTCAACTACTGCAAAAGAGTCCATGCCTTTGTTCTTCAAAAAAAAAAAATAACTATGATCAGAGTTACTGTGTGCTTGAAATTATATCATATATTGTGTGCTTGTTGTGCATAAACTTTCAAATACAAACTGTTTCAGTTCAGAACTTGAAATAGATACCAACTATGATCAGAGGACTCTAAAAAAAAAAAAAAAACTCCAAACTACACAAATATGTATGTGAAACCATTTTAGTCAAAAGACAAATAGCCACAAAATGTTCATACATGCCCTACACCAAGCATAGCAGATTGAATTTAGAGTGGCATAGCAGCCCAGTAAAAATGGTGAGGGCAAAAGCCTTGTGCATTTTTCAGATTGAATTAAGAGTGGAATAACATCGAGGTTTGAGGATGTCATTTCTCTGTTGTAGATTCTGAGCTCTAGCTTCTATTTATCAAGATTAGTTAATTCAAATACACAATAAAAAAATTGAATATAAGCTTGATGCTCACCATGATTGATCCGATATCTTTTGGGACAGTTCCATCTTTCTTAGCATGAGCTTCAACCCATACATCTGTGCGTGAGATTGGTTTTGTATGAGTTGGCCATTTCTTTTTCTGCAAATTCAAATGATATTAGCCTCTTATTATGAAGATCTAAAGAGAAACTATGGCAGTGTAGCAATAAAAAAAATACCATTTTGTATTCTACCCCAGCATAACCAAAACGCCCAATGTTGTGAGTACCACAAATCTTTGATCTATTTTTCTTGGTTTGCTTCCTTTTCTCCTTAGCAGTAACAGTAGACTCATTCCTGAGAAAGTCTTCCATCTTGGTTTTGCAACTACTACGAAAATTACCCTGCCATCCAAAAACTGTACATAGTCACATGAGTATCTCAAGTAACTATCTCATTCCAGGATGAAGTACAATAACTATAGTGCTTAGATACTACTTTCCCCAAATTACAAAACTAATTTCCCCTAGTTATAAAGCAGGTTTAGATTTTTCATGGTGTTTTATTATCAATCAGTAGGCATCCACCTTAATAACAGTAACATGGAGCCGAGGTCATCTCCTTCATTTGGTAAACTATATAAAAAGTTAGCGGTACTACTAATTTTCCAATCATAGTTTTAGTTACGAAGATTAGACTATGCAGACCCATCCATGACCTTTATCTGCACTTTAAAAAATAATAGACTATGTATTATGCGCGCAAATATACTGTAGATCTATAGCGTGCACGCCCTAAAGAGACAAAAGGGAAGGTTGCATTCTTTGTCAAAATTGTAAGAAAAGACATTTATGTTCCTTTTCGGTAATAAATACTAACCATGCAGATAGCCAAGTAATACAATACAAATTTTCCTCATTTGAATGCATGTACAAATGCCAAAAATAAAAGTAGAAGTAAGTGGTATGATTGTGGACATGGAACCATGTATTCCCTTTAATACGATGAACCAATGTGCTCAAATCCATACAAAAGGGTAATCACCCAAGTACTGTGACAAGAGACAAAAGGTGTGAAATTTTTTATACCTTTCCATTCATGCCTTCAATTGCTTTTCTAGATTCCTTCTCTGTTGCATAACGAAGGAAAGCAAAACCTCTTGGTCTATTAGCAATTCTATCCATCACTAGGTTGATTGTAAAATACAAATTGGTAGCAACGTCAAGAAACCAATTTATGGGAAAACGGGTCAAGTGAAGCAAGAATCAGAACATGAAGTTGTGTTTGTTTCAAAAGACAAATTCCTAGGGAAAACTACCCTAGCAAAAAAATAAGCCGAAAAATTGTAACTAGATGAATTCTGAGTTCACTTAAACAACTAAGAAATCAATAGTCAAGGTCATCAACATACAATTTCAAATTCCAAACTGAGAAATCAAATCATTAAGAAGTTCAATTGACAATCTCCAATCCGATTGAAATCACTTCAAATAACTAATTAAAACTTGCAGGTTTTCAAAACATCGGTTGAGAACTCATGAAAGCAAAAAGAAATCACTTCAAAATCACGTCTCCTCAGTTCGATCTGTTCAATCAGTTTGTTGTGGTGCTTATAGATTGCTCGAAGAAAGTGATAACGCTTAAACAGTGGCTTAATATCTCCATAAGAGTCAGTTGTGCTATCCATTGATCTTAGAGAAAATGACCTTGTGGAAGAACCAGAATATTAGAATTGGAGATTTTAAGGCAGAATTCTTCTAACACGGTTTCGATGATGAAGGATCCACTAGATTCACGGGTCCTCCCATTAACGCCGCCAATACTCTGTCCTGTGCTACAGTACCATCAATGGCGTCGCCATTTCATCAAACAACCACCACTCGTGATTTCGTTACCAGATTTTTTTTTCTGCCAAAACGAAGCGAAAAAAAAGAAGCTTTGTTTTTTTTTTCTCTCTTTATTTCTCAAATTGTCTCTCGAAAGAGATTTTGTGTTTCTATTCAACGACAAAGAGGGAAATGATACAAATTTGGAAATTCTTATTTATCTATCTGATCAAGTTAGATGTATCATCACGAGATAATAAATTTTATGCTGTAGGCATCTATGGTACAGGCAGTAGCTATTATAATAAACTATTACAAATATTGCTACATAAAAAAAATGGTACAAATAATTTTGGCTAGTGTTGCGAAATTGTCATTATGGCGTAGTGTTTGATTGCTTGCATAAACCTCCATTTTGATAATCAAGTTTATAAGAATAGATTTCTCAGGACCAAAGGCTCAGTCAAGAAGATCAAGCAAAAAATGGAACATGGGAGAACAACAGATAAATAGAATCCACATAATCACACACCACATGCATAATACAACAATAAAAAGAGACATAGATTTTAAAAGATCTATTCTTTGTATTGTCCAAGAGAACGCATTACCCACTTCTTAGGGTGGTTTCAGTAGTTCAACCAAGTCCAATACTTTCTTTTAAGAATAGTTTTTGTGAAGAAAAGAAAACAGAGATGTATATAGATAAGAAAGGATGCTTATATATTAAAATAAATTGAAAATAAGATAGTACCGAGGAGACTTACAGGTGAAGTATGTACAAGGATAGATAGAAGAGACGAAAGCTTACAGAGAAACTATTAAGGGTTACAAAGCAGGAGATGGGGTTCTAAGAGAGTCTGAGTCTTACGCAGAAGACTTGTTCTTTATTTATACAAGAGAAGAGATAAGAAGGGAGAAGAGATAAGGCTCTTCATTGAGTGGAGGATGAGCTGGATGCTTGTCCTTTGTGTGAGTGGAGGAGAACTGTTGAATCATGCTTCGACTATTCACCTTTTGACTGTCGGCAGGTATTGTGGAAGATGTTTCGACTGTAGCTGCACTTATTGAAGGTACTGTAGCTTCACGTGGATGCTTTTGATGAAAGAAAAGATAATGTTGTCGGGCTGTCTTGAGACTGTGGTCGAAAGCAAATTTGTTTGCTTGTTGAGCTGGCAGATGCTGCCTTTGAATTTGGACAGGAGTCCATTTACATATCTCGAGGGTCGAAGATATTGAAACAGTCATCTTCATTGAGATCCACTGTTGGATCGTCTTCTTCATCATCTGCTTCATCTGAACAGATGTGAGACAGGGTCTCCATAAGCTGAGCTCTGGTTGGCTTGGCCATAATTTGTTTCAAAATTTGTTGTTTTAGCATCTTGACATCTGAGGGAGATTGTGGCGAAGGGCCAATTTGAGGTAATTATGGCGGTGTAGAAGACACCTCTTTTTTGGAGAAGAAGGACATGACTCCTTTGGAAACTTTCGAATGATCGAATCTTTGCCACCATTTTACTTTGAAACGACGGCAGAACCATTGGGGTTTGGTTTTTGAAAGGGTAATAGCTAAATCAAGTGGGGAACAAACATAATCTCAACACATGATCCAAGCTAGATTGAAACGAATAAAAAACCTGACAGATAATACCTGTTCATTTACAGGCACAGGAGGCTGGTACTTATCTTTGAAGATATTCCATCCTTCTTTGACAGCTGGAGGAAGAATATCAACTACTGGACCGAAGGAGCGCCACCAAACATGTTGAAACCAAAAGGGTAGAGACTTCTGATTGAATTTTTTGCAAAATAAAAAGAACCAAGAATGGCCACTTTGATGAGGACTAACAAGGAATGCTCGAGACCAAGCATTCTTATAATCCATATAATTGTAGGATTAAGGAGAATAGTTCTGGGAGAAATTCTTGTGATAACGGGGAAGTTGTCCCCAATCTGCTTCAGTCAAGATCTTGAAGATCTGACACTTGGAGAAGGTGATTTTGGAATTGGAGTCATCATAATGATGAGTAACTGCAATTGAATCAGAATTAACAAGGATAAATTCATAGAATTCTCTAGTTTTTGCTGAGTCTGCTTCTTCAAATTGCTGATCTGAAGATAACAGATGTTTGGAAATGGCTTGAGGGTCAGGAATCAGAGCATGGAGACAAGGTTCCACCATGCAGATAAAGTCTACATTAGACTTATTGACATATGCTAAGGGTGCCTGAGATGGCTTTGGAAAGCTCGTCATGGACGAACTTGACTCTGCAACATGTCCTAAAGGAGTGAACCTTTGAGACAATTGAAGGGCATAAGAAAGAGGGGCCGGGGGCTGTGAAGCAGAAGGCTTCTTAGCATAACTGGCTTTGGTTTGTGATTTAGCAGGAGTAGCCTGCTTGGGAGATGAGTTTTGAGAACTCATTTTTGAAGGAACTCACGAGAGAGGAAGTCTACAAGTGAGTTATCTGCTCCTTTTATATACTTGATTTCGAAATTGAAAGCTGAAATCAAACCTTGCCATCTGGCGAAAATCTGTTTGGAAACAAGATTGAATACATCTTTGGTTAAAATATCTTTTGCCGACTAGCAATCAACTTGCAATAAAAATTTTTGATTTGTTAAATCATCTTAAAATTTCATGATGCACAAAACAATTGCTAAAACTTCTTTTTTAACAGTAGAATAGTTCATCTGTGTAGAATTCCAAATACCAGAATGGTATCGGACTAATTGGACAGTAGAGGAGTCAGGTAGACGCTGTTTCAGGATACCACTATACCCTAGGTTTGACGCATCTGTCTCTACAATCTTGAACGCCTTGGGATCAGAGATTCCTAAACAAGGAAGACTCTTGACTTGGGCTTTGACTTGACGGACTATTTGCGAATGGGCTTCAGTCCATGGGCTTGGGTTTTTCTTAAGACGACTGTATAAAGGCTTAAGTAAAACTCGGAGGCCTTTGTAAAAATCTGCAACATAATTTAAAGATCCAAGGAATCTTTGTAATTGGGTTTTATCCCGAATTTCATCAAGAAATTTGTCTGCAAATTCAATTGTTCTGGAAATAGGGGTTACCATTCCATTGAAAATCTTGTGACCTAAAAATCTAACACTTGTTTGAAACAAATTAATTTTGGTAAGAGATAAAACCAATCCATTTTTGATAGAATATCATTCATGATATTCTGGAACTCACTAGGAGCATTCTTGAGACCAAAGGGCATTACATTCCATTCGTAATGTCCAAAGGGTACATTGAAGGCAGTTTTATACCTATCTTTGGGATGGATCTGGATTTGCCAAAATCCAGATTTCAGATCAAACTTAGAAAATACACAAGCATTGTGTAATCTCTTAAGAAGATCTCTTTGATGTGGAATTGGTTATCTTATCCATTGAAGAACCTGATTTAAAGGTTTATAATTGATAACTAAACGAGGACTACCTCTTTCAAGTTTTGCTGCTTTTCTGACATAGAAAGCCGCACAACTCCAAGGTGATTTGAATAGTCTAATAAGACGTTTGTCAATTAAACCTTTGATTTCTTCTTTGCAATATTCCATAAGCTCAAGATTCATTTGAATCGGACGAGCTTTTGTAGGAATCTTTCTTTCATCAAATCTTGGTTCATAAGGAAGATGAACTACATGCTGGGATCGATGCCAAAATGCATTTGGGAGATTGGAACATAGTTCCTCTTGAAGATGTTTTTGATATTGAATGATTTGGGATTGTAGTTTGGGTTCAAGGATCTGATCAGCGATCCTTTTGTATTAAATTTCTTGTTTTAAAAAGTTTAATTGTTGTTGTTTACAAATTAAACGATTTAAAAAACTTTTCTTTGTAACTTGATTAAGTTCATAAATTTTTGGTTTAAACAAAAATGGAAATTCAAGTTTTGTTCCTAAATAGGAAGTTTGAATCCCTTGTTTAGACACAGAGAATGGAGAAATTGAATTGATAAAGGGTGTTCCCAATATCATTGTTTGTTCCATATTTCTGACAAGAAGAAAATGTTGCTTAATGCAAAATTTATCCTTACAGATATGGGCATTTGGGAGCTTGTAAAATATTTCAAGCCGAGAGTTGTCTGTAGTATACAACTTCTGGGTTGTTTTCTTGAAATATTGTGAAGGAACAATTCTTTCTTTGATACAATTCATATCAGCTCCAGAGTCAATTAAGGCAATGACTGATATGAGAGTTTGACCTTGAATAAACAAATCAATTGCCACAAACCATTTTTGAATGGTAACAGAGTGTGGAATAATTTGTTTTTGATTGAGGTTATTTAAGAAATCAGTTTCTTTTTTATTAGAGGAAGAGGGCTCTGCTTCTTCTTCTTTTTCTGAAAAAGGTTGATATTGATTTTCTTGAAGTGATTCTATTTGGAGATTAACCAAATTTTGATTTTGTTTTAAGATATTTATCTCTTTCTTAATATTATTAACTTCATACTGTAAGTCCGAGAGACTGACAAGAGAAGAAGTTAATCTTGATTGATGAAATCGATTGATGATTTCTTTGTGATCATAATAGGGAGTAATCACATCTGGAGTGGGTTTTGGGTGAGATATTGATTGTTTAATATGTTGAAGATATTCAGTCTTCAAGTTTGGATCATCAATTTTATCCACAAAATCTAGCAATATTTGAGATTGCTTAGAGTTGGATAACATGTTGATTTTTGGTTTAGAAGATCGACAAAGGCAAGCTCCAGTTGCACAATTGTCAGATTGATCAGAGGACATAGAAGAGTTTGATGAATAGTTGAGATTTCCTATTTGAAACTCATCATCAGAGGATTCTCCTTCCGAGTTGATTGAATATCACCATTGAATTGTTCTTGGAGTTTTCCACGAACAGTTTCAGCAAAGATTTCAGGAAGTCCTAAAATGAATTTGCGTTTCCAAAAGGGATTTCCTGCATCACTTTGAAGCATAACTCTTTTCATAAATAGTTCTTTATACCACCTAAAATGACTAAGAGTTGGACACTTATGAGTCATAAGCAAATCTTTGGCTTTACCTTGGTATTCATTAGGGTTTCCAATAAAATGCCTAAGAATACTTTGGATCAAGGTAGGCACACAGTCAGGGATGATAAGTCCTTGATCTGACTTCATGGGTTGGCCATCTGGACCAAGCTTAACTGCAAACATGATTTCATGTTTTTCTGCAGTGGTGAGCTAATTATCCCACCAGCCTTTTAATAGACCTGAAAATCCCGCAATTATTGCAGTAGCAATAGTGTGGTCATCTTTATTTTCAGATCGGTGAGTGGATGCCATCATAACCATTTCTTGAGTTAGTTCAAGAATGGCATCTTCAGAAATTCCATCAATGTTCCAAATATAAAGTTCTTTAGCAAAGAAAGAACCAAATGTCTGAAGATTTCTTTCTTCATATTGCATATCTGGAAAGGATGGTCGAGGATAGAAATTTCTTGATGTTGGCATTGGGTTTCACCATTTTGAAACTTTAGATACTGGTTTAGAATGCCTTATTGGATTTGCCTGATAAGGGATATAATTGAGTCTATCCAATTCAGACATTGGATCAAAATCAGCACTTATATCATAATCCATATCTGTGTTATATGGATTTGATAAGGTATTGATTTTAAGTCTAAAATCCAATTTTAATGCTTCTAATTTAGCATCAATTTCCTTTAACAACGACGTGTTGCTTGAAGAAGAAAAAGTATTTTAAGTAAGTGGTTCAGGGGTCTGGAAGAAGACATTAGCTTTCTTCTGTTCCTGAGTTTTACTCATTTTTCCTTCAGATTGTTTCTTTTTTAATTCATTACTCACAAGTTGGTCTTGGACTAATTTATCACCTAATTCTGATAACAATAGGTTAGTATAATTAATCTGTTGAATAAGTTTACTAACACCATGGCTCTCATTCGTACTAGGTTGAAATGGAGAGGCAGAATATTGTTGATCAGAAATTGAAAATTCTAAATTTGCTAAGGGAGGCAAGACAGCCTTAAATGTTTTCTTTTCTGGAGTTTTCCAGATTTTGGGTGTAACATTTAAAACATGAACCTGAGGAACATGCACATTGAAATACCAATCTCAAAATGGTAAATTTGTTTTTAATGTTTCGCAACATTCATAAAATTTCTTACTAAGTTCTAATCTTTTTGATTCAGATGTTTGTGACTGAAACTTAGTTCTTCTTTCTTTATTTTCTGGAGACATGAAATCTCTTTTGATGTGTTCTTTGTCTAACACAAAGGGTATAGACAGACATTGAACTCTTGGCAGAAATTCCGTTTCTGATTGAGTTGGAGATTGATTATCCTCTGGAGGTTCAGATGTAACCTATTCTGGAGGATTATAAATTGGTTGTGGAATTTGAGGAAAATTAGGATTTGTCCTAATATTCATTAGATTGAGATGAGGAAGAGTTTCTGGGGTTGAGACTCTTGATTGCAATTGTGTAGGAGCAGTTCTGAATGATTGTGATTCAGATCTACGTCCTGATTGGAATTTTGAAGGATCAAGGTTAGTAATTCGAAGATCACTAAACCTTAGTTCAACTGTCCCATCTGGTCGAGACAAGATCCTATCAATTTCACTTGGAGGAAGACTCTTAGGTACAGAGGCTCCTTCAATGATCCAGGTTTCTGGAAGTGTGACCTGATCCCATTGTATTGTTCTGGGTACAATAACATTGGTTTTCTGGTCATTAATTTCAAAAAGGATTGTGTGTCCTTTTTCATCTGTATGAAGAGCTCGAGGACTTAGTTGAGTCTTCATAGCTCTGTACGTGATTTTATAGATAAGTGCTAAGGGTTCAGAACCTTCAGCAATGTCAAAACCACTGGTTTGAATATTGAGAGTCAGAGTCTCTAGGATTTTTGGATCACAAAGAGACACTGAGAAATTGGGGTAGCAGTTGAAATAAACTGGACCCATTGAAAGTGAAGACTCTGCAATTCCAACCAGAGAATCACTGAACTTATTGTGCCTGCAGTCACGAAGGGCGACTAAAGCACAGGTGTCTAGTCCTAACCTGGTTAAAGGTTTTAGGGCTACTTGAATTAAACCTAAGTGAATATATTTATATTTTTCCTTAATTAAGGAATTGATTGTTTGAAAATATAAAAGTTGTTTTGAATCTAAAGACTTATTGATCGGTACTGTTTGTTCAACAATACTGATTAAATCTTCAGTTTTTGGAGAAAAGATTGATTGGGTAATTTTATAAATCTCTTTTTGAGGAATTACCGGTATAGACCAGTTTTGCAAATCATGTTCTACCTCAGGAATTCTACCTTCCATTTTGGTTGAAGAACTCATTGACCTAGAACTAGAGGTTCTGGAAAGCCTTGAAAACAAAGACATCGTTTTTAATTGCTTTAAGGTTTGGGAGGAACACTGTGCCTGGAACACCTAAGTGGGACCACCTAACCTAGATCACCCTCTGTGCTCACCTTGGCGACTTACACTGGATCTCAGGCTCTACGGCTGACCAACACTCTATGCGACTTACCAACGCTATCAACAGTTTACCAATGACACCTAGGACTCACTACCATTCCCGGGGGCAAAAGAAAACGGATGGTTCTGATACCAATAAATAGTCCAATACATTTGCACTTTACGCAATTTTTCATACTCAATTCAGTGGACCAAATTGATTTAAATGCACAAAAGTGAACAAGTGCTCTATATCAAAACTCGAAGGCACTATATCAGAAATTTTTGGTGTATTCTATTTTTTTTTAAAAGAAGGAAGAGAATCTTTATTTCAAACATTAAAAGTAACAATAACTAAACCAAATGTATAGTGTTTCAAGCTCCAACATACAAAATCCCTTAACAAGGACCTAATACCAATAAATGTAAGGAGGATGCTGTGAAGATTTCTTGGTGAAATCTTTTTTATTTCATCAAATCCATTTATTATATAAGGTAAAGAAAAAAGGTATGGGAAGAGATCTCGAACAGATTATTCAATCTACACGATGCAACTTTAACTAAGTTTTGTCCAGAGTTACTTCCTTCTTCAAACAGATTATTCAGAATGTCTTCAGCCACCAAAAAGGTGGTATTTGACAGTCTATCATTTATTTTGCATGTCAAATCTAGAGGAGGACGAGATTTGGACGCATCAGTTCCATCGGTGGCCTCTCCTGCAAACCACCAACTCTCACTTGTTCAATGCTATTATCAACAACTCCGGATCTCAAAAACCCTTCCAAGGGTAGTGTTCTTCTAATGGATTGCCAATCACGGAATAATACTCGTCATTGATAATCCAGTAAGAATAGGTATTAGGTTCATCAATAGATGGCATCTCTATGATTGGTAATTACAAACAAACGGGATGGAAACTGATAACTAGATGGTTAAATTGGATCAAAATTTAATGATTATCAACCACGTAGCAATGCCAAAGAAAGTTTCCATGATAAATTTAAATTGTCTGTTGATGTAGTCGAATCGTGCATTCCTTGACCTTGACGTGGACCTGCACAGGGAATGCACGTGAGCCAAGGACCACCATTGTGGTGGCCGATGACATTCCAATGCTATAGTTAGACAAGGCTTCAGAAAAGCTTAAAGATGTAAATTGGGTTTTTTAGCGTACCTTTCTTCATCAACTCTGTGTCTTATTTATAATGCGAGTCCTTGTTCAGCTAGGCCTTTGGTGGCATAGTTTAGGCAATGAGATCTTGTTGAAGATCCTTTCCTAGTTGGGAGTCGTCCATGTAAGAGAGTTTCCCTACATGACTTGTGCTCCTAGATCTGTGGGACATGTTTCCCTTTTGAAGTGTTGTCCACGTAGGAAAATTTTCATGCATGACTTATACTTCGATATATGTTTCCTAGTCGAAATCGATATGTTGCTGGACTGCTCATCTTGGGTGATCCCCCAGATACTTGCCTGATTAGGCCTTATGGGTATTGGGCTTTACCATGTGACATGTGGGCTTAGTAGGGCATTGCAACTTGGATCCAATCCTCTGAATTCTGCTGAACTGTGCTTAATATTGTCTGGGCCTTGCCATATTTTGTGGGCAATTAGGCCCGCTCTATTCTGCTAACAAAATCATCGTGACATGCATACGGTGCAGATTAAAGGACGGTTTGGTGTATCATCAGCTACTCCACCTTAGTTGATGGGCCAGTTCATCGGTCTATCAAGTCAGTCGTAGAAGACCTAAGCGGTCATGATTGGTTTGGCTCTGAATTGTTTCCTTGAGCGGCGCACTTCATTAAATGGGTGCGCGACTGCTAAAAAAATAGAAATTACGTTATCTATATAGATCGCCTTCTCTGCAGAGTTTATTTTCTTTATTATTCGATCTTGGAGACTCTGCTTTGTCGTTTGGCTTTCCTTGCTTTTGACTTTACCCAACTTTTGTGATCGAAAGTCTGTACGTCCTTCAATGGTGGGCCAGAATCAGATTTCTGATGAACTGTTTGCAAAGGGCATTAAGTTCTTCGAGGAGAGGTCACTCTCTGAGTCAAATCTGAAAAGCCACGTCGTGAGACATATGGTATCCCTGATGATCTGGTGCTCTTCACATTAAGCGCTAGTCAGACGCCGCTGTCTCATTCGTAAGGATTTATCTATTTGCACCGAGGTATGCTCCAATCACGTGTTTGTTTTCATGTCATCAAGGAAATTTAGAGCTTTTTGGCTTACCTCGATATTGCACCCGCACCCGCTCAAATGGTGTCAAACAGGTATAGGGCAATGATCGTCGTTCTGATTAGGGCAAAAGACGCTGGTGCTCGAGTGTCAAGGGTGATTCAACTACTTACTTCTTCTCAGATAAACGAGCATGTTGTGTGTGCGCTGACATCGCCAAAATGCTTTGGCAATCTGTCTGATGACTTCAAGTTATGACAGAAATATTACTCATGGCCTCTGCAGATTCGGAGTATATTTAGCTTGTTGGTCGTCCGATCGAGTGAGAGTTTTGTAATTTTAGTAAGTTTAATTTCGTTATCGATTCTGATAGTGTTGATTACATATTGATATGCTATCTGTGCTTTTTGTAGGGAGGTTCCCGACTACGCCCTTTTCTTTTGAGGATGAAACAACTTTAGATAAACTTTGTGACATGCCCCGAATGCAAGTGGATGATGTTGTTAAGTCTTCTAACATCAAGCGTAGCGAATTGTGGGCCTATTGGCATGATGCTCCCATTCTTTTCAGAGTTCAGAAGCATAAGTCCGAAAATGAGCCCTCTTTGAAGAAGAGGAAGCTCCCAGGAGTTAAGATTTCGAACCCGTCAAGGAGAGCGGAGCTGAATGAAGTGCTTTCTTTTAACACACATTCCAAGAAGCCTCGTGATGCCACCATGCACGCTATTGAGCGTTTGACCCTTTTAGAGGGACGCCAAGTTGTGTTGCAAGGTGGATACCACTACTTCCATGTGATCTAGCCAGGGTTTTCCCAAAACGATGTTGTAGGTGGACAGGGCATCAACTACCAGGAAAAGATACTTCTGTAGTTGTGGCTCTGCCACCACCATTAGATTGATCTTCCTGATGGGGAAGCAATTTTCTCCGCTGAATCCGACAATAGGGTGGTTGGCGGGAGTTAGGTCCTTTTTTGTAGCTGCATGTTGCAGAATGCACTGAGGAACAAGACATTTAGTGAGCTTCCAGTGTCCACCAAAGCTCTCTGTACCTCCCACTTAGTGATACAGACATAGATGACCAGGGCATCATTGAGAGGAGAATGTATCCCTTGGAAATCACTCTTCATAAACGTTAATGATGGGATCGAACTGTAGACTCGTTCGTGTTACACTTGTCGGTCCTCACATTGAGATGGTGTCTGCATCTCGGTCAGTGTCCTCTTGCGAAATCTATTTGACTGCTCTCTTCGGGACCGACCCCGTGGAGGACGTAGATGACGCCAGGAGCTTTTCTTTGATCTCCTTGACAACACCCGCTCTTTACGTTGCTCAGCCCTGCCTCTTGTCCGAGCATAGGAACTCCTTGAGTTTGCCTTTCTTTCTCTAATACTCGACTTCGTTTCTAAGGTTTCTGCAATCCTCAGTATCATGTTCGCCTTCCTTTTGGCAGGCCTATTTGATGTTGTCGCACCAAGCAGAGTCTTCTCGCTGCTTAAGCGACCACTTCAGTTCTTCCCATTTCTTGATGAAATCAAGGATGTCCGACAGACTGGTGTTGAGAGGGGTGATAGACCTGGACCCGACGTAATTCAAGGCCTTGTTCTGCCTGAAACAACCCAAGTCGGTCTTGCTGCCTTTGTGCTTTTTCTTGTTACGTACTGTCTTTATCATTTTTCTTCCTCCCATCTTTATTATCCTTCGAGACAGCGGGTTTCTTCTTTGACTTCATCTCTCTCTTGGCGGCTAACATGTCATCCAGATTGATGTATTTCGGGGCAAGTTTTTCATATTGGCTGGGGGATTCAGGGTGAGGAAGTCATAAAGCTTGCCTTTTCTCAGAGCCGAAGTAAAAGTCGTGATGGCGGTGTCATCACTACAGCCGTCGATGAAGGTCAACTCATCATTAAAATGAGTGATGCACTCCCTCAACATCTCATTTTGTTTTTGCTTTAGGGTCAGCAAATAATGCTGACCTCTCTTTAGCCATTGGCTGCCCATGAAACGTGTAAGAAACGCCAACGCCAACATCCGGAATGAATCAACGAATTTTGGAAGAAGGTTGTGGAACCACGTCAGTGTTGACGTTTTCATGTTTGCATGGAATGACGGGCACATTATTGCACCAGACCCTTATTTGAGCGCCATAACGTGCTGGAAGTTGTGCAGGTGATCGTCGAGCCTCTTATCCCGACGTAAAACTCCAACTTCGGAGGGGTGCATTTCTTGGGCAGCGGTTCGTCCATGCTATAGTCCATGAATGGAGGGACCGTGAGACTGAACAACACATCTGGGTTTGTGGCTCCGTTGCCGAGGGGGTTATGAGAGACGTGCCTATCTGCTTTGGGCGCTGGGTCTCTATTTTCTGTGCCTCCGCCTTTTGTCAATTGAATAGTTGATGGGGCCATGCGGCTCTCTTAAACATGCTTTCTGGAACTTTCTGAGGAATGAGTCATTCGCTGCTCACGGTCTCCATCTGCAGGTAGACGATTCCGCTATTTGAGAGCCTTCATTGTCTCTGCGATCTACTGCATCTGTGTTCAGAGTAGTCCACCCTCAAGTCTACGACCGCCACCGACACGGGGGACTGACGAGGTTCCTCCAGTGGCGGTGGTGGAACTAGCGGCTCTCTGTTGGTTTGAGGGTTCGAAGGCTCAGCAACATCTTCATTATTGCGAGACCTTGTTGTCATCATCTTGCTGATTCTTTGGAAAAGGTGGAACTGCGATTCTTTTTTTGGAACTTTTATGTTCCTCGTGGACGACACCAAATTGATACAGTCAATTTTTGTTCTTCTTCCTCGTTGCTTACATAGAGCTGCACAGATAGCAAACGTTAGCCAAGGTCCACCGTGTGGTGGAAGATGGCACTCTGATGCTTAAGTTAGATAAGGCTTTGGAGAGGCTTAAAACTGTAAACTGGGTTATATTGTGTACCTCTAGTTCATCGACCTTATCTCCCCTTTATAGTGAAGGAGTCCTCGTTCAGCTAGGACTTTTGTGGCGTAGTTTAGGGAAAATTATCTTGTTGTGTAGATCTTTTCCTGATTGGGAGGTGTCCATGTGGGATAGTTTCCTTACACGACTTGTGTTCCTAGATCTATGGGAGAGATTTCCCTTTCTAAGTGTTGTCCATGCAAGGAAGTTTCCTTCCCCGACTTATACTCTAATATATGTTTCATATTCAGATCCAATGTGTTGCTGGCTTGCCTGTCTTGGGTAGATCTCTCAGATACTTGCCTTAGAGGTTTTATGAGTATTGGGCCTGACCGATGATATTCACGTAATTATTACATAATATATCCCTTAATTTATATATGTTAGTGTTTCGATTATTATATTTTATTCTAATTATTTCGTTTTCATGTCTTTGTAGGAATTTGAGCGTGAACGAAGAAATCGCATTAAGGTGACAATTTAAGGAATAGTCAATTGGTTGATTCTAGCGGTGGTAAAAAGTAGAGGATCACATATCTAAACCTAACCCAAATAAACCTAGGTCCAGCTAATTTAACCTAAGCCTAAACCCAAAAAGCTAATCTAGAAACCCAAGCCCAACGCCTTTTGGAGAACCCAAGCCCAAGGAAATAAAAGAACCCTATTTAGGTCTTTCCCATTCTTAGAGATCTCTTCTCTCTTTTCCTACGTGTGTTTTCCTTCTCTCTTTTTAAGCCACCACGCCAATCCACCCTGCCGGCAATCCTCACTCGATAGAATAACCGATAGTGCAATCATCCTGCCATAACCACCTCCTCCTCGTCCTCCACCATCTGTTGTCACCTCGCCTTCCTCCCTCACTCACTCGCTAGGGAGACGCCACACCCTGTCCATCTTAGACATCATCAACTCTTGCGTCAACACAACCACGCACAACCACCGCCCCTGTCACTATCGCAAACCACCGTAACAACACCGGCCACGACCCCCATGTTCCTCTCTTCTTCCCTTGTTTTCGTGTCTATCTCTTCACATCACCACCGTCCAGCATCCACACCACCATCAGACGCCACCACCTCTTCCTTCCTGCTTCCCTCTTTCTCAGCCACCAATCTGTTCCACGGCGCGACAGAGCTCCACCGCTCTGTCTCCCTTCTCCATTCTCGCACTCTTCGGTATCTTTCTGTTCAACCTTCTCTCGGCCCTCTCTCTCTCTTGCAAGGACTGGAGCTCGTCGGAGGAACAAAGCTTGCAAGCAGTAGCAGAAACAAGGAATGCCACCCTATTTCACCGTCCCTTTTCCTCTTCATCCTCCGCGTATATTTTTTCTCTCATGGTTTCCTCACCCTTTCTCTATCTTCTTGCAGGTACTGGAGCCGTTCGGAGGAAGAAAGAGCTTGTGAGGAGCGAAGATGAAGGAGCTCGCGAGGAGCGCAGCTCGCTGGAGACGAAGACCAAATACAGCCGCGCAACTTTGGCGGAAAAAAACTGATTTTTGAAACAGTTTTGGTTATTTGCACCCCGGTGTTTGCGGGAAAAAATTGATGTTGTGACCACCACCACCATGATCTTCTAGACCCCGCGCCGAGGCGAAGATGAAACCACAGGGTTTCCTAGAGTTTGTGTATTTGAATTTATTGTTTTCTACATACTTGAACATTAAACACAATTGATTTCTAAGTTTCAATAATTTGCTTACATCGATTATATCCTGATTAATTATCTAGACTAGTTGGTAGTTAGAAGTACCGTTTATTGATATTCAAAGCATGCTTTAATCAATTAATCTGAATATGTGATTGTGTGTGCCGTAATAAGACACGTAATGCTAGGGGTTTAGAATTAGTTAAAATAAACTTGTGATTGTGTGTGCCGTAAGAAGACACGCAATGCTAGGGGTTTATACCTTTGCTGAAATCAATTGCGAACTTAGATTAATCTTTAGGTTAGTCATGTTAATTCTTGAAAACAATAATTTGGATTACACAAATCTCGAAGAACCTGTGGTGGATTCAATGTCTCGATCCCCTCTCTTATCATCCTATCAGTTTAATTTTAGTTGTCAATTCATTTTCTTAATTTAGTAATTTTCATCTGATGTAACCCCCAACTCTAAATTGGTTCAAATAAGTCTTAGAATTCGACTGTCTCGTCAATCCTGGGGGGATCAACCCGTATTTGTCACTGTCTACCAGTTAGACAGCCGTGCACTTGCAGTATTACAAGTAGGGTTTATTAGCTTATTAATTTAGGTTAAAAAATACTCCATCAATTTTTTGGCGCCATTGCCGAGCATTGTAACGGTACAATCGAAATCTATGATTATGTTTTGCTAGTTTATAACTTAGGTTTAATTTTTTTTTAGGAACAGTGTTACGAGTCATTTTATTATTTGTTTTACTTGCTTGAGTTTGATTTTTTTTTTGCATTTATTTTGCAGCGATTACACACATAGGAGCTCAAGTGGGAACAAAGTGAAATATTGCGATTCACGAAGAAACTGTCAGAAATTAACTTCTACCCAGTGTCACAAGAAACCCGAAAGTGGTTCACGCTGGAGGTAACTTCTACCCACCACATCTGCACGCGGTTTCTGTGTGATCACTTGTGTTTAGCTTGTTTTATGTAATATTGCAAGCAAATTTGAATAGTGGCAGGATTGAGTTGAAACTTTCGTGCCCTCTCCCGCAGATAGGTTAATCACCATCTAGTTTAGGGTTAGGAATCTAGGCCTTCACTAATTAAAATTTTTAGCAAGATAATTATCTAGGACAGGTGTGTCACTCATAGGGACCCTCTTTGGAAGTTTGAAAGCTTAAAGTGGTCGAGTGAAGGAACATATCCCATCTGGGAACAGTTCTTAAACTGGCATTTCACTTTGAGCTAAAGAGTGGAAAAAGAGGTAGGAGCAACTTTGTAGTGGCGGATTGATAAGAAATTACCGTGCCTCTCCCACGGTTAGGTAAATTGAATTGAATATCAACCCTGCATTAGTAAAGGAAAACTTTAGGGTCGTTTTCCATTCATTTTATTTGCGCATCATTTAGGTGTCATTTATGGTTCCATTCTTTTTCTTTTTATTTATTTATTTAGAGTCAGGTCATCTTCATATAGTGGTTAGACGTGCATATTTAAAAAAATAATTCTTGAAACCAAAGAAATGGCTGAGGAGAAAGACTTTAAGGATTACTTCTCCCCTTCTACCTCGAGGTTCGAAACAATTCTTATGATGATGACTCAGAAACTAGATGCACTTATGAATCTGACTCAACCCCTACCTCCCACTAATGTTTCATTTGAGGATTGTGTTGCATGTTTGAGTCCTAGTCATTCTACAGCTGATTGTGATTTGCAATATGATTATCCTAAATATTTCGCTGAGCAAATCCATTCTTTTAATGCTAATTGGTGACCTGGTTATAATTCAAAGTCTAACTATTACAGCCTTGGGTTTTGCCAATAATCAAAATCTCTCCTTGGCTCATAACTCACACCAAGGGGGACATAGTTTCTCCTAGGTTACTCGATACCCTAATCATGTTATGCCTCAATTTAACCAAGCTCCTCCATCCAACACATCAAGTTTAGAAGAAACGATTAACCGTTTTCTGCAGCGCACATAACGACTGCTTGAACGTGAGTCTCAGGCTATGTTAGAGTCAAAAGCCATGATTCAACACCAATCTCAAGCCATCAATAGACTTGAGATAGTTGTGGATCATATTACTGAGGCATTATCTGAAAGTGAGTTAGGAATAGTTCCTAGTCACTCTGTTCAAAATTCAGAGGGTCAATTCATAACTGGTAGCACATCAAAACCCGAGTTAGATGATGTTTTTGAGGAAAATGTGATAGAAACTACTTTGCTTCTTGACCCATTCCTTTCCCCACATTTTCATGATGGCCCACTCGACATATGCCTTCCTAGTGACTCTTGCATGAAGTCTTATTCTCAATGTTCTTTGGAGTCAAGCATCGACTATTTTCACGATACATCGACTATTTTCACGATACGAATGACCCCATAATTCAAGAAATAGTCAAATCATTATCGGAGGACGCATCTAATGAGAGATTGCATGCCATAGGTAGTGCTAATTCTAGGTTTGGGGGTGTTGTTGCGTTGTCTAACTCATCATCTTGGTGTAGTTAATTTTGTGATGATGAGCTTGTACCACCCGATATATCTATAGACATACCTCGTTCCATCCCTTTCATATTGACTGATGCTACCTGTGTGGATCCATTGTTTGTAAGAGATGATTTCAGTTTTGACCACCCTATTGTAATACATATTCAATCTTCTGATTTGCAACCTGACTTAGGATGTCCCTTTTTAGGAGAAGGTAGGAGTCATTTGTTGGATATCATTGTTTGTGACCCCTTTCTGCTCAAGGTTCCCACGGATTTTCTAAGAATGCGAGTTCATTTGCATTTTCTCTATGATTTTGCATGGCACATTCATAGCTTTTGGGATGTGTTAGTATGCGTTGTGTCACATGTGGTTGCTATTATTTGTTGGACGGATCCTCAACTTTTTAGGTTGTTACTATATGATCCCTTCCCCCCTTTTGAGGAGAGTGTTCGTTATGTTCTTCCTTGTCATTTCATGGTACATCATTTATGAGGAAGAATATATGTCTGGCTGACGGCGTTAAATCAAGCGCTCCTAAGAGGCAGCCTAGCTTCAGTTGTGTCATTATGGTTAGTTTGGATTGACTTTCGAGTTTTTTCTAGTTGCATTTCACTCATACTCGTTAACTCCGTAACAATTTTGACTTACAACTGATACATTTAATTTTTTTGTGTCCTGTATTGTTTTTATCAGATTATCATGATGAGTCCACAGTTCTTATGTCTCTGAGCGTTCATTGGTGGATGATTTCGTCGAAATTGGTAAAAACTTTCCCATGGTAATATCACTTTAACTCTCATCTTTTCTTTTTCCTGCATTTGTCATGATCATCATTTTATACATTGAGGACAATATTTGGTTTAGGTTTGGGGTTGAGTTTATAAGTTAACACAATTGACTATTGTATTCTACTCAATATCCATTGAATACATAGTTAATTATGAATGTGTGGAAAATTTTCGATTTGAAAATGCATACAAAATCTAAGCTCCTTTCCAATGAAGAGAATATGTTTTCAAATATGCCTTTAAATTCGAGAAATGCATGCTTTCACTTGTCACTTTTATATATCAATAGGAAAACATATGGTTTGATATTATCTTTAAGTTAAATATATTTCATGATATTTTTCGACTCGACCACTCTTGCAATATAAGCCGAGTTAGCATAATTTGAAGTTAATAAGAAAGATATTAATTAGAAACACTTATAATAATAGTGGAGACTTAACCCTTTTGAGTTTCGAGACATTCTATTTTTCTTGAGGTTTATTAATAAACTCTGACTTTTCTTGAATCCGCATTATTTCGTTGATGATCTCATCATTCTTGGTTCTTTTATTGATTACTTTGATAATGACGTTAAAATTGAATTATTACACTAGAACTTCTTGATTTATTAGTTGAGATGTCATAATACCGACTAGAGCTTAAGAAGTGATATATGCATTTTTTTTCTTTGAACCGTTCTTTAGCCTTTTAGCCTACCTAATAATAAATATCCATTTGCAGCTCTTTGAGCCTTTAAATAAACTTTTTCTTTGCTAACCCCATCTCCATTACCTACTCCAGTTAGGGAGTAATATCTCATACTATTTTTATCCTTACCCAATGTCTTTGAGAATGTGTATGGTTGATATATTTTTGAAATGGGCAAATAAAAAGAGCTGAAACTAAATATTCCATGAATCCTCGAGACTGAAATGTTTTATTGTGCAGAAGGGAAAAGCATGTCAAAAAAAAAAAATATTGATGCTTCGAAAAAAAAGATAAAATATGAAGAAAAATTTCGAAGGAAGAAAAATTAATGGTGTACAACATTGGTTTATTCTTCAGATCCCCACGTGTTTATTAAAGGGTGTATCCATTCTCAGAGAATTTTCTCGTATCTTTTTCCATTCTTGTTAGCCAAAATCTTAGCCTCATTACAACCTAATAAAGACCTAATTGATCTTAAGTAAAGGTCGGGTTCATAGATGTGGAGATTAAATAGACAAGAACTATGGCGTATGATTCAACGTTCTCAAAGTAATTGATATTCCTGTCCATGAGATCACATTCATTTCATTCTTTTAAACGTCTGTTTTTCATGATTATTATATGTGAGATATTTGTGTTTCCATAATTTATTCTCTTTCTCACATATAAACCGAGTGATTCATTTCTGAGTGACAAGAGAGATTTGTATTTGAAGCATATTATCCAAAGGTTATCTAGTTTTATATTTACTGAGAAAAAAGAAAGTTATGTTGATAAGGCTATACACACACACACTTCGAGTTGAGAATAATTGATGAAATTTATATAACCTTTGGGTATTATTAAATTGTTGCTAGACTCTTTGATATATTATTGTGACACTGTTAGTTGTTTTCTGAAAATTTTGGCAATTAGATTATTTCTCTGAGGATAATAGATCAAGTTACCATGTTTTGGTAATTTATTGAGTCATAATTTTTGTAGGTAACATTTCTGGAAACCCTCACGAGACTATAACTCGTCCACTAAAGGTAATCTACGGGTTTAAAGCCTTGTTGCACGTTTAAGGTAAGTGCAACTGATGATTCCTGCAAAAGTGAGTTAGAATTTTATTTCTATTGTTTTGCTCGAGGACTAGCAAAATATAGGTTTGGGGCTATTTGATATTCACGTAATTATTACATAATATATCCCTTTATTTATATATGTTAGTGTTTCGATTATTATATTTTATTCTAATTATTTTGTTTTCATGTCTTTGTAGGAATTTGAGCGTGAATGATGAAATCACATTAAGGCGACAATTTAAGGAATAATCAATTGGTTGATTTAAGCGGTGGTACAAAGTAAAGGGTCACATATCTAAACCTAACCCAAATAAACCTAGGTCCAGTTAATTTAACCTAAGCCTAAACCCAGAAAGCTAATCTAGAAACCCAAGCCCAACGTCTTTTAGAGAACCCAAGCCCAAGGAAATAAGAGAACCTATTTAGGTTTTTCCCATTCTTAGAGATTTCTTCTATCTTTTCCTATGTGTGTTTTCCTTCTCTCTTTTCCAGCCACCACGCCAATCCACCCTCCCAGCAATCCTCGCTTGATAGGAGAACCAGCAGTGCAATCATCCCGCCATCACCACCTCCTTCTCGACCTCCACCATCGGCCGTCACCTTGCCTTCCTCCCTCACCCTCTCTTCCTAGCTTGCTAGGGAGACGCCACACCCTGTCCATCTAGACATCATCAACTCCTGCGTCAACACAACCACGCACAACCACCGCCCCTGTCCCTGTTGCAAACCACAGTAACAACACCACCCACGACCCCCTTGTTCCTCTCTTCTTCCTCTGTTTTCGTGTCTATCTCTTCACTTCACCACAGTCCAACATCCACACCGCCGAGCACCAC
Organism: Berberis thunbergii; assembly: GCA_003290165.1. NCBI lineage: Eukaryota > Viridiplantae > Streptophyta > Magnoliopsida > Ranunculales > Berberidaceae > Berberis > Berberis thunbergii. The sequence continues at coordinate 105,908 of QNQO01001806.1, forward strand.
CATCAAACGACACCACCTCCTCCTTCCTGCTTCCCTCTTTCTCAGCCATCGTCTTGTTCCACCGCGCGACACAGCTTCACCGCCCTGTCTCCCTCCTCCATTCTCGCCCTCTTCGGTTTCTCTCTCTGTTCATCCTTCTCCCGGCCTTCTCTATCTCTTGCAAGGATCGAAGCTCGTCGAAGGAAGAAGCAGTAACAGAAACAGGGAGCGTTTCCCTGTTTCACCATCCCCGTTCCTCTTCCTCCTTCGTGTATTTAGCTACGCGGAGATGGCCACAGTTCTAAACAGTTGGTTTATTTGCCACTGCAAAAAACCTTGGCTATAATGACCAACGACTTTAAACCGTAGCTAAAAAAAAGGCCACGGCCAAAAACCGTGGCTATAATGACCAACGGCCTAAAGCCGTGGCTAAAAAATATGGCCACGGCTCAAAACTGTGGCTATAATGACCAACGGCTAAAAACCGTGGCTACCCTAAAAACGCTGAAAAAAATTGGGCGGGCTTTTTGGCGCTTGATTCTTTCCTCCCTCCTTTTACTTGGCTCTCGAAGGTCCTCCTTCCCTGCTCCCTCCACTCGACATCGACCCTCCCTGCTCCCCTCCACTCCACTCGAAGCTCCTCCTTCTCTGTTCCCCTCCACTCGACTTCCCTGCTCCCTCCCTCGACTTCCCTCCTCCCATCCTTCCCTCCTCCCTCGACTTCCCTACTCCTCCCTCGACTTCCCTCCTCCCCTCCTTCCCTTCTCTTCCCTCCTTGCTCGGCGTCTTCAACCTCCAAACCATTTTGCAAAAATTCATTAAGCGACTGCAGATTCTCTTGTATAGGTACTCTCGCCCTCTCTCTGCTTTTTTTGTGTCTTCTATCTTAGTTTTTATGGGGTGCTAAGTGTTTGATTAAATTTTTGAAGAGTGAATTGAAATGTGTTTGTATTTCTCACATCTTATGCTTTTTGCTCTCCTACTCATATGTTCATAGATGAAGTGTATCTGGAGCGTGAATTGTTTGATGAAATTAGGGTTTCTGAATCTAGATTTTTTTTATTTAGAGATTTTGAATCTCTAGGGTTCGAATTGAAACTGTATGTTTTTTGAAATCTGGATTCATTTATTGATGAAGATAGAGAAGATGTTTCACTATCTTAGAACCTAAGTTTCAATCTCTGGAAGCTGAGTTGCATTATTACATTCCTGAATTTGGGTTCATTTATTCTTTGAAGATTGTTACAGGGTCATTGTAAAACTATACATGCACAAGTGTTCCATTCAAACAGTGACCAAAAAAAATTCAGAACTTCATTTTAATGATCAAAGCGCGAGTAAATATCTATATATCAAAAAATATCAGTATTCTTTGAATTTACATATCAAATCTTACTAGTATTTGTGTTTCTATATATCAAGCTTTCCCTATAAAGGTGAAGTGAGGAAACAAAGAGTACAATATATCCATTATATGTGCCGATGGGAGGCAGGGAACATAATAAGAAATTTATGCGACTACAGTGTACAAAAGAGCTAGTGATGAGTAGCGACCACGTGAAGAGAGCAATTTGTAAAAACTGGGATATGACTAATATCTTGGCATATTGTTATGTCATGGAAATATATCGTGAATCAACTGTATATCAAACCATCTGTGATTGTGATGTCAGGTGTTGAAACCCATTGCAGAAGTTGTGTTCTGTACTTAACAAACTCTTACCACATCTAATATAATTGTTACTTCGAACCTTTTAATCTTGATTTCATCATAATTACCTTACATGGATACTCGTAACCATTACGGATTAGACCAGTGTGGAAGCAATTAGTAACTGAAAAAGTCTTTCGATTTATCTCAAATGATAAAGAATGACTAATTATTGAGATTGTTATAGACTTTGTCAATGCTAGTTGTTATCTGCTTTACTCTTTTGTTAGTTGATAAGATAAGTCTATTTTGCCTGTTTATTCCTCTTATAAGTATGCTCCTTGTCAATCTTGTTTTTACTACTTTTACCTTCAAATGCAACTTGACCATGACATGGGATTTCTGCATTTCTAGTAGCAAATATGACATGAATTTGTAATTAACAGTATGTTAGAACTTAGAATGATGCCTTGTACATGAAACTGTTGTTCTAATCCATACAGTGAAGTCTTTGGTAGGCTAAGGCTCGGGATGCCTAGTTGAAGAAAAAAATTCATTATATTCATCTCTTTCTTATTCCAGTCAACCATTATGAAGGCTGCTTTTGGACAAAGCTTTCTTTCTATTTAGGAAGAGGAAACAATAAAATGTATCTCATGTTGGATACCAACTTGTGGTTCTAATGAATGGAGTTTTCTTCTTTAGATCTTCACCTAACAGTCCAACCGATAACTACTAATTAACTCAATGTATGAAACAAAAAGAATCAAAGTCTTCATGAAAAAAATCAAAGTCGTAATGAAACCATTTTATTCGAAATTTCTAAACACGTTTTGAAATTGAAAATAAAAGCCAAGACAATGTCATTCCATGTTACTTACAAGTTAGCTTGTCCTGACTATTCTTTCTACGTTTAATTCAATGCTCTATAAATACCGATAATCATTCTAAAATCTTACAAACCTCACACCTGAAATACAATACTCAAAAGCGTACCTATTAAGACCCAAACTGCTTGAATATGTCTGCCTTAACATCATCAGGAAGCAGCACCACCAGCACCATAAGAAGAAAAACATTTCAAGGCCTAGGAAACCTAGTTAAACTTCTGCCTAGTGGTACTGTCTTTGTATTCGAGTTCCTGAATCCTGTTATGACCAACAACGACCAATGTCACACTAGTAACAAGTACCTCACCAGTATCCTCATTGCACTTTTGTGGAATCTCTTGTATAGTCTCATCCTTTACAGATAGTTCCACCGATGATGAAGGTGTTACTCAAGTTGGGTTCGTATCATGCAAAGGTGTTAAGTCTACTTCATCTAGTTCAACCAGTTCATCGGCCAATAAACTCCAAATGATGGACTTTGTCCATGCTCTTCTATCAGTGATTGTATTTGCAGTGATTGCACTCCTGAATCCTAATACAGTTGATTGCTTCTACCCATCTTTAGAGAAAAGTGAGAAGAATGTTGTCATGATCTTGCCTATTGCTATAGGGGCTGCCCATAGTGTCATATCTGTTTTGTTTCCTTCGAAGCGGAATGGTGTAGGCTACTCTACTACCAGTACTACCACAAGCCAGAGCTGATCATAGAAATCATTGTGTGGTAGATGTTAAATATATAAGGACCAATATTTTTGATTAATTGCTTACTAGAGTTGCTCAAATTATGTAAGTAAGTTGAATGATAAGATGTACACTACACCAAAAAGCCTATTTAGCTACGCGGAGATGGCCACGGTTCTAAACCGTTGGTATATTTGCCACGGCAAAAAACCATGGCTATAATGACCAATGGCTTAAAACAGTGGCTAAAAAAATTACCACGGCTAAAAACCGTGGCTATAATGACCAACGGCCTAAAACCGTGGCTAAAAAAATGGCCACGGCTCAAAACTGTTGGTGTATTTGGCACCGTTCTCTTGAACTGTTCAAAGAATTATCTTCAAATGATTATTGTTATTCTTGTCTATTTTTATCTGTGTGTTTTACTATTTCTGTATATTATTTCTCCTGTGTTCAACTATCTATTCTAGACTGTAAGTTTAGTTTGCTTTCTGAAACCTAGTAGTCCTGGGTGCAAAATTGGTATCAGATGAACTGAAACTGATTGGAAAGATGGATGTAGTAGAGTACTCCCATGTATTCCATGTCTATTGAATACTAGTTGATTAAGTAGACACTCTTAGATATTATTCTAGTAAACTAATTTGCTTCTTATGCCAATTCATGGGCCTCAAAGGGAGATGATTAAGGGGAAAGACAACCCCAACCTGAAGAGCTTACTGGAATTTTAATTGATTATGCTACAATATTTTTTGATGCATTTCTAATGCTAGTTTAGTCATCCTCTTTGGTTGAGACCAATTATTTTGTCTTTATTTCTTATTTTGACTTTTGAGTTGGGAAAGGGAAGCTCTGTAGCTAAGTATTCAGATTGGCTTTTTCAATGCTTTATAAAAATCTATTTGTGGTGATATGTTGTGGAAGGAAACTATCTATAAATGTAGTGTATATAGTTGTTTCTTATTTCTTTTTGTTTGATAATGGTTAATATCTATAATGTCATTGATAGAAAAGGGTAGTACTCACGGAAATCTCTCCACCAATGATGTCACTACATCTACAAATGATGACAGTGAAGTTAAAAAGACCATACAGTTCAATGTCCATGGTTTAGCAGTTGGACCTGGTGCTAGAAATTTCAATAAACACATTGGAAAGCTTGTTGAAACCCTTGTGCCCATCAAATTCAAGGGTTGGCACCATGTTACTGACAACTACAAAGAGGATGTGTGGAATGGCCTCAAGGTGAGATTTTACATCATTGATTTTCATAATGTCTTATTTTATTGTCAACTTATATCTCAATGGCTTATTTGTAGCGTGAATACGACATCCCAAATTATGTGAAAAGGAGTGTGCATTTGAAAATGCCAGAATATTTCAGAAGGTTCAAGGCAGATCTTAGGAAGGACTATTTGGATAAGTATCCTACCATTGAGGAACAAGAGAAGCATGTTCCAAATGGTGTAAGAGAGGAGGATTGGAAGGAGTTTGTTCGCTATGAGAGCACCCCTGAAGCGAAGGCAATTAGAGCCCAAAATGCCAAAAACAAAAATGGTTCAAAGTATGTATGGGGGCTGGCCAAAAGAGTGCTGCAGAAGTGGAGTATGAAATGGTAATTGAGTTTCTAGCTACTAGTACAATAATAACCATTTAACTATATAGGCTGAAACTAATCTTTCAAGTATATAGGTTGAGAAGAACCCTGATGGGGAACCAGTCACACGCACCGATATATGGATTGCTTGTCACACGGGAAAGGATGGAAAACCCACGCATGGTGCAGAACTATATATGGTATGTGCCCAATGATGCCTTTTATACACAATTCTTAATTTACTTTGTAGTTTGAATATTATTTGTGTCCTGATTTATTTTATTTTTTCATTTTTTTGAAGGAACAAGTTAAAGCAAAAAAGGCCGCCTTGCAAGAATCTTCAACCCAGGGTACCACTGACCTCACTATTGATAATGATCCTCTAAGCCAAGTGTTTGGCAAAGAAGAAAGGGGACGTGTTCGTTGTGTTGGAACCACCGTCTCTAAAAGGAAGTATGATGCTTCACTTCCTGCTTGTTCATTGCTTTTTGATAAAACATTGGAATTAAAAAAAATTAGCGAAAAATATGATAGATTGGAAGAAAATGTTCAATGGATACGAGAGAGACTTGAAAATGGAACTTATGTGAGACCATCAACAAGTGAGGGAACACAAGGAGGGACACAAAGAACTGAAGATGCATTACCTCCATCGACAAGGCAACCAGAAAATCCATTACCTCCATCTCCATTACCACCATCTTCTCAAGGTGTTGCGAGGTTTCCTTCTCCAAGCAATCTTGTTCCTTTAGTGTCAAGGACTTACAAAGTTTGTGATTGGCATAAGAATGTCATTGCGATAGCAATAGAGGTTGTAGATCCTATCCATGGATTCTTTTGCGATTGCCATGGATCATTGAACCCTGCAACATAGATCAGACTTTCCTTATGCTTAAAATATATGACTGAGGTGAAAATTTACAAGAGTGATCCAAAAGGAGACATGATGGGGGATTTGGAAGTTGGTGATTTCTTCGTATGGTGTCAAAATCATGTGGAACTTGATGATTGATAGTTACAACTATGTTGGAAGCAATGTAATGGTGGCAGCAAAAGAGGAGCTAAGTAAAATACACTACGGGCACGTGATTGTTAACTTTAAGGTAAATTGCCCCCTTCTTTCATGGAGTCTACGCTCTGAATAAAAAAATAAACTTCTTCGGGACGTATGTGGTATGCGCGTATGTGAATACTTTCTTCCTTCCTTCACTTTGGCTTTGGATAGATAAGTTATCATGCATGAATTTGCTACAAATCAATTTGTCATGTTGGTTTATGGAACTGGTGCTTATAACATTATTCTGCTACTCTGGTTGCTTACTACTGCTACTTATACTACTACTTTTGGTTTAGTAAATGGATTGACATTTTGATTGAAAGTGTTTCTTCATTCAATTAAAAAAAACTAACTTGTTGTATAATGGATTTTGGATCAGATGAGTATTCATACAGCTGAACCATTGCCCTAGTTTCCTTCCATCTTTCTTTAATGATTTATTTTTATGGTTGTTGCAGGTTCACATTGTACAGAGAGGAGCTGAGTAAAATACACTACGGGCACGTGATTGTTCATTTTAAGGTAAATTGCCCCCTTCTTTCATGGAGTCTACGCTCTGAATAAAAAAAAAGGAAAAAGCTTATGAATTAATTCATTTGATCGTATATGCAGGATCACAAGGACAGAATCTTGCACTGGATGATCCCTTCGTTCCGCCTTGTAGTCACAAGCTTCATCTTGATTTTTTCGGTGAGGAAGCATTTGTTTTTAATTTATAAATTCGCGTATCATCTCTAACTCTCAAATTCTGTGATCTTCTGGATTGGAATTTTTTGGTGAGGAAGCATTTGTTTTTGGTTGATGCTTTTGTGGTACAGTTTGACTGTGTTTATATGTTTTATCAGGAAATGAAATTATGTATGCTAAGACATGACAAAGTAGGCCAAATTAGGAGCTCCATCTTTTACATTAGTCAGATTTAGTATATTTTGCTGTTCTTTTTGTTCCCCTCAACTAGTTGGACCATCTCAGTCTCTAGCTTGTATTTTCTTCTATTTGGTTTTTAATGCATTTGTGTTTTGTTGATAGACAAATCATATAGTTGAAAAAATTATTATGTTGGAATCTGCAGTGTTGGTCGGCAACTTCTTTGTTGAAGCACAAGATTGATCAAAGGGAATCATTTTCACTAGCAAAGCAGCACTTGAATTTTGAGTGCACAAAAGTAGCTGTAATACATACTCTACATAATCAAATATCAGTAAGCTTAGAAAAGTTGAAAGTGGTAGATCAGAATTTCGAGAACAAAATAGAGGAATTCAAACTTCACAAGGAGACCGAACACAAGAAACTTGAGGACATGCAACAAGCAGAAAGGGATGAAGAAAACGGTTGAAATCTCAATGGATGAAGGAAGCAAAACGTGGGTCATCCGTGGATCCGTATGTAATGCTCCCATTGCCAGATTCTGGGGCTAGCATGGAGGGTTTTGATGAAGATGGAATATGTCATGAGAAGGGTGTTGTTCCAACATTCACTGGAACCTCTGTACAGACACTGGAACCTACTGGAGTTACAATGAAAGGCATGTAGCCCTTGCTCCAGACTTTGCGGTTTCATCAATTCAGGTACATCTTTTTCTATTCGAATTGCGTGTATACATGTGAAACTGCTTCATTTTTAGAAAAACAAATTCTCTTTCTAAACTATTCATTTGATGTTTGCACTTAACTATGGCCTATCACCATACAGTCTGGTGAAATGGGTGAATGTAATACTGGGTTAGATTCTTGTGAAAATGGTGTAACACCATCCTTTGAGAAAAATCAGAGAGGCTCACCTTTTGTTGAGCAGCATGCTGTGCCTGCCGAAGATGATGGAATTTCATCAATTCAAGTACAATTTTGTTTGTTGAGACTCCTATGTGACAAAATGGCCCTTTTAAAGTTTCTCTTTTACAGTCTGATCAGGTGGATGAAAACAATACTAGGGTAGATTGTCTCAAAAATAGGGACTCCTATGTGTGGTTGTTTGCTGTATGAACAAGCTTGAATTAGTCAAGCTTCTCCTCACACTTGTTTGTCCCACCTGAGTCTTGAATGTCTCTACACACAAGTTGTTTGTTACTACTTGCTAAAGGTTCTGATTTGGATGCGTATCAGTTTATGAGCCTGAATGAGTGTTTTTTATGTATAAGTTCTTCCAAGTCTTATCTTCCTAAACCAAACAAATTGAGGTCCCTCTTATTCTTCTTATTCTTCCTTCTTTTACTATACTCCCTTATTTTAATCTATGTTTCCCCCAACATTGCATCCTGCCGTATGACTTTTTATACTCTGGGATGCTTGTCACTCATTGAAAACCATTTGAGAGCTTGCATCTTGCTATTTGGAGCCCGGGTAGTGGTTTATGGATTCTGCAAGGGAATGCTTTTTCTTCATTCATGATATCAAAATTCTTCCATAAGATGTTTTAATCTACAATAAGGGTTAAACTTCAATCACCATCACTTATGGCATCTGCAGCTCTATGATGAATTGATAGAGACAGTGAAACAAAATACAGATGATGATATTGTTGTTCCTACAGTTCTTAATTTATTCAAATAATAAATTTTGCTTCACTTTGAAAATAATCTTTTGATGTTATTGGTTTTTGCAGGAAAAATGGTTTCCAACTTTAAGAAATCTTGTTTCTCATATCAATGACACTTTCAGTCACAACTTCCAAGAGATGGCTGTTGCGGGAGAAGTTTCTTTGGGTATCAAATCACATTTTCGTAAATGTTAACAAGTTTTGATTAAGAATAATCCCATTCATTTTTTTTCCTTCCTGCTCATGTGTTTCAGATGAGAATGACATGGACTTTGATAAATATGGGATCCTTATCAAAGTCAAATTCAGGTATTATGATGGGAAGATCCCATGTTATGACCATTCTTCAACTTCAATATTATTCTATTACATGGGGCTGAAAATGTCGAAGAGCTGATTTTTTTTTTTTTTGTAAGGATGAAAACTGTTGCACGTAAGCCCTATGACCATTGAGTGTAAAAAATGTCAAAATGACCTATGATGCTTCAATATCAGCATCTGGCGTTGCATTTGAACACCAAATGCTTTTTCTGAACTGATCTCTTACCACTGATTTGTTTTAGAAGCTAGTTATTTTCATTTGGAAATATAAATGGCTCCACTTGTAAATGATGACTGGTATTATTACTTTCAGGGAAGCAGGACAGCTTCAAGTTCTAAGTGCTCATCATCAGTCTGGAGGGGTATCACAGTGCACTTGTTAATATTTCTTATAAATTCAACCTAACGTATCTTTCATTTTTCTCACTGCAACTTTAACTTTCCATTTCTAGGAACGTTCAATTTCAACCATTCTCTATCTAGTCTCTCTGCAAGACCTAACTAACTGCCCATTTAGACTGGTTGATGAGATAAATCAAGGTTAGTTGCTAGCATTCTGTGTTTATCACACATTATGTTGCAGAAATATATATCAGATTTTCAACTTTGTGATAATTCGATATTTCAAAACTCAGGAATGGACCCTATAAATGAAAGGAAAATGTTCCAGCAACTAGTGCGTGCTGCTAGCCAGCCCAATACACCACAGTGAGTTTCACCTACTTGTCCTGTTGTCCGTTTTAGTTGGATAACTTTTAATTACTGCTCTCAGCTCTCTGCTATAGATGATTCTTAGTCATTTTCATGGTTTGTAGAACGAATAGTCTTCTACCGAGAGAAGGCTGCAGGAACCTATTCCGCATTGCCTTACGCTTTTGCTCAGGTAATTAATAGCTTCCATTATTATTTTGAAAACCTCATGTTAACTTATTTCATTGAAGAAAGTAAATAAATATTTTTTCGTTTGTGCTTGCAGATTATGATTGAGATGCCATATATCTTCACACAAAGTTTGGTATATGGGGTTATAGTGTACTCCATTATCGGATTTCATTGGTCAGTTGCCAAATTCGTGTGGTACTTGTTCATCATGTACCTCACATTGTTGTACTTCACGTTCTATGGATATGCTGAAACGGCATTTGCTCGTGTTAGAGATAAGGTACTTCATGTGCATATTTAATTGGATTCTGATTGCTAAGACTAAATAGGGATTGAGTTTCATCCACTATGACAAGCTCCAGTCACATACCAATGCTAAATCGTTTGTGTTCATATGGGATATAGGTGAAAGTTCCATTATATGGCTGTGAGTGTTATGCTTATGCTCTTCTAGTCTTTGGTTTTGTGGACCTTGTTGTTGAATCCGGCCTCAAGGTTAGACATTGATTTCTTTCCTTTCTATAATAATGACCGGATTCATATCATAACAGTCAGGATTTCCCTATGTAACCTAATACATTGAAGCATCAATGCTTTGCACTGTTGATTTCAAAATTCTTGGCAATTGGTCTAAACTTGGGAGTTAATCTTGTTTCCTGCATTTCAGCCATATGATTTCTTGTCATTGGTTCCGGTCATAGAAGGTGCTGGTGGATTAATTACTGATTGGAAGGAGAATCAACTTTACTAGGATGCATCTTCAGAGTCATCAGCACCAAGTATGATTTCTTTCAGTGAACTTTCAGAAGAATTTTTCTAAACTCTATTATGTAAAATCTTCTTTCCTGTCCACTTACTGCGAGGGGACCAAGCACTCAGATCCAAATTAAAAAATTGGGCCCTGACTAATTTGTTTTAAATTTGGAAGGAACTTCAATTTCAAGCTTTCATAATTTTGGGTTCTTAAATGTGATTTTGCAGGTTTTAACGTGTTGGCAGTAGGTGATAAACAACTTCACCAGCAGGCTTTGGATTCATTAGAGTGGAAGTGAAGACAATGCGGAGCATGAGATGAAATAATTGAATGCTTGTTCCGGCCTTGATAGTATTTGACAGGAAAAGTGGAAAGGGTATATAATAGTTGATGAATTCTGTGTTAATTACTTTCTTTAATATTGTAGCAAGGCATATTTTTGGGCAGCGTGACATTTTTTGAGTAAATTATGAAGGATTAATTTGTGATCATGTTGTTTCTTTAACTACAGATTTTTGTTAAATGAATAGATGATTTTGTTGCTATCAATGTGTCCAGGATGTGTCAAAATTTTCCAGCAAAACCAAAAAGCAATAATGCGCATCCAGGGAATCAAACCCTGGTCAGTACTATGGGGCTGTGATTTTGCTGCAGCAGCAAAACAAATGTAATTTTTTTCGATTATATTAATTGAAACGGTTTCAAACCCTCGCAACAAACCATATTTCTTTTTTTTTTTGAATTTTGTTTTGACTGGCCACGGCTTAAAACCATGGCCACCATGCTTGCAACAGCTTAGAACCGTGGCTAAATCATCAAGTGTCCCGAACATAAAACCGTTGCTAACATGTGTTGCCACGGTTTATAGCCATCAATGATGATTTCGCGATGCCTCTACTGCCCACGCCTCTAAGCCGTGGCAATTGGTTACCCCCACGGTTCCAAACTGTTGCTGATGGGTAATTTGGTGTAGTGACTGGAGCCGTTTGGAAGAAGAAAGAGCTCGCGAGGAGCGAAGACGAAGTTGCTCGTGAGGAGTGTGGCTCACTGGAGATGAAGACCAAAGCCAGCCACGCGACTTTGGCTGGAAAAAACTGATTTTTGAATCAGTTTTTGTTATTTGCACCCCGGTGTTTGCTTTGAGCTACCACAGTCCATCAACAGTCTTTCTCGAGATTCATGTTTGTGCAGAGATTAATTTCACTTCCATTGATGTTGTGACCACCACCACCATGATCTTCTAGACCCCGTGCCGAGGCAAAGATGAAACCACAGGGTTTCCTAAAGTTTGTGTATTTGAATTTATTGCTTTCTATATAGTTGAACATTAAACACAGTTGATTTCTGAGTTTCAATAATTTTCTTTCACCGATTATATCCGGATTAATTATCTAGACTAGTCGATAGTTAGAAGTCACCTTTATTGATATTCAAAGCCTGCTTTAATCAATTAATCTGAATCTTTGATTGTGTGTGCCGTAAGAAGACATGTAATGCTAGGGGTTTAGAATTAGTTAAAATAAACTTGTGCTGAAATCAATTGCGAACTTAGATTAATCTTTAGGTTAGTCATGTTAATTCTTGAAACAATAATTTGGATTACATAAATCTCGAAGAACCTGTGGTGGATTCAATGTCTCGGTCCCCTCTCTTATCATCCTATCAGTTTAATTTTAGTTGTCAATTCATTTTCTTAATTTAGTAATTTTCATCTGTTGTAACCCCCAACTCTAAATTGGTTCAAATAAGTCTTAGAATTCGACTGTCTCGTCAATCCTCGTGGGATCGACCCGTATTTGTCACTGTCTACCTGTTAGACAGCCGTGCACTTGCGGTATTACAAGTAGGGTTTATTAACTTATTAATTTAGGTTAATAAAAACTCCATCAACCGTGCCACGTGTGGGTTTACTGACTCATTGCGACTTGGACCAGACTTTCTTTATTCTTCCATTGATGGGCTTGCTGCTATTTGGGCCTCGCTGGATTAAGCGTGCAATCCTCTCTGCTTCGTTCTATAGACGAGATTATCATGACACATGTACGGTGTTGATCAAAGGATAGTTTGATGTGTCATCAGTACATAAGGGTCAAAATTGAAATTACAATAGCCATCGAATCACACTGAAATTACAAACATTTTTTATTCTTTCTTTGGGTTAGTTTTATTCTTAATACCAATGTACATATGAATTGTATGCATTTTCAGTGTTGCAATGTTGATGTTCCATTTGTTGGTGTTCCTAGTATATATCATAGACTAGGAAATGTTTTTGTCCAATTCCTTAGTGTTGGTCTCACAATTCAATAGAGCATGGTAAATATTCCTGTCCAATTCTTTACCTAGTTTATGGTTGATTCCCTCCACAAGGCTTGGATGAAGGGAAGCACTCTTACTACAACATAGTTCATAATACTTAGTACGTACACCTTCTGAGAGTTCCAACTCTATGTTCACACCGTTCACAAAACACCGACGTTCTTCAGATTTTTCATTTCTTCGATAATACTTTTGCAAATCTAGCACTTTCCCAAACTTCCATTTCAACCTCTTTGCTACTTCTGTAATTTCCTCCCGGTCGTCCTTGAAAAAGTGTGGGTGTAATATTGGTATGCTTACGACCTGCAACATAAAATCCATCAAATTTTTTTTGTGAAAGCACTATATGCTAATTAATAAAGACATAAACATGACTAATCACATATCGAAACCATTGCAGTAGTGAAAAATTGTCTTTTGTCTCATAAAACTCATGAACAATTATTATTTTTGCAGAAATATATCTTATTTGTGGCGGATGATAAGTGCCAAATAAAACCTAATTCTGAAAGCAAAAAAGCTTAATCTACAAGAAAAATATTGCAATGGTGGATTAAAAAACTGCCACATATACAAGTACCAAGAAAAGGTCATTTCTGGCGGATAAGTATCTTAATCCGCCATAAATACCTAAAATTAAAATTCGCCAGTTATAGTATTTCTGGCGTATATAAATGCCACTACACTCACATTTCTGGCAGATATAAGTGCCATAAATGCTTCACAACTGGCATATATATCAACCACATCTGAACATATTGGCGTTTATATCCGCCACTTTTGATACATATATGACGCTTATATCCGCCACATTTGATTCATTTTCGACACTTATATCCCCACATTTGATACATTTCCAGCACTTGTATCCCGCACTAAAAAAATGATAACATTTTAAAATCTTTATTATCCGCACATAACATTTAATATTTTATAATTTTTTAATACAAAAAATTAGTAATAATCCCACACTAATTTTAACCACTAATTTTTAATAAAAATCTGTAAATTCTGTAATTATCTGCCACAAATAACTATTAAAATATATTTAATTACTAATAATTATACACCACAAATAACTAATATATGTTGATACAAACCCGCTTAAAAAGCTACATAACTATTAATTATCATATACATTAAAAGTCACTACACATAATCAGCCTCAGGGACAGTTGGCCCGAGTGCATCAACTTCATAAGGTGGAACTTCATACTTGGCATTAACGCAACATAGATGATGAATCCAACCATTCCACCACCTAAATTTGCAAAACCTGGCATGGCATAGACAACAACAATGAAGGCGTCACAAGTCTTTTGTTGGCATACTCAGACATGATAGTAGCTGAAAGTGGGTAGTCACCGCCAATGCCAAAACCAAGCCAGAACCGAAAGAAGCTCGCCTTGGTAGGCGATGTGGGATTATAATCTCCCCTTGGTAGCTCGCCCAACCCCTATTGGGATCCACGGGCCTGTTGGGCTTCGCCATCATGGGCCTTTCCCTCACCCTCCCCCTCAGGTCCGCCAACACAAGGGTATCACAGTCCACCCCCCTAAGGGAGCCCAACGTCCCTGTTGGCACACTTTCGACTAAGTCCGACTCTAATACCATTCTGTAACGACCCGATCCACAGAGTACTATATTGTCCGCTTTGGGCCCAAGGCCTGCACAGATTTAAAACGCGTAGTACTTTGTAGATCCAAACTTGTACATATATAACACATCCCCTTCCCTCACCTAGGTGATGTGGGACTATAATCTCCCCTTGGTAGCTCGCCCAACCCCTTCCCTCACCCTCCCCCTCAGGTCCACCCACACAAAGGTATCACAAACATCTAATATGTAGTAACATTTAACTATTTATTTATGGTTTCTCTTCAGGCTCACTAAGTAATTGACATAGTAGATAATATAACTTTACAAAAGATTGAAATCCGGGGGCACAATTGTTTTAATTAACTTTAGTCACTTAGACATGCACTTATCCCACCCACTTGAATTTTTTTTAATAAGTTGATTTTTTGTGTGAGTGATCTCACTTGTAGCTTACTCTCGCACAAATTATATATTTTAAAGCACTCTTGCACGAGTTGATTGTTTCTAGGTACAGATTGAACCATTAATCTATCAAGTTATACCAAAAGAACAAGATAAATTAAAGGTTTGGCTGCCAACTTTCAAGTCTGGATAAAAAATCAAATGCTCCCTATGGGTTTGTAATTCTAACCTTGGGGATCAGGGATCAGGTCAGACTGATAACCTATCTAAAAGAGTCATACCAAATCCCGCGTACCATATGCTACAATAAATTAGGAAAAATTACAATAGCTACCAACAGTTACACGTTTAAAAACCAGACCAAAACTTTGGCATTCCCTAGTTGCATCAAACTCCATGATATCTAACCAAACTTTACTCACTGATAACCAACCGATTTAACACAGCTACTGCCCAGCAAATGACACTTGAGACATTAAAGAAAGCCAAAAGAATTATGTCCTTTTAGTCTTTTTAGTATATTTGATTGAAAACTACTTTGCTACTCTTGAATGATACAATGCCGATTATCATCCAAACACAAACTTCATTATCGCCAATATGTCACGTACTTCTGACCATTCAACTTAGCATCTCTAGTTAAACTTCTTATTCATCATTCACGACATGTCCGTGTACTTTAAAACCTAAAGATATTACTCAAGATTGACAAATTTTACGAAACAATAAAAAAATATATAAATTTTCGTACCTCTAGTCCACGCAGTGCAACATAGATAGTATTTGCCTGCGATCAAACAAAATTCAAGATAATAAACTACAATAAGCAATAATAGCAAAGTGCAGAAAGTGAGCTAAAATTAACTCTTTCGATTCACCTGAGTCGTAGCCTCTCCAAGAATCGAAAGACCGTCCTATTTCGCCACGAGCAACGAATAGCTCTCACCCACTCCAAGATTCAACTCTTCACCAAAATCAAACCATAAAAAATCAACGAAATAAATCATTACAAGCCAAATTTTATTTCTAATTTCAATTTCAAACTCACAGTCTCGGCACTAGAAATCATGATGATTTTTAGCTTCGAAACGACACTCTTTTTCTTACTGAACTTGGAACTGTTCTTGAATATGACAAAATCTTAAAGAAAATTGAACAAGCGAATTATAAAGATGGAATTGAAGACTAGGGTTTTAAAAACATACCTTGTTTGAGATCGAGGTCGGAGAAAGAGCGAGAAATGGGTCGTAGAAACTTCATGGATTTATAGTGGAATGAGGAGACTCTGATTTAGCTCAAGTAGATGAAATTTTTTTAGGGTTTGAAACGAAACAATGGAAATGATGGAAGTTTGAGATGAATGAAAGTGAAAGAGAGAGTGCGTGTGTGCGTACCTTATTTCTTTTTAAGAACAAGGATGTGAAATAGCTTATCATACAAATTGTTGCTAGTTTTTAATTTGATGTAAAATCTTTTAAATTCATGAGCCTCACAAATAAACAATACCAGATGAATCTAAAAAATGGTTTCAATATTCTATAATTAAAGAAGACATGTCAGTTAAATAAGCAAGGAAAAAATTTGTATAACTGTATCTCCCATGAAAAAAATTAAGCCTCAGAGTCTTTTCATGCAGAAGGGTGATACTAAAGAGAGACCCCTCAATACCTATTCTTGGATTAGAATCAAATTAACTATACTGCCATGTTCACAAGACAAGCTCTATGTTTTATGTTAAGGCTAATAATGATGATAATAATTGTTCTAAACACTTCCCAGTTGAAGGAAACAATAAGAAGGTTTATAGCAAGCATATGCAAATCCAACCATAGTAACAAAGTCAAGAACAATGATATTGGTAGATGCTTTTTATTGGGAAAAGCAAAATTGTGGGTTTGAAGGAAATTTTTCACTGAGCCATATAGGCACTTTAAGAGTGTTTTAACACAACAATCTCCATAAGATGGTCGGTAATGTAAACTCATGAGTGAACGCTTGACCAATTTAATTACTTTTTCACCACGTCTCACTTCAAAATTTGGTCAAACTTATCTAGAACATAGATGGAAAATTATACAAAAAAATTTGAATGTGAAATGCATTGGTCAGAGGGTAGCCTTCTTTAAACCTTGTAGATCTTGTAAATATATATATATATATATATGAAGCACTGAGAAGTAATAGAGCCATACTTTACTTTTACAGACATTTGATCTTTCGTCAGTAGCCAAAGCTTACTTAGCATTGCTCTCAAGAGTACAACGATCCGGGTGAACGCATATGTCAGGTTATACAAGTGTTGGTTGTACTACCGCTTTTATTTACGTCGGTTATTTGTAAACGGGATGTTTGATCGATAATGTTCGGTGATCATTGTCTGCGAAAGGACCATGATCTTTGGCCAGCTTTCTTCACCAGGCTACAAGAGCTCTGACTAAGCTCTCACTTTCTAGATCGTCACCGTCTATTTATTTGAACAAGGCTTTGAGAAATAAGTATGGCGATCATTATGTGTAGCTGGACAATGATCCCTTGCAAGCCATCTTCACTAGGCTACATGAGCACTTACTAAGCTCCCGATTTCTAGGCCGTCATCGCCGGCTTTATACGGACTAGGCTTTAAACAATAAGATCGGTGATCATTATCTGTAGTTGGACAATGATCCTTGGCAAGCCATCTTCACTAGTCTATATAAGCACTAACTAAGCTCCCACTTTCTATGTCGTCATCACCCATTCTTTTCGGACTAGGTTTCGAGCAATATGTTTGGCGATCATTAATTGTAGTTGGACAATGATCTCTGGCAAGTCGTTTTCACCAGGATATATGAGCACTCACTAAGCTCCCACTTTCTAGGTCGTCATCGTCCATTCTACTCGAATTAGGCTTCGAGCAATAAGTTCGATGATCATTATCTGTAGTTGGACAATGATCCCTGGCAAACCGCCTTTACCAAGCTACATGAGCACTGACTAAGCTCCCACTTTCTAGGCTGTCGTCGCTTGTTCTATTCGAACTAGGCTTTGAGCAATAAATTCAGCAATCATTATCTATAGTTGGACAATGATCATTGGCAAGCCGACTTCACCAGGCCACATGAGCACTGATTAAACTTCCACTTTTTAGGCCGGTGTCGCTCATTCTGTTCGGACTATGCTTTGAGCAATATTGACTATGGTCGTCCTGGCCCACTCAATAAGCATGACTTGGTGATCCTGACTTATGTATAAAGAGTGCAAGCCTGACTGTGGCCGTCTTGACTTGTATTCATAGAGTGCAAACCTGACTATGGCCATCCTAACTTGTGTGAAAAGTCTGACTTTAGCCAACCTATCTTGTGTCATAGAATGCAAGCCTGACTGTGGGCATCTTGACTTGTATTCATAGAGTGCAAGCCTAACTTTGGTCATCTTGACTTGTGTGACAAGTCTGACTTTGGCCATCCTGACTTGTGTCATAGAGTGTAAGCCAAACTGTGGCCGTCCTGACTTGTGCGATAAGTTTGGCTTTGGCCGCCCTGACTTGTGCCATAGAGTGTAAGCTTGACTGTAGTCGTCCCGACTTGTGTGATAAGTGTGACTTTCGTCATCTTGACTTGCGTTTGAAAAGTGCTAGCCTAACTGTGGCCATCCTGACTTGTGCAATAAGTCTGACTTTGGCTTGCAGATGCTCTGGCAAGGAGAAATGATGGTTGATGCAGAGGTCTTTGCATAGTTTCTCGACCTTGCTGCCTTCAAATTGGGCTCCGTTATCACTGACTAATGTCCTTGGAATACCGAATCTGCAAATGATGGATGTCCATATGAATTTTTCAATTTGGTCCTAACCTATCTTGGATATTGTCTCAATTTCGACCCATTTAGTGAAGTAATCAACTGCTACAAGGAGAAACTTCTTATTGGTTGAGGACAGGAGAAGTTCGACGATTTTCATTCCCCACTGCGCAAACGACCATGGGCTGGCATGTGAGTATACGGCAAGAACCTCTGGCACTTATCGCACTTTCGGACGATGTCTTTCGCATGCTACTGCAATTGCGGCCAGTAGTATCCTAGAGTCAAGGCTTTAGGGGCTAGGGTCCTACTGCTTGGGTGATTCTCGCAGATGCCATCATGTATCTCTCTAAGGATGAGGTTTCCCCCCGAGAAGGCTAGATATCTGAGCAAGGGACCCGTGACTGATCTTCTGTAGAGTTTATCATTCAGGAGAATGTACCGCGCTGATCAAAGGATGATTTGATGTATCATCAGCTACTTCCCCCGAGTTACTGGGCGTCTTATCAATCCACAAGGTCATTTCATGAGGCAGTTGTTTAGTCATGATGATTGAGTCGGAGTGATCCCCACAGACAACACCACTCCGAGTTAGTGGGCGTCTTATCGATCCACAAGGTCATTTCATGAAGCAGTTGTGTAGTCATAATGATTGAGTCAAAGTGATCCCTACGGACAGCACCAAACTGATGTAGTCGATTCCTGCTTTCCTAGACCTGCACAGGTAGCAAACATGAGCCACGAACCATTGTGTGGTGGCCGATGACATTCTAATGCTTAAGTTAGATAAGGCTTAGGAGAGGCTTAAAACTGTAAACTGGGATTATGTAGCGTACCTCAAGTTCATTGACCTTATCTCCCTTTTATAGTGTAGGAGTCCTTGTTGGGCTAGGCCTTTGGTGGCGTAGTTTAAGCATAAAGATATCTTTTCCTGATTGGGAGCTTTCCATGTGGGATAGTTTTCCTACACGACTCGTGCTCCTAGATCTGTGTGAGCTTATTAGCTCATTGCAACTTGGACCCGACTGTCTGGATCTTGCCAATGATGGTTTTAGTGTTGTTTGGGCCTCGCTGGATTGAGCGCGCAATTGGGCCTGCTTTATTTTGTTGACGAGATTATCATGACATATGTATGGTGTTGATCAGAGGACGGTTTGATGTATCATCAGTGGGTCTGAAGGAAATTTCTCTTAGAGCCATATAGGCACTGAAAGAGTTTTTTAACACAACAATCTCCACAAGATGGTCGATAATGTAAACTCATGAGTGAATGCTTGACCAATTTAATTACTTTTTCCCCAGGTCTCACTTCAAAATTTGGTCAAACTTATCTAGAACATAAATGGAAAATTATACCAAAAAAAAATTTGAACGCAAAATGCATTGGCCAGCGGATAGCCTTCTTTATACCTTGTAGATCTTGTTAAAAAAATATTCTCATTTATGAGAAGCATTGAGAAGTAATAGAGCCATACTTTACTTTTACAAACACAGTTGGTGTGTAGAATTTGATAAGTCATACATTTGTTTTTCTGCTACTTTAAGCTTGGCTGCCTAATATCCAAATATAGTGGGAATTGGAACGCTCCGTGCATAATATATCTCATTTAAATGTCAAATATAGCAACTGACTAGAATACGCCATGAGTTGTTGTTGCATCCACTTCCATCAATTTTTCTCGGTTGATACATATTGGTGATCATGGAGATCATGAGCCATATATTCAAGCTTCAGAGGCACAACTTGTGTATTATGTGGAGGATGAGGTGGACAAAGAATGGAGTGTTGTTGTTCATTTAAAGCCAAGAGACTTGTATGACATGGGCGAGAATGAAACTGAAGACTCATTCTATGAGAATACGCCTTATCAACAACAAGACTTAGATGAGTGGTTTCAAGATGATAATGTAGATTTGCCATTGGCAAGGGATGATATAGATGATGAACCTGCAATCAATGCTAATAATGACAATATTATAGAAGATGAAGATTTTGTATGAAAATTATGTTTGTTATAATACATTACTATGACAATTTTGCTTATTGGTTACAAACATGTTGTCTTCTCCTATTCATTATATAATTTATTGTTTCACAATTTGACTTTTGTTTGAAGTTTCAGTGATGCCTAGGCCTAAACGTTTTCAAGTTGAATCGGATCCTATAGATCGACCGACAAAATCTCGATCCTTTGAATCTAGTGCTCGGTCTCATCCAACTGCTACATCTGAGTCTCATCCAGTTGCTACATCTGTTTCTCATCCAGCTGCTACATCTGTCTCTCATCCAACTGCTACCTCTGAGTCTCATCCAGCTGCTACATGGATCTCTCAGCCACCTGCTACATCAGTCTCTCATCCACCTAATGATATTGAGTCTCATCCAGTTGCTACACCCGAGTCACGGTCAAGTGTTCATGAACGCAAATCCAGAAAATATTGGACAGTGAATACAATTGGTATGTTATTTAAACTTATTCAAGAAAATAATATGTTAGTCGCTAATTTTGAATAAAGTATAACGAATATCAACTTGTCCTAGATGAGCAAGGGTTAATAAAAGAATCTCATATGAGGGCACCCGATGTTTGGTCACTTCCTAGAGGCACAAAAGTGATGATTCCATTTAACACTGAGCATCAACCTATTGGAGATGCAGCTGGTCTCTTAGGAAGTTTTTTAGGAGAATTGGGATCCGATTTTAAGGCTTTTCCAGTTGGATACAACTCTTGGAAGCATGTGCCAAAAACTTACAAGGATGGCGTGTATACTACTATTATACAGGTATGGCTTAATATATGCTTGTTACTTACCTTGTTTGTAAGATTATTGATAACAATTTGAATACTAATGACTATTATTTTTAAGAATAAACTACATGTGGAAGATCCAATGGCAGACCATTATATCTTGCAAAACATTGGGAAGAAATGGAAGGACAATAGGCATAAATTGTTCCATGAATTTTATGATCCCACACTGTCCAGAGATGCTAATATTGCAAAACATCCCAAAGGCATTGATCGTAATGATTGGGCACATTTTATTGACTACCGCTTGGATGAAAGGACAAAGGTAACACAATATTTACATTATTCATTTAGATAACTAGGAATATGCTAACAATATGTTTTTATCTATACATTGATAGGAAAATGCAAAAAAAACATTGAAATTCGGAAGAAACTCACCGATCCACACACAGGAGGATCAAAAAGCAATTCCAGGTTAAAGGCTGAGATGGTAATTAATATTTTACATCCTACCATACTTTAAGTTATCATTCTCAACAATATTATTTAAAGTTATATGACTTCATAATATCGGTGTAGGAATATGAACTTGGGAGATCTGTGAGTAGGGGAGAGGTGTATATTGCAACACACACAAAAAAGGACGGGTCTTATGTAACTGACGAAGCGAGACAGATAAGTGTAAGTAATTAAACTATTTTTTATCGAACTATATTAATTAATGTTTAGATAAATTTTGAATTCAAAGTTTGATGGCTTGCCTCATTAATGTAGGAGAAAATTTTAGAGATTGAGAAAGAAGATTCCACATCACGATCTATATCACAGCAAGATTCACTTGCTAAGGTGTTAGGAAAAGAACATTCAGGCCGAGTTCGAGCTTTGGGATTCGGGCCATGTCCATCTCAAGTCTTTAGCAACACCAATAGTAGGTTTAGTGGGATGATGTCCTCACAATCAACGCAAAACCCTAATCTTCAAGTGCAACAGAAAATTCACCAGCTAGAGTCACAGTTAGAGACAGAGAAATTAAAGAGGAAGGGATATGAGGGAGCATTTGCATACATTTTCAGAAGTTGGATGGAAATGTGCCTGCTGAGTTTGCAAGATTATTCACTACACCCGTATGTTTCTTTGCCTTTACATTATTTTAATATTTATTAGTTAACAATGATATTGGTTACTTACTAAATATAAATCAATTAATTATTGTAATTTGGTTCAAGTTTAGAGTAATATTGTTGACTCATCATTTTCAGGCACAAGACGAAGAAAGTGGGCAAGCTTCACCAGCAACTGCAAGGCCCTCATCACCTAGTCAAAATAATAATGAAGATCTTCATCGGCTCCACTCTCCATAGCATTGTCTAATTTCTTTCAAGAACGTGATACAATTTCAGCTGTAGTAAATTTGATTTTAAGTATCAAACTTCAAGAAATTCTACATGTACTAGCTTTGACATATTGCTAACTTTGTTGATAATATAGGTTTCTTTTTGTTAAAGCTGATGACAATATAGTTGAAGTCAAGTTTTCTTTGATGATTTCGATATAAAATAGTTGTGTAAAATTGTGGGTTGTTTACAGATTATTTACAGGTTGAAAAATGTGATTACAGGTTAAAATGTGACTACAGATTGTTTACATATTTCTAGTGCGCATAATAGAATTATCATGATAATAATGACAGACATTAGCGACGGTTTTAACCGTCACTAAAAGAATTACCAATTTGAATTTAGCGGCGGGTATAAACCGTTGTAAGCGCCACGGACTATAGCGGCGGTTAAGAACCGTCGCAGAATATTGTAAAAATTCAATTCTTGTCCTGTATTTAGCGACGGTTAACACCCGTCGCTAAATGGTATTTAGCGACGGTTTTACCAACAGTTACTACTAACCGTCGCTAAATAACATACAGCGACGGTTATGCCAGCGGTTGCAAAAAACCGCCGCCAAATGCTCTTGTGACGCCTTTATTAGCGGCGGTTGGCCAACCGTCGCTGTATTATGTAGCGACGGTTAAAACCGTCGCTAAACACTTTCGAAAACCGTCGCTAAACACCTGTTTTCTTGTAGTGACACATGATTGCAAGGGCATTCTGGTAATGCAAACCAAGTTGGGATGTCGGCGTTGGACTCTTATATGCTGATTCTCCTTAGTTTCTTGCAATTCTGAATGGTGTTGTATGCTTGATCCTTGACATGCAATGTCAAAAAAGTTGCCAAAGAAAATGGAAAGAGCTTCAATCTGGATCTGATTCCACCCTTCACTGGGATCTACTTGTAAATTCAGTTTTGGTTATCATACTAGACTCGAGATTTCTTTTGTCTAGTTCGCACGGAGGGATTACAAGAACAGTAATGTGATTGATAAGATCAATCATAAGTTAAAATCTAGCACTTGTGTTCAAGAAAATTACTGACCGTCTTTGACCAAAACCTGTGTATATATTGTGAGAGATGTCCTCAGTTTATAGTAAGATTGTGTATAGCAAGTATACAAACAACAAAAAATTTAACAACACTAATCATTCCCTTACAAGATCAACTTATCCAGACAGCAATTTAGGTCAAATGGTTGCACTATAACATGGACATATACTACTTATGGTAAAATGTGATCTACACAATGAAGCAATATATTCTTTAGCTGTCTTGAATAGTTAGGTTTGTTGAATTAGAATTGCTGAAAATCAAACAAAGGTTAGGTTTCCTCATAGATGAATAATATAACGTTTAAATTAATATTTGTCCACTGGTACAAAATAAACAATCTGAACATGCAAATGCATTGGACAGAGTTGACATTGTTTAATTACTCTATCTCTACTACTATAATGATTTTTCCCCAAAATGAACAGTAACATTGGAGTTGTCCTGATTTTTCATTCCCATTTTGCCCTCCAAGTTTCAAACATTTTACAAACAAAAATCAAAAGTAGTTACAAAGTCACAATGGTTTTAATGTCTTTTCTAAATAAGTAAAAATACAAAAAGAAAACAACAAAAAGCCCAATCCATAGTGGGCTTAAGGGTGGTTGGGGCTAAAAAATGTACCAAAAGGCCCAATGTAGAATTAACCCTTCATATTTATGTTTTGTAATAAAATACCTTACCTTTATTTCAAATTCCAAGTTTTCTTAGTTTAAACAATTCCCTAAAAATTTAATTTGCGTTTATTGATATTTTTTAAATATAAAATAAAATATGAATATATGCACAAGTAGTGTGCTTCCAACCCTAGTCCTTGTAATAAAAATGGTTATCGTGAAAAGCATTTCACAATAAAACATCCAAGGGTTAGTTCTAGATGTTCTGACCATGCTAATTTTCAATCATCATAGCGGATACATCCAAAAATATGCCTATAAATTATCTATTCATAATCTAAAACCTTGTTTACATTAAAAAATTTAGTACCGCTTGTACATTGTTTCATCCTACAAATACCCTATCACTCAACTTCAAGTCATCAACAACACAAGTTTCGTCTATCACTACTATTAGTTAAAAAGAGAAGGATATGGCTACCAATAATCATATTTAAGTGTTCTATTCCATGGGTATTGCCAATTGTGGCCAGTGTTCCAACCCAAAACCAACTCCAACTCCCACACATTCTTCAAGAGGAACTTGTCCAAGGGATACCTTAAAATTAGGTGTATGTGCCAATTTGCTTGGATTGGTGAAAGTTTGGTGGGCAGTCCACCAACTTTACCTTGTTGCACCCACATCCAAGGCCTTTCAAATCTCGAAGCAGCGATATGAACAATGAAGTCACATGTTTTGAGGGGACCAAGGAATGTGATTCCCATGTTTATGGGACTTCCATTCCCATTATTGATCACAAAATCTAAAGGTGCACTACAAAAAAAACATTAATAGCTACAGAAACTAAAGACGGTTTTTTGATACCATCGCTCATTATAAGATTTGCGAAGGCAAAAAACCGCCGCTAATGCTTTTGATACGGTTTCAACCCATAATTATAAAAATCCGTCACTAAATATTTTGCGACGGCTTAAAACTGTCGCTAATTCTTGTATTAGCGACGGTGTACCGTCGCTAAGATTTACAAATAAAAACCATTAACTACGGTATTCTACTGTAGAATACCGTAGCTAATGAATTTAAAAATATATATATATATATAACATTTAGCGTCGCGTTGGATTTTTTATTAGCGACGGCCCAAAACCGTTGCTAATTGATTTTTTTTTTAA
Source organism: Berberis thunbergii (assembly GCA_003290165.1). Lineage (NCBI taxonomy): Eukaryota > Viridiplantae > Streptophyta > Magnoliopsida > Ranunculales > Berberidaceae > Berberis > Berberis thunbergii. The sequence continues at coordinate 131,328 of QNQO01001806.1, forward strand.
ATTATATACAAAAATAAAACCTTATCTCAACCGTCAATAACACCCAAAAACTTTATCTCAATCCAATGCACTAAACCAAACCACGTCACCGATCCCGAAACCAATACATCCAATCCCCTTTAATTATCTCTCTCTATATAAATTTAAATTTTATCTACCAACCAACTCAACCAAAAATTTTCTCTCAACCCACAGAGGAGACCGCAGCAGCAGAGATCTCCCGGCCGCCTCCCTCTCCCCTCCCTTCCCCGCCTTTCCCTATTGCAAGAGATCTCAGATCTTGGAGATCAGATTAGATATTCTATAGAGCGAATAATTTATTTTTTTTGTAATTTTTGTATGGATTCTTTGTAATTTTGTATGATATTCTAGAGATTCAGTGTAATTTTTGTTATAATTTTGATTAATTAAGTCTCCTGTCATGTTTTTGATCAATTAAGTTTAGTTCTGGTAGTTTCTATTAATTTTCAGAATGGACAATCATTAAGAGCTAATTTCATTATAAAAAATGAATTTTCATTTGTAATTTGTAATTTTCATTTGTCAATATGATATGTAACAAAGTTGTCCCTAAATAGCCACGGCAAATACAGTGGTTGTTTTGTCAATTGGATTTGCAATTTAGCGACGGAAAAACCGTCGCTATTTTTCAATTTGCGACAGTCTTAGCCGAAATTTTAAACAACTTTAGCGACGGAATTTTTCGAGTTAGCGACGGTTTTTAGCCGTTGCAAATTAGCTACGGGATAGTTTTCTGTTGCTAATTCAAATAGCGACGATTAAAATAGCCATGGTATTGCGACAGTTGTTGAACCCTTGCTAATAAATACTAGCGACGGTTTTTTGACAATCAACAACGATTTTTAGCCGTTGCTGAATTGAATTTTTTTCGTAGTGGTGGATTGGTGAGTGAACATCAAATTAGCTTAGAATTAGGTGTTCTCGTCATGAATTCCATTACATAGAATTCCATGCAACCAAACACACCCTCAGTTTGTTTCTCAATACCTGTAGCAAGAAGCGTCCTTCTCCTTTCAAATGTGCCTAAGCAATACTAGTGAAGCGACTGATGCTTATTTGTTTTCCATGTATTTTAATTGCATGTTGATCAATCCAAGAGTTTAATTATATGTAATTTTGTTTCTTGTCAATAAAACTTTAGTTCCATCATTCATAACAGTTACACTCCCGTGACTTGAATATGCCATAAGATGTTGTTGTGATGTCTCTTTTGCACTTTTGATATCACTAGCTTACAAACAAACATACCATTCTATGAAGACTTGAGAAATTAATAATTTTGGCACTAATTGGTCATCAAGACTATTTGGATATGATTTTCTTTTCTATAGCAATGTTCCTAATGCGTCCAAATCTGTCTTTGTCGATTCCTAACCTGCTAAATGAACAACAGTGAGCCAAGGACCACTGTTGTGACCACTGTTGTGGTGTCCAGATGCATTATAATGATATAGTCCGTGACCGAGTAAGGATGGATGTAGACTGTAAAATTGGGTTGCAAGTGCATACCTTTCTCATCCCTTTTGTTCTCCTTATATAACAAATATTTCACTCCTTCATTGACTCTAACGTCGAGGCGTGGATAGAGGGAGGAGATCTCACTTAGGATCTTACCTATCCATGATTGAGTTCCCTTCGACACTTGACTTTGTTAAGGACCCAATACTTGATTGGATCAAGAGCTGTGCAAATAGATTTCGGACTTGTAACAACCCAAAGATCTGTGTTCGGGCCTTATTGTCCGGGGCCAAGCACCATGATTTGTACCACGTTGGGCTCGCATAATTTGGGCTTCGCCACCTGACTTAGGGGTTGAATAGTGACTAGGTTGAGCCTGGGCTGAACCATGCTTGGGCTTGCTTCAGATTGCATTGAGGCTTTTCCGTATTAGGGTTGACATGTGCCACATGTACTACTGTGATCGGATGACAGTTTTATGTATCATCAGTGGGTCTGCATATAGGCCTACTAACTGACGTGCCTGGGAGATTGTTTGATGCCATGATGGCATATTTAAATGCCTTTTCTGCTTCTGCGCTGTAGTTAATGCTCATGCAGTGGTTACGTAATTACTTCTCCCATACGCCAATCCTATATAAGCCTGCTTTGAGGGAGTTTTACCTATTTACTTTGAGAGCTTTCTTCTGCTCTTCGTTTTTAACTTTTCTAGTTTGATCAAACTGGACCCTTCTGTCAATCATGTCAGCACAACTTCATTATTCGCGTGAGTTGCATGCAGCTTGCTTTGACTTCTTTAGGGACCCACTAACGTCCGCGAAGGATCTGGCCGACCTCCGTCGATGATATGAAATTTCTGATGATCTGAGATTGTCGCTCTTTACGAAATGCGAGGGAGGGGTTCATTTGTTTGTATAAGGCTATGTTCAAGGCTGGTCTTTGCACTTCCCTCTTTCTGACGTCATTTGGCGTTTCCTATTTTATCAGGGTATTGCCCTGCCCAGATGGCACCAAGCGGATGGAGTAAATTGATTGGCATTCTGATAATTAAGAAGGATGTTGGGATCCGTCTGTCTAATAAAGTGTTTTATTCTCAAACTTTCGTCAAGATGAATAAGCTAGGCGTCTGCCCACTGGTGAAGCCCTCCTATCTGGGTGGTCAGTTGGATGACACGAAAGACTGACTTTGTTTCATCCTACAAATACCCTATCACTCAACTTCATGTCATCAACAACACAACTTTCGTCTTCCACTACCAATATTTTAACTAAGAATTTATTAATTAAAAAACCTGAAAAAAAATAGAAAAAATAAACTCAAAATTGTTTCATTGAAAAAACATAATGGTACTGTAAGGGTTAAGAAAGTGTAATGCTACACAAGGGTTAAAATTGAAATTACAATAGCCATCAAATCACAATGAAATTACAAACATTTTGTTTCTTTCTTCGGGTTAGTTTCTAGTCTTAGTACCAATGTACATAGGAATTGTATGCATTTTCAGTGTTGCAATGTTGATGCTCCAATTGTTGGTGTTCCTAGTATATATCGAAGACTAGGAGATGTTCCTATCCAATTCCTTGGTGTTGGTCTATCACATTTCAATAGAGCATGGTAAATGTTATTGTCCAATTCTCCAACTAGTTTATGGTTGATTCCCTCCACAAGGCTTTGATGAAGGGAAGAACTATTACTCCAGCATAGTTCATAATACTTCGTGCGTACACCTTTTGAGAGTTCCAAGTCTATGTTCACACCGTTCACAACAACTCTGAAGTCTTTCAGATTTTTCATCTCTTTGATAATACTCTTTGCCAATCTAGCACCTTCCCTAACTTCCAAGTCAACCTCTTTGCTACTTCTTGTTGGTGGTCATTCCAATGTGGAGGGCTTACTACTAATTGGCCTAAAACATTAGGGGGTCAATTTGTAATAAGGAAGAAATTGGTGAAATAAAAATAGGAACCCAAATCATGGGCTAGGATGAGGGAAAAAAAAAACCTTCTCTTTGTTCATCACTCTCTCTCTCATTGTGGGTTGGTTTGAGGGAAGGTTTTGGGGTTTGTGAACTCCCATTTTACTTTGTATTTGGAGAAGAAGACTGTGAAGATAAGGTGTGCTCTTGCTCATGGTGTTTGTGAAGGTTCAACCACAACATCCAAGTTTCTCTCCTCCAATGGTTTTCTAGGGTTCTTCAACCCTAGTGTGTTAACAATTTATTTTATCCAATTGTTGTTTGAAATCTACCAATTGATAGGTAAGGAATTTAGTAAACCAAAAGATTGTTAGCTTTCTTGAGGATTGGTGAAACCCCTAATTTGTAAGGGAGGTCGTAATCCCATTATTGATGTCATAGTGGAGTTTTGTCTGGACTAAGTCTCGAGGTTTTTCTCTTCGCTTTGGAGAGTTTCCTCATTAACAAATTCTGAGTGTCATTTGTTTTATTTTCTTTGCTTGCATATATCTTATCTTTGTGGTTTGAATATAGAATTTGGGTGTTAATATCCAACAATGGTATCAGAGCAAGGTTAGATTAACTGTGTGTGAATCATGGAGCAGAATAATAGTCGGTTGGTGAGTTTCAATGGAAACAATTGGACTATTTGGAAATCAAAGATAGAGGACTTACGTTATTGCAAGGACCTCTCAGAGCCCATTGTTAACGATGGAAATTAACCGAAAAAAATGAGTGATGATGAATGGAAGAAACTTGATCGAAAAACTCTTGCTTATATTTGACAATGGTTAAATGATAGTGTGTTTCACCATGTTTCTACAGAAACTTCTGCCTATTCTCTTTGGAAGAAATTGGAAGGGTTGTAAGAGAGGAAGACTGTAGGAAACAAAGCTTTCTTGATTAGGAAGCATGTAAATCTGGAATATAAAGAAGGGACTTCAGTTGCAGAGCATTTGAATGAAATTCAAACTGTTGTAAATCAACTCTCCTCCATGACAATGAGTTTAGATGATGAGTTGCAGGCATTGCTATTTCTTAGTTCATTGTTATTACTTAGTTCATTGCCAAACAATTGGGAGACTTTAGTTGTGTCTCTTGGTAACTCTGCCCCAGATGGCGTTATGACAATGAACCTTTTAACAAGTAGTTTGTTGAATGAAAAAGTGAAAAGAAAATCTTCAGGTTCATCTCAAACAGAGGCACTTGTTACAAGAAAGCAAGGGAGAAGTAAAAGTAGGAAACCTCATAACAAATAAGCTTCCAGAGGAAAGTCTGGGCCAAGAATGAATGTGAAATGTTTCTATTGTAGCAAAATGGGTTACTACAGAAATGAATGTCGAAAAGCCAAACTAGATCGAATGAAAGAAAAAGGTGATGAGAAGTGAGATAGTGATTCTACAAATATTGCAACAGACGGGGACATCGTATTTGTAGATTGTGAGAATGAAGCTTGCCTTAGTGTTACATGCCTAGACACAGATTGGGTGATTGAAACAGGTGCTTAGTGTCATGCTACTCTTTGCAAGGATTCCTTCACTAACTAAAAGTCATGTGACTTTGGTGTTGTGAGGATGGGAAACAAAGGTGTTGCAAAAATTGTAGGAATGGTTGATGTGAGCTTTGAGACTAATGTTACATATACAATAGTTCTAAAATATGTTGGACATAAATAAGATCTCCGGTGGAACCTAATTTCTATTGGAAAATTAGATGATGAAGGGTACATTAGTCAGCTTGGAAATGGGCAATGGAAGCTTACTAAGGGGTCACTTGTGGTGGCAAAAGGTAAAAAGTGTTGCACTATGTACAAGAGACAGGTGTAGCTATGTACCGGTGAACTTAATGCAGTTGATATTGAATCGTCCACAACTTTGTGGCATGGGAGACTCGAGCACGTGAGCGAGAAGGGACTTCAAATCCTCGCCAAAAGGCAAGTTTTGCCAAACATGAAAGGTACACATTTAAAGAATTGCATTCATTGTCTTGTTGGTAAACAACATAGAGTATTCTTTCATAGAAATTCTCCTAAAAGGAAGACTAATGTTTTAGAGTTGATTTACTCTAATGTGTGTGGACCTATGAAAGCAAAAACCCTTGGTGGGGCATTATATTTTGTTACTTTCATAGATGATGCTTCCAGGAAAGTATGGGCATATGCTTTGAAGACCAAAAATCAAGTACTTGATGTCTTCAGGTCTTTCCATAGCATGGTGGAAAGGAAAACAAGGAAGCAGTTGAGATGCACACAGATAATGGAGGAGAGTACATTGGCCCATTTGAAGAGTATTGCATCAGATAATACCCAAGACTCCACAACATAATGGTTTAACAGAAAGGATGAACCACACCATTTTAGAAAGAATTAGATTCATGTTTTCTAACTCAAAATTTCCAAGAAGTTTTTGGGGGGAGGCAATGCACACTGCATGTTACTTGATTAACTTATCTCCTTCACTGCCACTAAATGGAGAAGTTGTAGAGAAGGTGTGGAGTGAAAAAAAAAGTTTGTTATGATCACCTAAGGGTGTTTGGTTGCAGAGCATTTGTGAATATATCCAACGATGAGAGATCTAAGCTTGATGATAAATCCAAACTGTGTATTTTATTGGGTTATGCTGGTGACAAGTTTGGGTACAGGTTATGGGATCCAGTCAACAAGAAAGTTATCAGAAGCTGGGATGTGGTCTTTCTTGAAGACCAGACAATTGATAATTTTTAAAAGGTTGAAAAATCTGAGCCTCATGTTGATGATTTGAAAGATTTGGATCCAGTTGTTCCTTCCAATGCACCTAGTAATGATGATATATACAAATGTACAAGTTTAGGAAGAAGAAGCTCATGGCGATGTTCCAGAGAATAATGAGTTTCCTACAAGAAACAATGATGATGAACAAGAGGAACATTCCCAACAAGAACCACTAACAGAGTTGAAAAGAACCACTAAAGTGCGCCATCCATCAAAGAGGTATTCACCTCATGAGTATGTTATGATCACAGATGAGGGTGAACCACAATCAGTTGAAGAAATATTTGATGATGAACAGAAAGGAGAATGGTTGAAAGCTATGCAAGAAGAGATGGATTCCTTGCATAAGAACAACACATGAAATGGTTGAAAAACAAAACGGAAAGAAAATACTTTGGAACAAGTTGATCATCAAGATAAAAACCAAAAAAAAAAATCTCCGAACGAAGGTACAAGGCGCAACTCATTGTGAAAGGTAATAGGAAAAAGGAAGGTGTTGACTTTGAAGAGATATTCTCACTTGTGTTGAAGTTCACTTCAATACGGATTATATTGGCATTGGCAGCAAGCATGAACCTTAAGATTGATTAGTTAGATGTTAAAACTGCATTCCTCCATGGTGAATTGGAGGAAGATGTGTACATGGTGCAGCTAGAAGGTTTCAAATTCAAAGGCAGAGAACACATGGTGTGTAAGCTAAGGAAGAGTTTGTATGGGTTGAAACTAGCTTTTCGGCGGTGGCACAAAAAGTTTGAGTCATTTATGGTGAACCACGAGTATAAGAAAACGACTTCACATCATTGTGTGTTTGTTCAAAAATTTCTTGATGGTGATTTTATTGTGTTTTTGATATATGTTGATTGTTGGATACGATAATAGCAAAATTGCCAGGTTGAAGAAAGAGTTGAGTGAATCTTAAGGATTTGGGTCCAGCTCAACAGATCCTTGGGATGCATATTACTTGTGCTAGGAAAGCTCAAAAGCTTTGGTTGTCACAAGAAAAGTACTTTGACAAAGTTCTTCAGCAATTTAACATGGACAAGGCGAAACCAGTTAGTTGTCCACTTGCTAACCATTTCAAGTTAAGTCATGAACAATGTCCTTCTCGTGAAAGTGGAAAGAAATGGAGAGTATTCCCTATGCTTCAGCAGTGAGGAGTTTGATGTATGCCATGGTGTGTACAAGGCCAGACATTGCTCATGCAGTTGGTGTTGTTAGCAGATATCTTTCCAATCCTAGCAAAGAGCACGTGGCAACAGTGAAGTGGATATTTCAGTACCTCAGAGGTTCTTCTAAGGCACGTTTATGCTTTGGAAGTGGTGAACCTGTGCTAGCAGGCTGCACAGATGCAGATATGGGAGGTGATGTTGATTCCTATGAAGGGGGAGCAATGTCGTGGCAATTTAAGTTGCAAAAGTGTGTGGCTTTATCCACAACAGAAGTAGAGTACATTGCAATCACTAAGGATTGCAAGGAGATGTTATGGATGAAGAGGTTGTTTAAAAAACTTGATATGAAGCAAGGCAAGTTTGTTCTCTATTGTGACAGTAAGAGTGCCATCCATCTTAGCAAGAATCCAAGTTTTCATTCTTAGTCCATGCACATTAATGTGAGGTATCATTGGATTAGGGATGTACTAGAAGAACAGTATTTGCAACTTGAGAAGATCCATACTGACAACAATGGTTCAGATATGATGACAAAGTCATTACCCAAAAGCAAGCATGATGTTTGTTGCAGCATTGCAGGTTTGGGTATGGTAGATCCCTCCTCATGATCGGAAGGGGAAGATTGTTGGTGGTTCCTCCCATGAGGAGGGCTTATTACTAATTGGCCCAAAATATTAGGGAACAATTTGTAATAAGGAAGAAACTGGTGAAATAAAAAGAGGAACCCAAATCGTGGGTCAGGTTGAGGAAAAGAGAAAAAAAACCTTCTTTTTGTTCATCTCTCTCTCTCATCGTGGGTTGGTTTGAAGGAAGGTTTGGTGGTTTGTGAAATCCCATTTTACTTTGTATTTGGAAAAGAAGATTGTGAAATCAAGGTGTATTCTTGCTCATTGTGTTTGTGAAAGTTCAACCACAACATCCAAGTTTCTCTCCTCCAATGGTTTTCTAGGGTTCTTCAACCCTTGTGTGGTAACAATTTATTTTTTCAAATTTTTGTTTGAAATCTACCTATCAATAGACAAGGAATTTAGTAAACCAAGAGATTGTTAGCTCTCTTGAGGATTGGTGAAACCCCTAATTTGTTATGGAGGTTGTAATCTCATTATTGAAGTCATAGTGAAGTTTTGTCTGGACTAGGTCCTTGGGTTTTTCTCTTCGCTTTGGAGAGTTTCCTTGTTATCAAAGTCTGTTGTCATTATTTGTTTTATTTTCTTTTCTTTCATATATATTATCATTGTGATTTGCATACAGGATTTGGGTGTTAATACCCAACACTTCTGTGATTTCCTCCTTGTCGTCCTTGAAAAAGAGTGGGTGTCATCTTGGTATGCTTATGACTTGCAACATCCAATCCATCAAAAAATTTTGTGAATGCACTATAAGCTAATTGATAAAGACATAAACATGACTAATCACATATCACAACCATTGTAAAAGTCCAAAATTCTCTTGTCTCTTACAACTCATCAACGATTATCATTCTATTCAAATATATGTTGTACTGGTATAGGAATCCGATAGAAGATAAACTCTGATCATATTCGATTGCTTGCATAAACCTCCATTTTGATGGTCAAGTTTATAAGATTATCCTTAATGTTCTACCATTTCAAGTTTTAATAGCTACCAAAAAAAGTCCAATATATTTGCACTTTATGCAATTTCTTCATACTCAATTCAGTGGAGGATGCTGTAAAGATTTCTCGGTGAAATATTTTTTATTTCATCAAATCCACTCATTATATAAGGTAAAGTAAAAGGTAAGAGAAGGGATCTCAAACGGATTATTCGATCTACACGATGCAACTTGAACTGAGTTTTGTCCAAGTTTACTTCCTTCTTCAAACAGTGTTACTGACTTAAACATCGGAGTGTCTTCGACCACCAAAAAGGTGGTCTTTGACAGTCTAACATCTATTTTGCAGGTCAAATCTACAGTAGGACAAGATTTGGATGTATCAGTTCAATCAAAGGCCCTTCCTGCAAACCACCAACTCTCACTTGTTCAATGCTATTAGCAACAACTCCAGATCTCAAAAACCCCTCCAAGGGAAGTGTTCTTCTAATGGTTTATCAATCACGGAATAATACTCGCCGTTGATAATCCGATAAGAATAGGCAATAGGTTCATCAATAGATGGTATCTTAATGATTGGTAAATTACAAACAAACTAGATGGAAACTGATAACTGGATGGTTAAATAGGATCAAAATTTAACGATTATCAACCACATAGCAATGCCAAAGAAAGTTTCCCAGATAAATTTAAACTGTTTGTTCATGTAGTCGAATCGTGCTCTCCTTGACCTTAACGTGAACCTGCACAGGGAATGCACGTGAGCCAAGGATCAGTGTTGTGGTGACCGATGGCATTTCAATACTAAAGTCAAACAAGGCTTGAGAAAGGCTTAAAGATGTAAATTGGGTTCTGTAGTGTACCTTTCTTCATCAACTCCATGTCTTATTTAAAATGTGAAAGTCTTTGTTCGGCTAGGCTTTTGGTGGCGTAGTTTAAGGAAAGAGATCTTGCTGAAGATAATTTACTAGTTGGGAGTCGACCATGTAAGAGAGTTTCCCTACACGACTTGTGCTCTTAGATCTGCAGGAGAGGTTTCCCTTTTGAAGTGTTGTCCACGCAAGGAAATTTTCATGCACTACTTATACTCCAGTATATGTTTCCTAGTTGAAACCGATGTGTTGTTCGCCTGCTTGTCTTTGGTGATTCCCCAGATACTTTCTTGATTATGCCTTATGGGTATTGGGCTTTACCATATGATGTGTGGGCGTAGTAGAGCGTTACAACTTGGATCCAATCCTCTGAATTTTGCCGAATTGTGCTTAATATTTTCTAGGCCTTTCCAGATTTTGTGGGCATCAGGCCCGCTCTGTTCTGCAGACGAGATCATCGTGACACGCATACGGTGCAGATTAAAGGATGGTTTGGTGTATCATCAGATTTTTCACCCGAGTTGGTGGGCCAGTTCATCGGCCCATCACGTCAATCGCAGAGGATCTGAGTGGTCATGATTGGTTTGACTCTGAATCGTCTCCTTGTGTGACGCACTTCATTAAATGGGTGTGCGTCTGCTCGAATTATGTTCTCTATATAGATCCCCTTCTTTTTAGAGTTTATTTTCTTTATTCTTCGATCTTGGAAACTCTGCTTTGTTGATTCACTTCCCGTGCTTTTGACTTTACCCAAATTCCGTGATTGAAAGTATGTACATCCTTCAAGGGCGGGCCAAAATCAACTTTCTGATGAATTGTTTTCTTAGGGCAGTAAGTTATTCGAAGAGATGTCACTCTCTGAGTCGAATCTGAAAAGCCTCCATGAGACGTATGGGATCCCTAATGATCTGTTGCTTTTCACATTAAGCGTCGGTCAGACGCCGCTGTCTTCTCAGGAAGGATTTATCTATTTTCATCATGGTATACCCCAATCGGGCGATCATTTTCTTGTCATCAAGGAAAATTAGAGCTTCTTTGCTTACCTTTGGTATCGCGCTCACTCAAATGTTGTCGAACGGGTATAAGACGATTATCGACATTCTGATTAGGGCGAAAGACGCCGGTGTTCGAGTGTCAAGGGTGATTCAACTACTTACTTCTAGGAGAATAAACGGGCATATTGTGTGTGTGTGTGTGTGTTGACGTTGCTTGAATGCTTTGGCAATCTGCCTGATGACTTCAAGTTCTGGAAGACATATTATTTCATGGCCTCTGCGGACTCAGAGTATTTTGAACTTGTCGATCATCCGATCGAGCAAGAGTTTCGGTAGCTGAGTAAGTTTAATTTCGTTCTCGATTCTGCTAGTGTTGATTAAATATTGAAATGCTATTTGTGCTTTCTGTAGGGAGGTTCTCAACTACGCCTCTTTCTTCTGAGGATGAAGCAACTTTAGATAAATTTTGTGACATGCCCCGAATGCAGGTGGGGGATGTTGGTAAGTCTTCTAGCATAAAGCGTAGCGAATTATGGGCCTATTTGCATGAGGGTCCCACATTTTAAGAGTTTCGAAGCCGAAGTCTGAAAGCGGGCCCTCTTCAAAGAATAGGAGGCTCCCAAGAGTTAAGATTACGAACTCATTAAGTAGGGCGGAGTTGAATGAAGCGTTTTCTTTTAGTACGGGTTCCAAGAAGCCTCGTGCTGCCACCAAGCACGCTAGTGAGCGTTTGGAAATCTTAGAGGGACGCCAAGCTGTGCTGCAGGGTGGATGCCACTGCTTCTATATGATCTAGCCAGGGCCTTCCCAAAATGTTGTAGTTGGAAAGGGCGTCAACTACCATAAACTCTTGGACAAGGTACTTCCACTGAATCTGACAATAGGGTGGGTGGTGGGCATTAGGTCCTTCTCTTGTAGCTGCATGTTGCAGAATGCACTAAGGAACAAGACATTTACTGAGCTTCCAGTGTCCACCAAAGCTTTTTTTTTCCTCCCACTTAGAGATATGGACAAAGATAACCAATGTGTCATTGTGAGGGGAATGTACCACTTGAAGATCCCTCTCCGTAAATGTCAGTGATGGGATCGGGATGTAGACTCGTGAGTGCTGCACTTGTTGGTCCTCCCATTAAGATGGTATCCACATCTCGGTCAGTGTCCTCTTGTAGGATCTATTTAACTGTTCTCCTCTGGACCGACCCCGTGGAGGACGTACATGATGCCAGGAGCTATTCTTTGATTTCCTTGATAACGTTCGCTCTTTCCTTCACTCGACCCTGCCTCCTGTCCGAGCCTTGGAACTCCTTAAGTTTCCCTTTCCTTATCTAGTACTCGACTTCTCCTCTGAGGTTTTTGCAATCCTCAGTATCATGTCCGTTTTCCTTTTGGCAAGCCTATTTGATGTTATCGCACCTAGCAGGGTCTCCTCACTCCTTAAGCGATCACTTCAGCTCTTCCCAATCCTTGATGGAATCAACGATGTCGGACAGACTGGTGTTGAGAGAGGTGACAGACCTAGACCCGACATAATTTGAGGCCTTGTTCTGCTTGAGACGGCCCAAGTTGGTCTTGCTATCTGTGTGCTTCCTCTTGTTACTGTCATCGTCATTTTTCTTCCTCCCCTCTTTCTTACCATTTAGGACAGAGGGTTTATTCTCTAACATCGTCTCTCTCTTGGCGGCCGGTTCATAGTGAGGAAGTCATAAAACTTGCCTCTTTTCAGACTCGAAATGAAAGCCGTGACGGCGGTGTCATCACTACATTCGTCGATGAAGGTAAGTTCATCATTAAAATGAGTGACGTACTCCCTCAACATCTCATTCTATTTTCGTTTTAAGGTCATCAAATAATGCAGACTCCTCCTAAGCCATTGGTTGCCCATGAAGCGTGTAAGAAATGCCAACACCAACGTCCGAAATGAATCATTGGATTTCGGAGGAAGGTTGTGGAACCACGTCAGTGTTAACGTCTTCAGGCTTGTAGGGAATGGTCGACCCATTATTGCATCAAACCCTTCTTTGAGCGCCATAACGTGCTGGAAGTGGCGTAGGTGATCGGTCAGGTTTCTTGTCCCATCGTAAAACTCCAACTTCGAAGGGGTGCATTTCTTGGGCAGCGGTTCTTCCATGATATAATCCATGAATGGACAATACATATGCATTTGTGGCCCCATTGTATAGGGGGTTGTGCGAGACGTGCCTATCAGCTCTAGGCGATGAATTTCTATTGTTCATGCCTCCGCCTCTTGTCCATTGAGAAGTTGCTGAGGCCACACGGCTCTCTTGAACATGCACTCTGGAACTTTATGAGGAATGAGCCCTTCGCTACTCATGGTCTCCTTTTGCAGGTGGAGGATTTTGCTGTTTGAGAGCCTCCATTGTCTCTGCGATCTGCTGCATCTATGTTCAGAATAGGTCCACCCTTAGGTCTGCTGCGACCGCCAAAGGCGTTGGGGACTGATGAGGTTCTTCCCGTGGTGGTGTGGTGGAACTGGTGGGGTTCTGTCAGTTTGAGTGTTCGAAGGCTTGCCAGCATCTCCATTATTCCGAGACCTTGTCGTCACCATCTTGTTGATTCTTTGGAAAAGGTGGAACTACGGTTCTTTCTAAGGAACTTTTTCGTTCCCCATGGTTGATGCTTACCCAGAGCTGCACAGGTAGCAAACATGAGCCAAGGACCATAGAGACTTAAAAATTTTAACTGGGTTATATTGCGTACCTCTAGTTCATCGACCTTATCTCCCTTTGATGGAGTCTTCGTTCTGCTAGGCCTTTGGTGGCGTAATTTAGGGAAAGTTATCTTGTTGTGGAGATCCTTTCCTGATTGGGAGGTGTCCATGTGGGATAGTTTCCCTACATGATTTGTGCTCCTAGATCTGCGGGAAAATTTTCCTTTCTAAGTGTTGTCCATGCAAGGAAGTTTCATTGCCCTACTTATATTCTATTATATGATTCCTAGTCAGATCCAATGTGTTGTTGGTCTGCCTGTCTTGGGTAGATCTCTCAGATACTTGCCTTAGAGGTCTTATGAGTATTAGGCCTGACCGCGCGATGTGTGGGCTTATTGTCTCATTGCGACTCGGACCTGACTGTGTAGATTCTGCCATTGATGGGTTTGTTGCTATTTTGGCCTCGCTGGATTGAGCGTGCAATCTTGCCTGCTTCGTTTTGATGTACAGTGCTTATCATAGGATGTTTTGATGTATCATTAGTACATAAGGTTCAAAATTGAAATTACAATAGCCATCAAATCACACTGAAATTACAAACATTTTTTTTTCTTTCTTTGGGTTAGTTTCTATTCTTAATACCAATGTACATAGGAATTGTATGCATTTTCAGAGTTGCAATGTTGAAGCTCCATTTGTTGGTGTTCCTAGTATATATCGTAGACTAGGAAAATCTTCTTGTCCAATTCCTTGGTGTTGGTCTGTTTCAATTCAATAAAGCATGGTAAATGTTCATGTCCAAATCTCCACCTAGATTATGGTTGATTCCCTCCACAAGGCTTTGATGAAGGGAAGCACTCTTACTAGAACATAGTTCGTAATACTTCGTGCGTACACCTTCCGAGAGTTCAAAGTCTATGTTCACACCGTTCACAAAACACTGTCGTCCTTCAGATTTTTCATCTCATCGATAATACTTTTTGCCAATCTAGTACCTTCTCAAACTTCCAATTCAATCTCTTTGCTACTTCTGTAATTTCCTCCTAGTCGTCATTGAAAAAGTGTGGGTGTCATATTGGTATGCTTACGACCTGCAACATAAAATCCATCAAATTTTTTTTGTGAAAGCACTAAATGCTAATTAATAAAGACATAAACATGACTAATCACATTCTACAACCATTGCAGTAGTAAAAAATTCTCTTTTGTCTCATACAACTCATGAACAATTATTATTTTGGCGGAAAAGTGGCAGATGATAAGTGCCAAAGAAACCCTATTTTTGGAGGCAAAAAAGCTTAATCTGCCAGAAAAAACATTGCAGTCGCCACATAGATAAGTGCCAAAAAAAGGTCATTTCTTACAGATTAGTATCTTAATTCGCTAGAGATACCTAAAATTAAAATCTGGCAATTATAGTATTTCTAGCATATATAAATGCCACTACACTCACATTTCTGGCAGACATAAGTGCCATAAATACTTCATTTCCGGTGAATATATCCACCACATCTGAACATATTTGGCGCTTATATCTGCCACTTCAGATACATATATGACGCTTATATCCACCACATTTGATTCATTTCCGACACTTATATCCGCCACATTTGATACATTTCCAGCACTTGTATCCCGCACAATAAAAAAAATGATAAAATTTTAAATTTTTTATTATCCGCCACATAACATTTAATTTTTGTAATTTTTTAATACAAAAAAATTAGCAATTATCCCGCACAAATTTTAAACAATAATTTTTAATAAAAATCTGTAAATTCTGTAATTATCTGCCACAAATAACTATTAAAATATATTTAATTACTAATAATTATATGCCACAAATAACTAATAAATGTCGATACAAATTCGCTTAAAAAGCTACATAACTATTAATTGTCATATACATTATAAGATGCAACACATAATCGGCCTGTGGGACAGTTGACCCGAGTGCATAAACTTCATATGGTGGAACATCATACTTGGCACTTATGCAACAGAGATGATGAATCCAACCATTCCACCACCTAAAATTCCAAAACCTAGCATGGCAAAGACAACAACAATAAAGGCGTCATGGGTCTTTTTGTTGGCATACTCAGACATGATAGTAGCTGAAAGTGGGTAGTCACCGCCAATGCCAAAACCAAGCCAGAACCGAAAGAAGCAGAGAGTAGTAATCATAGTCGTCGGTTCATTTGAAAAAGAAAGACCCAAAGCCACTGAGGCAATAACCATAAGCATAAGGGTCATTCCATAGACACCCATTTTGTCACCTAATTTTTAAGCCACCCAGAAGTTAAAAATTCAATCTCGAGTGTTGGAACATATTAGAAAATGCTTATTTTATGCTGACACGTATCATAAACACCCATTGCGATGACAATTTGTTGCCAAGCAACCATAACGTGTGAAACTGCAAGTACTTGTTCCAAGTAATAGTTAGGGAGAATACGATCCTAAATGTGCAAGAACCAAGAAAATTAACATATCATCCAAACATATTGACCCTCACAGATATTTATGAAAATTAAAATTTCTACAATGCAAGTGCAAGTGTTTTCTTCTTTATCATAAGCAACAAATGAAGGAAATTGGTATACCCTCTTACCTTACTCGTATCCTGAAAAGAGTTGTCATTAGCCAACCTATCCTCATCAGAAACAAAGACTTTCTTAAGGAGAATATCACCATTCTGAACAATCCTTGGACAAATTTTGTTTTCTATTTTGGCAACTGTCAATCTAGGAGCATCTTTCTTTACAATAAATCTGAAAAAAGTATGTAAGCACATAAATACATGAGCATAGAGTAAATTGTCAAAAAAAAAGGTCAAGTGACTCACATCTCCAACTTCTATGAAAACCTTGGCTTATGGCCTTAGTGAACCATGTTCATGCTTTCTTTGAACTATGCAATTTTGACTAAATTTAGGAGCTTCAGACAAAGTAACAAGATTGACTCTGTGTAGCCTTCAAACATGTCCAACCTGCTAACTTGAACACCCTTCTATTCCTACCTCACTAAATAGTCCAAAAAATGGCATAGGGAATCAACTTCAAAACCTACTTACAACACCCTTTTGACGAGCCATTACACCTCAATCTTCTACACACATCACACCTGTCTGAGAAAACCCAAGATACCCAAACAACATAAAAAGTAATTTAACACAACAACACTACTGATAAATGCAATGGCATCGGGAATTGTTTTTCTCTGAAGATTTATTAGCTGCACTGGCAAGATTGCAAAGGGTATTGAAGCCAAAACATGAGACAAGTCCCTCCACCTTGCCTAGCAAAATTACAATAGAATAAATGTAGTAATATATTTGTTTGAGTTGCTCAATTTATACCCATATAACCAACAGAGCGACCATGAACTAAGCTTCTTACAACCCATGAAGCTTCTCGCTAGGAACACATAACACCATCTAATATGCAGTAACATTTAACTATTTATTAATGGTTTCTCTTCAAGCTCACTAAGTAATTTTCATAGTAGATAATATAACTTTACAAGAGATTGAGATCCGGGGGCATGATTTTCTTTAATTATATTTAGTCACTTAGACATGCACTTATCCAACCCGCTTGAAATTTATTTTAATAAGTTGATTTTTTGTGTGAGTGATCTCTCTTACTCATGCACAAATTGTATATTTTAAAGCACTCTCGCACAAGTTGATTGTTTCTATGTACGGATTCAACCATCAATCTATCAAGTTATACCAAAAGCGCAAGATGAATTAAAGGTTTGGCTGGCAACTTTCATGTGTGGATCAAAAATCAAATACTCCCTATGGGTTTGTAATTCTAACCTTGGGGATCAAGGTTCAGGTCAGACTGATAACTCATCTAAGAGAGTCATACCAAATCCCGCATACTATATGCTACAATAAATTAGGAAAATTACAATAGCTACCAACAGTTACAAGTTTAAGAAACCAGACCAAAACTTTGGCCTTCCCTCTAGTTGCATCAAACTCCATGAAATCTAACCAAACTTCTACTCACTGATAACCAACTGATTTAACACAGCTACTTGTCACGTGCTAACCTTTTTCCCTTGGCTAACAAGTTGCCCACTAGCGTCACACTCCCGTCGGACTAACTAGTCAAGCCACTTCGATGCTTGGCTAATGCTAAGTGATGCTACGGAAGCTTAAGTGAGGGAAATGCTAAGGCACAAGTGTTTAGTCTTTTTGAAAGAATGCTTTGTATGGCTTGAGAGAGTTGTACAAGTGTTTCTATCATCTGTACAAATGAATGCCAAGGCCTATTTATAGGCTCTTAAAGTCCTAGAGGCTTTTAGCCTAGAACCTTCTACAATCCTCCTTCAAAGGAGTATTCTCTATGCATCTAGAAAGTTCCCACCTCCAAAGGCACTAGAAAATACAAGGAGGCTTCTAGAAAATACTATACAAATCTGTACAAGGGTGTTCTTGACTCATCCATGCTAGAACACTCTAGAGAAAGCTGAGCTAGAATGTCCAAGAGCACTCTAGAACCTTCCGGAGGCATCTCGAAAAGCTTGCACCATCGGGCCTTTGCGGGTCTACTGCCAACGCCCATATGATGCCTTGGATGCCTTGTTGCCTTGGTGAGGGATATTTTTAGAGATGGCTCGTGACATTCTCCCCCACCCAAAGTCCTTGACGACCCCGTCAAGACCGGGCCTCGAACTCCGCGATCTTGCCCCGGAATTGCCATAGGTCGTCCTCTTTCTCCCATGAGGCCTCACTGTTCGGTAGTCCCTTCCATCGAATGAAATACTCATTATAGCTTGGCACACCTCTCCGTCGGATGAGCCTCTTTGCCTCGATGCTCTCGCCCCTCGTTGGATCTTCTTTATCACCATGGTAGGGCATGAGCATGCTCACATGGAACACCGGATGAATCTTGAGTTTAGGCGGCAACTTAAGCTTGTAAGAAACTCTTCCAACCTTCCGTAGGACGAGAAATGGCCCCTCGTACTTCCGCACTAATCCCTTGTGCACCGAGCGGAAAATCTTGAACTAATGTGGCAGCAACTGTACCATGACCATCTCGCCCACTTGGAACTCGAGAGGGCGTCTATGCTTGTCTGCCCACTTCTTCATCTTCTTAGACGCCTTGTCCAAGTACGCCTTGTAGCCCTCGTGCAAGCTTGTACACAGCGGGGCTGCTACCCGTGTAGCCCGACGCAACGGCTTGTGGAATCAAGGGCTGCTGGCCCATGACGATCTCGAACGAACATTGTTGCTTCGATTCGGACTGCTGCAAGTTGAATGAGAATTGAGCCACATCCATCAACTTGGCCCAATCCTTCTGGTTGGCACCCACAAAGTGCCTCAAGTATAACTCCAACATGGCATTCACCCTCTCTGTTTGCCCATCGCTTTGCGGGTGAAAGCTTGTTGAGAAGTGTAGACCCGAACCCAAGAGCTTGAATAACTCCGTCCAAAATTTTGCTATGAACCTTGGGTCCCGATCACTTATGATGCTCCGAGGCAAGCCCCAATACTTCACCACATGCTGAAAGAACAACTTGGCGGCTTGCTCGGCCGTGCAATCGCGTGGGGCAGGTATGAAAGTTCCATACTTGGAAAAGCGATCGACCACCACCATAATAGAGCCATACCCATCAGACTTGGGCAAGGCCGATATGAAATCCATTGATACACTCTCCCATGGCCTTTCCAGAATCGGCAAAGGCTGCAATAGTCCTGCCGGTACACGTTGCTCTATCTTGTCTTGTTGGCACACGAGACAAGTCTTCACATAGGCCTCGATATCATCCCGCATATGAGGCCAATAGTAGTCTACCTCCAAGAGTGCCAATGTCCGCTGCATACCCGGATGGCCAGCCCACATTGAGTCGTGGCACTCCTTCATGATGTCTCGCCTAAGATTATCCCACTTAGGCACATAAATGCGACGACCGACGGTGTAGAGCACCCAATTCTCTACCCAAAACCGCCGAGTCTTCCCCTCCTTGGCCATCTCCATGAGTCCCTTGGCCAAGGGATCTTGAGAAGTCCCCTCCTTGATCCGATCAAGAAGGTTGCTAGCGGCGCTGCTTGCGCTAGCGAGCATGGCCTTTCGGCTAAGAGCATCAGCAACAACATTAACTTTGCCCGGCTTGTACTCAATGGCATAATCGAACTCCGCTAAGAAATCTTGCCACCGAGCTTGCTTGGGGCTGATCTTCTTCTGATTTTGAAAATAACTCGTAGCCACATTGTCGGTCATGATGGTAAACCGACTCCCAAGCAAATAGTGCCACCAAGTCCGCAAGCAATGAATGACGGCTGTCATCTCCTTGCCATGCACCGGGTACCGTCTTTCGGTATCATTGAGCTTGCGAGACTCAAAGGCTATGGGATGCCCCTCTTGCATAAGCACCCCTCCGATGGCAAAATCTGATGCATCGATGTGAAGTTCGAATGACTTAGCATAATCGGGCAAGGCCAAGACAGGTTCCTTGGTGACTGCCTTCTTCAAATCATCGAACGCTTCTTGGCATTTCTCACTCCAATGCCACTGCACCTTCTTCTTCAGCAAGTCGGTCAGTGGGGTTGCTCTCGCCGAGTAGCTCAAAATGAATCTCCGATAATAATTGGCCAGCCCAAGGAAAGAACGTAGCTCTGAAACGTTCTTGGGTGGCTCCCATTCATTGATGGCCTGCACTTTGGTCCCATTCAATCATGATCTTTCCAGCCTTGATGTGGTGCCCCAAGAAAGACACCTCGTCTTGGGCGAACGAGCACTTCTCCAATTTCACGTACAACTCGCTCTCCCGCAATGCTTGGAAAACCTGTCGCAAGTGATGCACATGTTCTTCCAAGTTGTCGTTATACACGACGATATCGTCGAGATAGATGACTACAAATTTATCCAATAAAGGCTGAAAGATTCTGTTCATTAAAGTGCAGAAAGTAGCCGGGGCATTGGTGAGACCAAAAGGCATCACCAAGAACTCATAAGACCCATAGCGAGTGACGCATGCTGTCTTTGGCTCATCTCCTTTGGCTATGCGCACTTGCCAATACCCCGATCAGAGATCCAGTTTAGAAAAGTACCTGGCTTTACCGAGCCTATCAAAAAGATCGGCAACCAAAGGAATTGGATACTTGTTCTTGATGGTTACTTTGTTAAGTGCTCGGTAATCGATGCACATACGCAAGGACCCGTCGTGCTTGCGTTGGAACAATACTGGTGCACCGAATGGGGCCTTGGATGGCCGAATGAACCCGCGTCCAGCAGCTCCTTGAGTTGCTTGGTAGCTCTTCCAACTCTGGCGGTGCCATCCGATAAGGCACCATGGCTGGAGGCCTAGCCCTTGGCTCCAGCTCGATCATATGATCGACTTCCCTTCTTGGAGGAAGTCTCTTGGGTAGCTTTGGAGGCATGACATCTTTGTACTCTTTCAAAACCGCAGCTACTTCCTTCGGAACCTCGCTGGGTTGAGGCCCATCTTCGATCAACGTGGCCACAAATGTTGCTTGCCCCTTTTGCATGCCTTTCTTCACTTGAATGGCTGACAACATCTTGGCTTCCACGATCTCCCGAGTGACAGGGACAGAGCATGCTTCTCGATCCTTTGCAATAGTCATCGACCCATCCCTTTCTAATGTCCATGGCTTCACCGTATCCATGAACTCCATGCCCAGCACCAATGAGAAGTCGTCCATCGTGACGACAGTCAGGTCCACCGTCCCCTTCCATTCGCCCAAATGAAGGGAGACGCCTCTTGCTACACCATGGATAGGCACCGGTGTTGTGTTGACGGTCTTCAAGGTGCCTGGCTCCTTGGTGTACTGCACGCCCAGCCTTGTTGCCTCCTTCAAAGCAACAAAATTGTGCGTTGCACCCGTGTCGACGAGTGCCTTTGAAGCCTTTCCATTTACCTTGGCTTCCACAAACATAAGAGCGGATTTCTTCGAACAGGGGCAGCGTACTTACCTTAGCCACATTGCTTTGCTTCACCGTAGCCTTGACGCTGCTTAGCAAGCGCAAAGTCCCCATTTGCGCCTCGTCCCCCCATGATTCCCCGGATGATCCACTCTTGCCAGCGATCATTGCATTGAGCTTCTGTCGCTGTGGGCACTCCCTAGCCCAGTGCGGCCCTCCGCACAAGAAGCAGTCGCGGTTTTTCACCTTGCTATCCGAAAAGGACTGCTTGGCTTTGTCCTTCCTCTCTAACTGCTTGCCACCGCTGCTACTGCTGCTTCTTTCAGTGGGTTTTGCTCCCCCACCTTTTCCCTTGTTATCGCCGCCACTCTTGCTGCCGCCTTTGTGGCTTTTCGAATCAGCCTTGTATTCGAACAAAGATTCAGCAACTGCGATGGCCTCTGCAAGTGATTGAACGTTGCGTCTCTTTAACTCTTGCTCAGCCCGTCGTTGTAGTCCATCCATGAAGTAGACGAGCTGAGTCTTCTCCGGCATGTCCGAGACTTCAAGCATAAGAGAAGTGAACTGCTTGACGTACTCTTTGATCGACCCCGTATGCTTCAGTCCACGCAGCCTCTTCATAGCAACTTCCTCCGCATTCTCCGGATAGAATTGCCGCTTGAAATTCGTCTTGAACTCGTCCCAAGTCTTAAGCGAGCAAAGACCCTTCTTGATATCTGACTCACGCCTCCTCCACCAAAGGATGGCATCATCACCCAAGTACATGGTGACGGTGGTGATCTTGGACTCATCATCGTCCAAGCGCATCGCGTCGAAATATTTTTCAACACTCCATAGGAAGTTGTCGAGCTCCCTAGCATCGCGCTTCCCATGGTACCTTGGTGGCTCGAGCACCTTCATCCTTGGTCCCTCTCGTACAGTAGCACTACCTGCCATAGCCGCCTTGCATAGATTGACGTCCGATTGCAAGGACTCAACCTGCTCCCAGATGGCTTGGAGCTGCCCCATCAGCGTGTCCTTGAGCTGGCTCATCTCGTTGCGCATGGCATCCGCAACTTGGTTGACGAGAAGTTGAGTCTCGTCCTTGGCTTCCACAGTGCCAAGCTCAAGGTCATGGACGTGGCTATCGAGTTGCTCGATATCCATAGTGACGCTAGCCAACTTCCCATTGAAGGACTCAACCTTCTGTTCCATCTCCCCAACGCTGTCTTGGAGATCGCCCACGGTCAGCTCCACCTTAGCCATACGATCCTCAAGCATGCTGGTCCGACTAGTCTTTCTTCCAGTCTCCTCGATCACGGACCCTCCAACAGCACTCTCTTTGTTTCCCGACATGATCAGATTGCTCCGCACCTAACCTTCGTACACACAGCAGCTGGCACAACGCAACTTCAGCAAGACCGCCCCTACGATCGTCGCTGCTCTGATACCACGTGTCACGTGCTGACCTTTTTCCCTTGGCTAACACGCTGCCCACTAGCGTCACACTCCCGTCGGACTAACTAGTCAAGCCACTTCGATGCTTGGCTAATGCTAAGTGATGCTACGGAAGCTTAAGTGAGGAAAATGCTAAGGTACAAGTGTTTAGTCTTTTTGAAAGAATGATTTGTATTGCTTGAGAGAGTTGTACAAGTGTTTCTATCATCTGTACAAATGAATGCCAAGGCCTATTTATAGGCTCTTAAAGTCCTAGAGGCTTTTAGCCTAGAACCTTCTACAATCCTCCTTCAAAGGAGTATTCTCTATGCATCTAGAAAGTTCCCACCTCCAAAGGAACTAGAAAATACAAGGAGGTTTCTAGAAAATACTATACAAATCTGTACAAGGGTGTTCTAGACTCATCCATGCTAGAACACTCTAGAGAAAGCTGAGCTAGAATGTCCAAGAGCACTCTAGAACCTCCCGGAGGCATCTCGAAAAGCTTGCACCATCGGGCCTTTGCGGGTCTACTGCCAGCGCCCATATGATGCCTTGGATGCCTTGTTGCCTTGGTGAGGGATATTTTTAGAGATGGCTCATGACATACTGCCTAGCAAATGACACACAAGACAACAAAGAAAGCCAAAAGAACTCTGTCCTTCTAGTCATTTTAGTATATTTGATTGAAAACTACTTTGCTACTCTTGAATGATACAATGCCAATTATCATCCAAACACAAACTTCATTATCTCCAATATGTCTCATACTTCTAACCATTCAACTTAATGTCTCTAGTTAGCCTTCTTATTCACGATCCACGACATGTCCGTGTACTTTCAAATCTTTGGATATTACTCAAGATTGACAAATTTTACTAAACAATAAAAACTATATATATAAATGTTTGTACCTCTAGTCCACGCAGTGCACCAAAGATAGTATAGGTCTCATCCACTCCAAGATTCAATTATTCACCAAAATCAAACAATAAAAAATCAACGAAATCAATCACTACAAGCCAAATTTTATCTCTAATTTCAATTTCAAACTCACAGTCTCATCACCAGAGATCTTTAGCTTTGAAACGTCACTCTGAAAACGTCACCATGATTTTGGTCGGAGAAAGGGCGAGGAATGGGTCGCAGAAACTTCATGGATTTATAGCGAAATGAGGACACTCTGATTTAGCTCAAGTAGATTTTTTTTTTTTTACGGTTTGAAATGAAACAATAGAAATGATTGAAGTTTGAGATGAATGAAAGTGAAAGAAAGAGAGAGAGAGAGAGAGCGTGTGTGTGTACCTTATTTCTTTTTAAGATCAAGGATGTGAAATAGCTTATCAAACAAATTGTTGCTAGTTGTTAATTTGATGGTACAACTTTTAAATTCATGAGCCTCACAAATAAACAATACCAGATGAATCTAAAAAATGGTTTCAATATTTTAAAATTAAAGAAGGCATGTCAGTTAAAGAAGCAAGGAAAACAAATTGTATAATTATATCTTCCCATGGAAACAACCTCAGAGTCTTTGCAGAATGGTGATACTGAAGAGAGACCACTCAATACCTATTCTTGGATTAGAATTTGAATTAACTATACTACCATGTTCACAACACAAGCTCAATGTTTTATGCTAAGGCTCATAATGATGACAAAAATTGTAAGAAACACCTCCTAGTCGAAGGAAACAATAATAAGGTTTATAGCAAGCATAAGCAAATCCAACCACAAAACAAAGTCAAGAACAATGATATTGGTATATGCTTTTATTAGGAAAAACAAAATTGTGGATTTGAAGGAAATTTCTCATAGAGCCGTATAAGATTGTCGGTAATGTAAACTCATGAGTGAATGCTTGACCAATTTAATTACTTTTTTGCCATGTCTCACTTCAAAATTTGGTCAAACTTATCTAGAACATAGATGGGAAATTATTCCAAAAAGAAAATTTGAATGCGAAATGCATTGGCCAGAGGATAGCCTTCTTTAAACCTTGTAGATCTTGTTAAAAAAATATTCTCATTTATGAATAGCATTGAGAAGTAATAGAGCCATACTTTACTTTTACAGACACAGTTGGAGTGTAAAATTCGATAAGTCGTACATTTGTTTTTCTGCTGCTTTAAGCTTGGCTGCCTAATATCCAAGTTTAGTGGGAATTGGAAACGCTAGTGTAAAATATCTCTCATTAAAATGTCAAATATAGCAACTACATTACTATTATTCAACTCATGATTGCCTAAATTTGTACCTCCGTAGAGTTGAACATTGTGTTACTCATGTAAACATCATTCCATTTCAAGTAGCAAACAAGGGGAATTACGACAAGGCACGTAGATACTCTGCAATCATGGGGCCTGGTCGACATCCAAGTATCCAAATATTTGTAGTTTGTGCATGGGTCCATAGTCAACTATGCATAATCCATGAATATTAAGCAATAATAGAGTTCCAGAAGTTGGCTGACCAAATTTTCATTCCTCCACTGCATGCACAAACATCCAAATATATGCGTAGAAATTTAGCTTTGCCAGCTAAAAAATGATGGTCACGCCCATATCACTACTATAGTGCATGATTTAACCTTCAACTTACAAATCATTCATTTCACCCTTATAAATACCCACCAATTACTCTTTAACTAAATTCAAACCATCAATCCTTTCCTTTCTATCTCTACTAACTAATCCACAGCAGAGAAAGAAGAAATCAAGAAAGATGAACTCCAAAAACTCTGCAGCTTCAGTTGCTCTGTTCCTCTCATTCAACCTTCTCTTCTTCTCCATGGTCACTGCCACCTGCAATTGCAACAATCCTTCCAACCCCAAACCAACCCCTAAACCAAAGCCAACTCCAAGTACCCCAACAACACCTTCAACCCCAACTACCCCTAAACCAACGCCAACTCCAAGTACCCCAACACCAACTCCTAAACCCAAGCCAACTCCAACTCCAAGTACACCTTCAACCCCAAGTACCCCAACACCAACACTGACTCCCAGTACACCTTCAACTCCAACTACTCCAACCACACCAGCACCTTCTTCAGGGGGTAAATGCCCAAGGGATGCCTTGAAATTGGGTGTGTGTGCAAATTTGCTTCAGTTGGTAAATGTTGTGGTGGGAAGTCCATCAACCCTACCTTGTTGTACCCTCATCCAAGGTATTACTGATCTCGAAGCCACCATCTGCCTTTGCACTGCCATCAAAGCCAACGTATTGGGTGTCAACCTCAATGTCCCAGTCACTCTCACTTTGCTCCTCAATACCTGTGGCAAGAAACTTCCATCTGGTTTCCAATGCGCCTAAGCTACTCCGACTCTAGCTACTTGATGCATGTAATAGCTCCATGTCCCCAGTAGTGAAGCTGCTAATTGAGTACTTTGTTTTCCAAGTATTACAGATTGCATGCATGAGAGTTTATATGTAATTTTGTTTCTCAATAAAAAGTTTACAACAACGCTCAGAAGAAGAGTTGCACACCCATGAGTTGCTGTTGCATCCATGTGACGCCGCTTATCACATTTTGTATAAACGGACTGCTGCGTATATGATTAGAGATTCCCACATAACCCACTAATTTTTTAAAGCTTATTATTTAAGCACTCTCTCAAAACTCCAATCCATTCAAATATCTGTAGCCCATATGAATTGATGCTTGAACTTGAACTTAAATTTTTTTTTACCATAATCAATATTATACTGATCATGAAGTAAGACATTTATGAAGCTACATCATATTTGGATAAAAAGAATGTGGTATATGGTTTAGATTCAACACTCCAGATGTTTTGATCTCAGAAAAATGGAGGAGATTATTTTCTTGGTACAATTGTTTGAGAGTTATACATATGATTGCAAGGGCATTCTGGTGATGCAAACCAAGTTGGGATGCCGGCGTTGGCCTCTTATATGCTGATTCTCCTTAGTATCTTGCAATTCTGAATGGTGTTGTATGCTTGATCCTTGACATGCATTGTCAAAACAGTTGCCAAAGAAATTGAAAAGAGCTTCAATCTGGATCTGATTCCACCCTTCACTGGGATCTACTTGTAAAATCAGTTTTAGTTTATCATACTAGACTGGAGATTGCTTTTGTCAAGTTCGTACGGAGGGATTACAAGAACAGTAATGTGATTGATCTTATCAATCATAAGTTAAAATGAAGCACTAGTGTTCTAGAAAATTACTGACCGTCTTTGACCAAATGCCTTACCTTTATTTCAAATTCCAAGTTTTCTTAGTTTAAAGAATTCCCTAAAATTTTAACTTGCGTTTATTGATTTTTTAAATATAAAACAAAATACTTAATATATGCGCACGTAGTGCACTTCCACCAGTAGTCCTTGTAATGAAAATGGTTATCGTGAGAAGCATTTCACAATAATACATCGAAGGGTTAGATCTAGATGTTCTTGACCATGCTAATTTTCAATCGCCACCGCGGATATACATCCAAATATATGCTTATAAATTGTCTATTCGTCATCTAAAACCATGTTTACATTAAAATATTTTAGTACCTCTTGTACATAGTTTCATCCTACTAATCCCTATCACCCAACTTCAAGTCATCAACAACACAATTGTCGTCTATCACTACAATTAGTTAAAAAGATAGGGATATGGCTGCCAATAACCCTATTTAAGTGCTCTATTCCATGGTTACTGCCAATGGTGGCCGGTGCTCCAACTCCCACGCATTCTTCAAGAGGTGCGTGTCCAAGGGATACCTTAAAATTTGGTGTATGGGTCAATTTGCTTGGATTGATGAATGTTGTGGTGGGCAGTCCACCAACTCTACCTTGTTGCAACCTCATCCAAGGCCTTTCAAATCTCAAAGCAATGGTATGAACAATGAAGTCACATGTTTTGGGGGGACCAAGGAGTGTGTGTCTCATGTTCATGAGACTTTCATTCCAACTATTGATCACAAAATCTAAAGGTGGATTGGTGAGTGAACCTCAAATTAGCTTAGAATTAGGTATTCCCGTCATGAATTCTATGACAAAGGATTCCATGCAACAAACACGCCCTCAGTTTGCTTCTCAATACCTGTGGCAAGAAGCGTCCTACTAGTTTCAAATGTGCCTAAGCAATACTAGTGAAGCGACTGTTGTGTATTTGTTTTCCAAGTATTTTAAATTGCATGTTGATCAATCCAAGAGTTTAATTATATGTAATTTTGTTTCTTGTCAATAAAACTTTAGTTCCATCATTCATAACAGTTATACTCCCGTGACTAGAATATGCCATGAGATGTCGTTGTGATGTCTCATTTGCACTTTTGATATCACTAGCATACAAACAAACATACCATTCTATGAAGACTGGATAATTTAATTATTTTCTAATTATTTTGTTATTCATTGGTCCTCAAGAGTATTTGGATATGATTTTCTTTTCTATCGCAATGTTCCTAATGCGTCCATATCTGTCTTTGTTGATTCCTGACCTACAAATTGAACAACATTGAGCCAAGGACCACCGTTATGGTGCCCATATGCACTCTAATGATAAAGTCAGGTGAATGAGTAAGGATGGATGTAGACTGTAAAATTGGGTTGCAAGTGCATACCTCTCTCATCCATTTTGTTCTTCTTATATAACGAATATTTCACTCCTTCATTGACTCTAAGGTCGAGGCGTGGATAGAGGGAGGAGATCTCGCTTAGGATCTTACGTATCCATGACTAAGTTGCCTTCGACACTCGACTCTGTTTGGGACTCAATACTTGATTGGATCAAGAGTTGCGCAAATAGATTTTGGGCTTGGAACAACCCAGAGATCTATGTTCGGGCCTTATTGTCCTGGGCCAAGCTCCATGATCTATACCACGTTGGGCTTGCGTAATTTGGGCTTGGGTACCTAACTTATGGGCTGAATAGTGACTAGGCTGAGCTCGAGTAGGACCATGCTTGGGCCTGCTTGAGACCGTGTTGAGGCCTTTCTATATTAAGGTTGTCTTGTGCCACATGTACTGCTGTGATCGGATGATTGTTTTATGTCTTATCAATGGGGCTGCTTTAGGCCCACTAACTGACAGTGCCTGGAGGATTGTGTGATGCCATGATGGCATATTTCGACGACTTTTCGGCTTCTACGCTACTGTTAATGCTGATGCAATGGTTACATAATTACTTTTCCCATACGCCAATCCTATATAAGCCTGCTTTGAGAGGGGTTTTACCTTCTTTTTTTCCATCGTTAACAATGGGCTCGGAGAGGTCCTTGCAATAAAGTAAGTCCTCCATCTTTGATTTCCAAATAGTCCAATTATTTCCATGAAACTCGCCATTCGACTATTATTCTGCTCCATGATTCACACACGGTTAATCTAACCTTGTTTTGATACCACTGTTGGGTATTAACACCCAAATCCTGTATTCAAATCACAAAGATTAGATATATGCAAGCAAATGAAATAAAACAAATGACACTGGAATATGTTAACGAGAAAACTCTCCAAAGCGAAGAGAAAAACCTCGGGACCTATTCCAGGGAAAACTCCACTATGACTTCAATAATGGGATGACAACCTCGCTTACAAATTAGGGGTTTCACCAATCCGCAAGAGAGATAACAATCTCTTGGTTTACTAAATTCTTTATCTACTAATTGGTAGATTTCAAACAACAATTTGATAAAATAAATTGTTAACACACTAGGGTTGAAGAACCCTAGAAAACCGTTGGGGAGAGAAACCTGGATGTTGTGGTTGAACCTTCACAAACACCATGATCAAGAGCACACCTTGTCTGCACAATCTTCTTCTCAAAAACAAAGTAAAATGGCAGTTCGCAAACCCCCAAACCTTCCCTCAAACCAATGAGAGAGAGAAATAGGTGAACAAAGAGAAGGTTTTTTGTTTCCTTTTCTCTTTTCCTCAACCTAACCCATGATTTGGGTTCCTCTTTTTATTTCACCAATTTCCTCTTTATTACAAATTGATCCCTAATGTTTTAGGCCAATTAGTAATAAGCCTTTCACATTGGAGGGACCACCAACAAGAAGTAGCAAAGAGGTTGACTTGGAAGTTTGGGAAGGTGCTAGATTAGCAAAAAGTATTATCAAAGAGATGAAAAATCTGAAAGACTTCAGTGTTGTTGTGAACAGTGTGAACATAGACTTGGAACTCTCAAAAGGTGTACGCACGAAGTATTATGAGCTATGCTGGAGTAAAAGTGCTTCCCTTCATCAAATCCTTGTGGAAGGAATGAGCCATAAGCTAGTTGGAGAATGGGACAGTAACATTTACCATGCTCTATTGAATTGTGACAGACCAACACCAAGGAATTGGATAGGAACATCTCCTAGTCTTTGATATATACTAGGAACACCAACAATTGGAGCATCAACATTCCAACACTGAAAATGCATACAGTTCATATGTACATCGGTACTAAGACTAGAAACTAACCCGAAAAAAGAAACAAAATGTTTGTAATTTGAGTGTGATTTGATGGCTATTGCAATTTCAATTTTAACCCTTGTGTACCATTACACTTTCTTAACCCTTACATGTACCATTACATTTTTTTAGTGAAACAGTTTTGAGTTTATTTTTCTAATTTTTTCAGGTTTTTTATTAAATTTTTTTTGTTAAAATATTGGTAGTAGTCAACGAAAGTTGTGTTGTTGATGACTTGAAGTTGAGTGATAGGGTATTTGTAGGATTAAACAATGCCAGTCTTTCGTGTCATCCAACTGACCACCCATACAGGAGGGCTTCACCAGTAGACAGACGCCTGGCTTATTCATCTTGACGCAAGTCAGAGAATGAAGCAGTTTTGTCGACAGATGGAACCCAACATCCTTCGCCATTATCAGAATGACAATCAATATACTCCACCCGCTCGGCGCCATCTGGGCGGGGCAATACCTTGATAAGATAGGAAACACCAAATGACGTCAGAAAGAAGAAAGCGCAGGCCAGCCTCGAACATGGCCTTCTACAAGCAAATGAACCCTTCCTTCATAATAGTCTAAGGCATGCCTTTCGCATAGAGCGACAATCTCTGATCATCAGGAATTTCATACCATCGACGGAGGTCGGTCAGATCCTTCTCTGATGATAGTGGCCCCCTAAAGAAGTCAAACCAAGCTGCCTGTCACTTATGCGAATAATGAAGTCACACGGACATGATTGACGGAAGGGTCAGGCTTGATCAAACTAGAAAAGTTAAAAACGAAGAGCAGAAGGAAGCTCTCGAAGGTAAAAAGGTAAGCTCCCTCAAAGCAAGCTTATATAGGATTGGTGTATGGGAGAAGTAATTATGTAACCACTACATAAGCATTAACTGCAGCACAAAAACCGAAAAGGCGTCAAAATATGCCGTCATGGCATCACAAATCCCCCAGGCACAGTCAGTTAGTGGGCCTATACGCAGCCCCACTGATTAGACATAAAACAGTCATCCGATCACAAAAGTAGACGTGACACTAGTTAACCCTAATACGAAAATCCCTCAACGCGGTCTCAAGCAGGCCCAAACATGGTCCTGCATACGCTCAACGTAGTCATTGTTAAGCCCATAAGTTAGGTGCCCAAGCCCAAATTACGGGAGTCCAACGTGGTATAAATCATGGAGTTTGGCCCAGGACAATAAGGCCCGAACACAGATGGGTTGTTCCAAGCCCAAAATCTTTTTACACAACTCTTGATCCAACCAAGTATTGGGTCCCAAACAGAGTCAAGTGTCGAAGGAAACTCAGTCATGGATATCTAAGATCCTAAGAAAGATTTCCTCTCTCTATCCACGCCTCGACGTTAGAGTCAATGAAGGAATGAAATATTCGTTATATAAGAAGAACAAAAGGGTTGAGAAAGGTATGCACTTGCAACCCAATTTTACAGTTTACATCCATCCTTACTTAGTCACCTAACTTTACATCCATCCTTACTTAGTCACCACAACGGTGGTCCTTGGCTCATTGTTGTTCAATTTGCAGGTCAAGAATCAACAAAGACGGATTTGGACGCATTAGGAACATTGCTATAGAAAAGAAAATCATATCCAAATAGTCTTGAGGACCAATGAATGTCAAAATAATTAGAAAATATTTAAATTCTCAAGCCTTCATACAATGGTATGTTTGTTTGTATGCTAGTGATATCAAAAGTGCAAATGAGACATCACAACGGCGTCTCATGGCATATTCTAGTCACAGGAGTGTAACTGTTATGAATGATGGAACTAAAGTTTTATTGACAAGAAACAAAATTACATATACTTAAACTCTTGGATTGATCAACATGCAATTTAAAATACTTGGAGAACAAATACACAGCAGCCGCTTCACTAGTATTGCTTAGGCACATTCGAAACTAGAAGGGCGCTTCTTGCCACAGGTATTGAGAAGCAAACTGAGGGCGTGTTTGGTTGCATGGAATCTTATGTCATAGAATTCATGACGGGAGCACCTAATTCTAAGCTAATTTGAGGTTCACTCACCAATCCACCTTTAGATTTTGTGATCAATAGTTGGAATGAAAGTCTCATGAACATGAGACACACACTCCTTGGTCCCCCCAAAACATGTGACTTCATGTTCATACCACTGCTTCGAGATTTGAAAGGCCTTGGATGAGGTTGCAACAAGGTAGAGTTGGTGGACTGCCCACCACAACATTCATCAATCCAAGAAAATTGGCACATACACCTAATTTTAAGGTATCCCTTGGACGAGTACCTCTTGAAGAATGCATGGGAGTTGGAGTTGGTTTTGGGTTAGAGCACTGGCCACAATTGGCAGTAACCATGGAATAGAGCACTTAAATAGGGTTATTGGCAATCATATCCTTCTCTTTTTAACTAATAGTAGTGATAGACGACACTTGTGTTGTTGATAACTTGAAGTTGAGTGATAGGGATTAGTAGGATGAAACAATGTACAAGAGGTACTAAAATATTTTAATGTAAACATGGTTTTAAATGACAAATAGACAATTTATAGGCATATATTTTGATGTATCCGCGGTGGCGATTGAAAATTAGGATGGTCAGAACATCTAGAACTAACTCTTGGATGTATTATTGTGAAATGCTTCTCACGATAACCATTTTCATTTCAAGGACTGGGGGTGGAAGTGCACTACGTGCGCATATATTAAGTATTTTATTTTATATTTAAAAAAATCAAAAAAGGAAAATTAAAATTTTATGGAATTCTTTAAACTAAGAAAATTGGAATTTGAAATAAAGGTAAGGCATTTTATTACAAAACATAAATATGAAGGGTTAATTCTGCGTTGGGCCTTTTGCTACATTTTTAGCTCAACCACCTTTAAACCCACTATGGATTGGACATTTTGCTGTTTTCTTTACTTATTTTGAAAAGACATTAAAGCCATTATGACTTTTTAACTACCTTGGATTTTTATTTGTATAATGTTTGAAACTTGAAGGACAAAATGGGAATGAAAAATCAGGACTACTATATTGTGACTGTTCATTTTGGGGAGGAGTAATTCTAGGGAGCCCGCTCATGTAGCCCGCCTGCTGTCCGGACCCTCTCAGGCACGTGCCAGAAGGAGGGTGTTTGCCACGTGAACCCACACAAGCTCCCTCAAGTGACTCAACTGCTTAACCTCTCCTCTCCTGCGCCTCCTCCTCCTCTCCGCTCGTTTATGCAGACAACCAAAGAGGGCCTAATCCAACATCACATACCACAACAGTGATCGTGTAGGGTACCTGTGCCCATCCACAGGAGAGATCCAGAAGTTGAAGTAAACTCACTGCAAATACACTTTTGATAAGCTTGCATCCTTGAATATGCATAACAATGCATCAATGATCTTGAATAATAACCCAACCTAGTAAAGAAGCCTGTTCCCAGTAGAGAATCCATAGATGAACAATCCACACCCATTCATTTCTGAAAAAAGCATCATCTGATTTGAACAGTGATATGTTCTTACAACAACAGCTCGTAACATGTGTTCATCTATAAAAATAAGGAATGACTGACGACAAAGAAGCTTCTAAACTATGACAAATTAACCTGATTTTTGCCAATATGCGAGCAGAAGCCAAGTATATGTTACAGGATTACAACAAAAATCTCATCTTTGATTTGGTAACCTCAGGGCACAAAAATAAAGAAATGACATCAACTTGCGAGAAAAAATTGAAGCCGATGCACTTGCCCAAACTGTATTCTGTAAGTAAGTTGTGTTTGCCTCTGTAAATTGTACCCCATCTCTGTACTCTGTACAAGATAAAATCGACTTCTTCATATGATGGCAGCCAAACCCACTACATCACCTTCAGCTGTTGTGTCCAAAGACGATAATGATTTAGGAGTTCTGACTGAAGAGAGTAGCAAGGGAAACAATGGCGCAGGAGAGGAGGAGGCGCAGGACTGCAGGAGAGGAGAGGTTAAGCAGTTGAGTCGCTTGAGGGAGTTTGTGTGGGTTCACGTGGCAAACACCCTCCTTCTGCCACGTGCCTGGGAGGGTCCGGACAGCAGGCGGGCTACAAGAGCGGGCTCCCTAGAATTACTCAACTTAATTATAGTAGTACAGATAGAGTAATTAAACAGCGCCAACTCTGTCCAATGCATTTGCATGTTCAGATTGTTTATTTTGTACCAGTAGACAAATATTAATTTAAACATCATATTATTCATCCATGAGAAAACCTAGCTTTGTTTGATTTTCAGCAATTCTAATTCAACAAACCTAACTATTCAAGACAGCTAAAGAATATATTGCTTCATTGTGCTGATCACATTTGACCAAAATTGCTGTCTGGATAAGTTGATATTGTAAAGGAATGATTAGTGTTGTTACTTACTATACACAATCTTACTATAAACTGAGGTCTCTCACAATATATACAGAGATTTTGGTCAAAGACGGTCAGTAATTTTCTCTAACACTAGTGCTTCATTTTATCTTATGATTGATAAGATCAATCACATTACTATTCATGTAATCCCTCCGTATGAACTTGACAAAAGCAATCTTCAGTCTAGTATGATAAACTAAAACTGAATTTACAAGTAAATCCCAGTGAAGGGTGGAATCAGATCCAGATTGATGCTCTTTCCATTTTCTTTGGCAACTGTTTTGACATCGCATGTCAAGGATCGAGCATACAACAACATTCAGAATTGAAAGAAACTAAGGAGAATCAGCATATTAGAGCCCAACGCCGGCATCCCAACTTGGTTTGCATCACCAGAATGCCCTCGCAATCATGTGTATAACTCTCAAACAATTGTACCAAGAAAAGAATCTCCTCCATTTTTCTGAGATCAAAACATCTGAAGTGTTGAATCTAAACCATATATCACATTCTTTTCATCGAAATATGATGTAGCTTCATAAATGTCTTACTTCATGATCAGTATAATATTGATCATGGTAAAAAATTAAGTTCAAGTTCAAGCATCAATTCATATAGGCTACAGATATTAGATATTGGAGTTTTGAGAGAGTGCTTAAATAATAAGTTTTAAAAAATTAGTCGGTTATATCGGAATCTCTAATCATATAAGCGGCGTCACATGGATGCAACAGCAACTCATGGCATATTCTAGTCATGGGTGTGCAACTCTTCTTCTGAATGTTGTTGAAAACTTTTCATTGAGAAACAAAATTACATATAAACTCTCATGCATCACTACACCAAAAGGCCCATTTAGCTACATGGAGGTTGCCACGGTCCTAAACCGTTGGTTTATTTGCCACGGCCGAAAACCGTGGCTATAGTGGCCAACGGCCTAAAACCGTGGCTAAAAAAGGCTTGGCCACGGTTCTAAACCGTTGGTGTGTTTGCCACGGCTAATAATCGTGTCTATAGTGCCCAACGGCCTAAAACCGTTGCTAAACTGCACGTGGAAGTGTGGAGAAGTGGTCATGGCTCTGAACCGTTGGTTTAATAGCCACGGCTAAAAACCGTAGCTATAACGGCCAACGGTTTAAAACCGTGGCTAAAAACAATACGTCAAAAAGTTGCAACGGTTTATACCCGTGGCTATAGTTGCCCACGGTTTAAAACCGTAGCTATAGAAAATATGTAACGACCTGATCCGCATAGTAAGATATTGTCCGTTTTGGGCCCAACCGGCCCAAACGACTTTAAAAGGCCTCTTTCTATGGGGATCCAACCTCGCACATATATAGCACATAACCATCCCGCACCCAGGCGATGTGGGACTATGATCCCCCTTGGTAGCTAGCCCAACCCCTCTTGGGATCCACAGGCCTGTTGGGCCTATTGGGCTTCAACCCTCACCCTCACCCTCCCCCTCAGGTCCGCCCACACAAGGGTCTCACAGTCCACCCCCCTTAAGGCCCAATGTCCTCGTTGGCCACACAGGCACAACGTCCACGTTGCCCGAGGGCCCACCTCCACGTGGCACACTTTCGGCTGGGTCAGGCTCTGATACCATTCTGTAACGACCCGATCCGCATAGTAAGATATTGTCTGCTTTGGGCCCAACCGGCCCGCACGGCTTTAAAAGGCCTCTTTTTATGGGGATCCAACCTCGCACATATATAGCACATAACCATCCCGCACCCAGGCGATGTGGGACTATGATCCCCCTTGGTAGCTAGCCCAACCCCTCTTGGGATCCACGGGCCTGTTGGGCCTATTGGGCTCCAACCCTCACCCTCCCCCTCAGGTCTGCCCACACAAGGGTCTCACAAAATAGTTTCCGGCTTTTGGCAAAAATAATTTCGCACTTTGGCGAAAATTTTTGGTGAAAAACAGACATGGGAGAGTAGGGGCTTTGGCGAAAGAAATTGGGGGGGAAATTTTTGGTGAAAAATAGACATGGGAGAGGAGAGCAGATTTGGCGAAAAAAATTGGGGAAAAACTAGGGTTTTCGCCTTGCTCTCCCTTTCTCTATTTTCGTTTCAATCGTCTTCAAAATCTGATTCAATCGATCGATGTTCATGTTCTTGGGCAAATCTAGCAAGAAGTCTTAGGTAACACTTCTTCCCCCTTCTCTTGTATTTCTGATTCAATCGATCGATGTTCAGGTTCTCTGTTTCTCGATCTTGTGTAGGTCGTTGTAGCCACCCCTGATTCTGCAAAATCTTCAAAGAAAGGTTTGGTTTGCTTTTTATCTTTCGATTCTTTTTGTTGCTTGGATTAGAGTCTTATTCGTGTTCGGTTCGGTTCGGTCCGGACTGATTAATTAGTGTTGGTGTTTTGTGGTTGTTGTTCGGTTTAATAGGCAACAAGAGAGAGGTTGATGTACCAATCGAGGAAATTGTGGCTATCAAGAAGTAGAAGTTGGACGAGAAGGTCGCCATCAAGAAGAAGAAGAAAGAAGAGACCAGTAGTTCCGAGGATGAGGATTCTTCTTCTGATGATGTAAGTGTTTTTTGTAACAACATTGTTAATGGCGGCTTGTTTTATTAGTCTGAAGATTTTTTGAAAAAAATTAAATCATACATTTTATATATGGGGTTTTGTTAATTCGGTGTAGGAGCATGTTGTTCCATCAAATAAAAAACCTGTTTTAGTTTCTAAGAATGCTTCTGTTAAAGGAAAGCCTGAAACCAGCAGTTCTGATTCTTCAGATTCTGATTATGATGTGAGTGCTTACTCATTCTTGATCTAACAATCATATTTCATTATTTAGGATGTTTTAGTGTAGATTTACAAATGAAAATTAGAGTGTTTTCTATGGGAGTTGTTTCTTGTGTGTGTTGTAGGAGCCTGTTGTTAAGAAACAACAACCAGTTTCTAAGAAACTTGTAAAGGGAAAGGCGGATACTAGCAGTTCTGATTCTTCGAATTCGGACAGTTACGATGAATCTGACGACGTGAGTGCTTGGCTATACTACATTAAATCCTTTGTAGATCAAGATACATGACTAGTTCAAGTAAATATGTATCCATATATTTCTAAGATATATGGTTATATACTGCACTATTAATGTAGGATATTGTGAATTGAGAACAACAATTGACCAAATTTTTTTCATATAGCTTCTAAGTTCAAAGTCCATTTGCTGATATTTATGATCCAAACTTGACAATTTTTGTGACTTTCAGGGAAGACTGTAATCACCAGTGATCATGCGCTCAAACTGGAGACGGTTCCTGATTGGATAGCTATTGTAGGCAGTGGTTACATTGGCCTTGAGTTCAGTGATGTCTATATAGCATTTGGAAGTGAGGTAAGGATACTTATGATTTTGTACATATCATTAAGTTTACACAAGTTTGAAGATTTATTTTTCCTTCGCATTTTTTAACATTACATGCCAGTCGGATGATCCTCGTCGTAGTAAACCTTTCTGTCACTTAATACAGTTCAATGCAGTAACATTTTCGCGACCTTTGTGAAACTAGCTAACCATAGGTAGTGGCAGGAAACTTTTGTTGAAGCACTAGATCAGCTCATGCCTGGATTTGATCCTGAGATTGCAAAGCTTGCCCAAAGAGTACTTATAAATCCAAGGAAAATTGATTACTATACTGGTGTATTTGCAAGCAAGGTATAACATGTTTAACACTACTCAATGCATATTTTGTTATAAGACCAATGTATCAGAATTTCAATGGTATTACTTTTGCAGATCACTCCGGCAAAGGATGGAAAACCCGTCCAAATTGAGCTTATTGATGCAAAGACAAAGGAACCGAAGGATACTTTGGAGGTAATTACCAACTGTTGCAGTTAGATACCTGGGGTAAAGACGTAACGTTGTTGGTGTCTTGAGATGAATTTCTTGGCCTGATTATTGTTTGTGAAACAACAATTTTCTAAATAAAGTAAAGGAACGTGAGTTACTTCATGGAATAACCAATAACATCCTACTTAGCAAGGAGACTGAACATACTGATGAATTTGATTCATTGGATACACCTACATTTTCTCTCCTTCATCAATAAGAATGATCTAGGGTTTGAGAGTATGAATTGGTTTTTTTTTTCTTTGGTCCCTTGTATTGGTGTGTGTAAAAGCAAACACAAACATGTTTTATTGCTATAGTTACTGTAATCATAACAAGGTGTTGATGCCGCCCTTATTGCAACGGGAAGGGCCCCATTCACACAAGGTCTTGGTTTGGAGAATGTGAGTGTGGAAGTATAATAAGATTTTATGTTAAAAATGTTGAATGTTTGATCAACTTATCTGTTTGGTAATCCATGCATTTCATATTCTCAGGATGAGAAAGCGAAAGTTATCCAGACATTACTGTTTGTTGCTGGTTTGAACACTCTGATGCAATCATTCTTTGGGACCAGGCTACCTGCCGTCATTGGAGGATCTTATACCTTTGTGGCACCTACCATTTCAATAATTTTGGATGGCCGATACAGTAATGTTTTGGATCCTCACGAGGTTTTGATACCTGCTCCCTCTTCCTTAAGGTTTTTTCTTAACATGATCAGTAACGTTAGTTCTGTTTGTGTTTATACAGAAATTCAAGAAGATCATGCGTGGAATTCAAGGAGCTCTTATTGTTGCTTCGGCTCTTCAGATTATCATCGGCTTCAATGGTCTTTGGCGTAATGTTACTCAGTTGGTTTATAACCTTGATCATGGATTAGAATCTGAGAAACTGGAAAATCATTTTGGTTGATCCTTTAACGCATATTTGTTAAACTTAACCCTGAGTATTGCTCAAATTTCATTGCATATAGCAGCAAAATTTGAAACTGTTGAATGATAATGAGACTACATAAAGTTATTGATTTTATCTTTTAATTTTTCTATTTCCAGGTTTCTAAGTCCACTTTCAGTTGTTCCTTTGGTAGCTCTAGCTGGATTTGGGCTATATGAGCTTGGGTTTCCAGGGGTACGTATTTGCAGAATGCTTTCATTCCGGGTTAATGAACACAATATAATGGAGCCATTTATTTGGTTTTGATATCTTAAGAGTATTGTAGACTACTTTGTTGGCTTCTCATCAAAACCCTTGCCATGAATGTTCAGGTTGCTAAATGTGTGGAAATTGGACTTCCTTCGTTAACCGTGCTTTTAATTTTTTCACAGGTAAATTCTTCGATCTTCATTCAAGATGAGACCGTTTATTGTTAATGTTGTTAAGAGCAAAAATTAAAATTGTATCCAGGGTTTTATAGATGCAATGTAACTTTTTAAACAAAATTGGTCTTAATCATCATTTGCCAAATCTTGATTCTTATGGAACTAATGTCGTCATTCTTCAAATGCCTGGTTGCAGTATCTACCTCATCTGATACGTGGAGAAAGGCGTGTGTTTGACCGATTTGCAGTTATATTTATGGTGGCGATTGTATGGGTTTATGCCCACCTCCTCACCGTCGGTGGTGCCTACAAAGGTGCACCTCTAACTACTCAATTGAGTTGTCGCACTGATCGTTCTGGACTTATTGGTTCTGCTCCTTGGTAAGATTTAGGCTTTATTCCATAGTGCAATTATTACAGTACTATTGATTTTTGTAGCATTTATGCTCTGAGTCGCACTGATCGTTCTGGACTTATTGGTTCTGCTCCTTGGTAAGATTTAGGCTTTATTCCAGAGTGCAATTATTACAGTACTATTGATTTTTGTAGCATTTATGCTCTGAATGTTGTTACACGTAAGAACTGAATCAAAGACGCAATGCAGAACACTTTTTGAGTACCATTATTACAGTACCATTTTTCTCTCAACTACTGACTATGTCAGTGTTTTCCCTGAAATATTTTTCTCTGGAACCAAACATAACCTAAGAAAAAAAAATACAGAGGTGAAGTGAACCAGAGAGGTCTTGATGCTGAGCACAATCCATGCATGAAACAGAGCCCTTCACAACAGTGCATGTTGAATACTGGAACTGGCTGCAAGTTACAGTGAA
Source organism: Berberis thunbergii (assembly GCA_003290165.1). Classification (NCBI taxonomy): domain Eukaryota; kingdom Viridiplantae; phylum Streptophyta; class Magnoliopsida; order Ranunculales; family Berberidaceae; genus Berberis; species Berberis thunbergii. The sequence continues at coordinate 171,913 of QNQO01001806.1, forward strand.
CATAAGAAGTAAACCAATAACCCAAGGGAGAGCCATGGAGTGTGCTGTATGGGAGAATAGATAGCATGTAAGATATTAAATAGAAGAGAGCAACACCTATTATGGTTTGCAGAAGTTAATGAGCAAAAAAATTAGGTGAAAGTTAGGTGACATAACTCAAACATAATTTCTTTGTCATTCTAGGCGATTCTGTCAAGCTGGTTTTCGATGGATGTGGAGGCCAATTACTATTAGCATTAAGCCAATGTTATTTAATCTTTCCAATTGGTACTGTAATTTTATTCCCTTATATTTTATTTTATTATCTTCATGGCTGTCATCAAATTTGCTTTCATGTCTATATAATTTTTACACTGGTGGATCTCCTTTTCAATCAGCTTGAGCCAAATCGAAGAAAAGGAGAAAGAAAAACTTTAGAAATTACAGTAGGAGTGAGAGTTCATTTATTTCTTTATGTTTGGTTAAATTTTTTTTCCAAAGTGTTTTTTGATCAATTTGTATTTTCTTCTCTAGGGAAGAGGAATTCCAGTTACAAAAACGCAAAAAGAGGAAAGTTAAGCCGAACCCGCGCCTATCTTTTGCTGAGGATATCGAAGACGGCGCAAGTGACGAGGATGATGCAGATGGTACTGACTAATTTTATAATTATATGTCTATGTGTGTATGTTGTTCCTATTAATTACAGGTCATTAAGGCTGTCATTTCAGCTTGCTGGATCTTCAACTCACAATGATAAAATTTATCCCACTTCATGCTAAGTTGTTTAGGGTTATCAATTCTTGAAGATACTGAACAAGAAACAGTAGTAGTAAAGCTTTTCTCTTTCACTTGATTTGGTGGTGCCTGAAATGAGTGACCAAACTAAACAAACAAGCTGATCAGTTCTCGAGTGCCCTTTTCCTGAGAACAACTTTAGACCAAATTTTTATTCTCCAATGTCCATATAAAAGGAAAACCATGGGAATAGCAGCTGATATTGTCGTTATAAGATTTATATCCCGTGAACTGTCCATTGATATCCTTGGTTAAGCTTTTTTTGTTTGGAAATTTTATTTGATGATGCTAACCATCAAGCATTAACAAATGTAATCATGTTTCGTGTGAGATTCTATAGTATGGCATTTTCTTAGTCTTTGTTTTTCTGGCTTTGATCTCAGTTCATATTGCAGAAAATCATATCGAGAATGGGAAACTTGGTAAAGATCCAACGGTAGAGACAAGCTTTCTGCCTGACAGGTATTGTATTTCTTTTATGTTGTCACAAAGTTTATAAGAAACTATGAAAGATGGGGGGTTTTTTTCGCTTTATCTTCGGGCTTGAGATTGATCAGTGAACTTAGGGACTGCCGAGGACAATCTTCAGTGAGAGAGAGGCGGAGGAACAAGCTGAGCGAGAGAGGTTGCGGAAGCAGTGGCTCCTTGAGCAAGAGCGAATTCGAAGTAATTAAGGATTCTTATGTTAATAAAAATGCTTATAATAACACAGGGAGTTGTTCTTAATAGGTTTCTTCGTGAATTTCAGATGAACCCCTTGAGATTACTTACAGCTATTGGGATGGTGCCGGCCATAGACGAGTTATTCAGGCTAGTGATTCTCTTCATTACGGTTTCGATAACTCCATTACTTTAACTCTTCTTTTCTCATACTTATTTTGTCAAATGTTTTTATACGATCATTCTAGTTGGCTTCTATAATTTAAGATAGGGATTTAAGGTTGAATTTCTGATCTCTCATTTGAATGTGAAACCAGGGAAACTATAATGGAGATTGAGTGCAATATCTCACAACGTGATAAATTAGATTTTCAGTATAAAAACACAACCCTCCTTGCTTAATGTACTCATCTACCAGTCTGCTTGTACAAGTTATTTGTAGCAAGTGATAATTGGTTGTAGAAGCATATTGGGATTTATATAAGTTTATACGAGTCTGACAAGGATGCAGTCATCAATGGGGCACATCCTTGTTACATAAGCTGCCCTCGGCAAACCCAAATCCTTGCCCAATGATGTTAATGAAGCAGTGTTGACTTTGATGATTTTTGTGATAAGGTAAAACAACAGATATCTGGAAAAACAGGGGAGTAAAGACTCTTTTTTAATGAAATTCTGGAATTTTGTATGGGCAAGGCAGTGCTCAATATTCCAGTGCATATTGCGGTGGACAGGTATCTGTGGTCTGTCAATTCTTTTAATTCAGAAATGCATTATTAATACTGGACAAAGTGCTGCATTTGACAGGGTTGCAATACACATACTGGACTCGGTGTTCATATCGCTGTGTCGAGAGCGAAATCTTCAGTTCGCTGTGCTGGACAGAATACTGAGTTTTTTGGTGTTACTCTGGCGATTTTTACATGCTGATTTGTGGCCCAGGTTGCTGTATGGAGAGCGAATTCTGCAGTCCATTGTGCTGGACGGAGTGCTGAATTTTTGCTGTGTGCTATTGCTGCTCTGTTATGTGCTGGTTTGTGGTCAGGTTGCTTGTATACGGAAAGATCGGGTGCCTGGCTGGCGTGATGCGTTGGATCTTTGCAAGTTGGTAGGATGGTCATTGGCATTTAGAGTTTGTTATTGCAATTTTCATTTTGAACTTGCAATTTTATTTGCAAGTTGCAAGGAGTAATTTGCAAGATGCAAGTTTGTTTCTAGAGAGAATTGATGTTTGACTGATGAATCATTAGGCTGGTTGCTAGTATTCTTCTAGTCATTAACTCTTTAACAAGACTTTGTCTAATCTTTTCCAGCTCACAACAAAAGAACTTGGTATGAACCTTGACAAGGTGGAACTAGATATGCTTGGCACTTGCAAAAAGATAAGCTATACTCTTGAAACTAGTTTTTTTTTTCTTCTCCATGTTGACCTAACTTCACTGCAGAATAGGCCATAACATGCGACTGAATTTGCAGGTAACTATCTCCATAGATGACAATGTCATTCTTCATGGGGCTGGTGACAAGAAGGCCATTGAGGAAAGATGAGCAGGTTTGTACCATCTTCTCCTACTTGCGATGTTGTATATTTCCTGTTTGTCATATGTTGGGTTATGGTTTGGTGTTTAATGGTTCAGTAGTTGTCTTTCTGTTGGATCATAAGTTACTTTTTAATGTTAGAGCAAATTTGTTGTTGTAATAGCTAAGGTCTTTTATTAAATTGACCCTAAATCATGTCTTTTTGTGCTCATCAGTGCTTGTCTGCTGGGAAACTCAATTGAAAGTGTTAGGGAGATTCCTGATATTTTTTGCTTGGAGATGCAAACACCATTAATGATATTGTACTTCACAGGTACCCTATGGCTATTGAGATTTATAAAGAGATAGCTAATTCAGGTTGTTATATCTATTGTTGGATTTGTGAGCAAATTCATTATCTTTTTTAGATTTCTTTTATGGTCTAAAATCTGTTAGACTTTTGATTTTTAATTAGTCTAATTTCTTTGTCCTGATCTAGATGCAAATTCAGTCCTGTGTATTGAAGCTATTGTAATTCATATACTTATTCTTAGCAAGGAGAGCTATGAGGTTGTGGATTCATTCACAAACACACACCAAAACAAGAGGTGTTGATGTCACCACCTAGAAGCACACAACCATTTACATTGTCGAATTCTAGTTTGATAGGTAATATCTTCCTCAATCACTATTTGATCCTATATACAACTGAACAAAAATAAAGAGAATGGCCTTTTACCAAGCCTATGGTATCATCACCAATAAATTCTACCAATTGAGTTAGCATGGACCTGCTACATTGCTAGGTATTAACTAGAACAAGATTGGATAAAGTGGATAGGACAAGCCATATTTCTTGTCCCATGTTGGAAAACCATATTCTTATGCTTAGTTGAGCTACTATAGATTTGTTTTGTTGTCTGTTGGTGATCTTGCATACTAATTGTAATTTTTTTTTTTTAACTTTACTGTTTGTTCAAATATCATAAGTGTGCTAAAAACCATAAATCGATGTACTGTCAGAATGACTAGCATGTTTGTATGTTCGATTTGTCAGGGTACTCGAGTTTCAATTGAGATAGCCACTTCACAGACGGGTACTTAATCACAAACTTTTTTTTTTACTTTTTTATACCTAAAATCTGATAATTTTCACGTGATCCATTAATAAACCTTGTGAATTTCATTTAATCCATTGTTAAACATGAGTTTTATACAATGGGGAAACGATGATGCCATGATATCAAGACTAGGTATATTTTCAACATAAAAGGAGTTCATAATGTTTTTTTTTGTTTTGTTAAAAAGGAGTTCATAATGTTAAAGACTAGGTATATTTTGGTATTCCTTTAACAATTAGGAAATTGGCATAGTTTCTGTTATCAATCATAGCATGACAACAATAATTAATTACTATGTAACTTTTCCCTTTTTCAGCCCCTGAAGAGAAGTTCAGATCCTCACCTAAGTGCCATGTCGGACCATTTGCAAATGTTTGGCTCTTTATCCTGACTCTGAAGAAATAACAAAAACAGAAGAGAGAAAGCCAAGGGAACCCCATGACAATAAAGCTTCAATGATCGGTTCCTAATGGATTGGGCTTCTTGATTCAACTCCAATGAATTAAAGAAGGGGGATCTAGTTGCTATCATTAGTTTGTTTTCAGTTGAGGGATATTCTGCAGGAATTCAACATGCGATGTCTCAGAACAAGGCAATCAAGAGTGTTGCATTAGCTGTGTTTTCAATTCTTGGCTTCCCTCTTGCTGTAAGTCCCAAGAATCCTTTTGCTATCTCCATTTTAAAGCACTTTGACTTGCAAAAGGTTTGCTGATATCACCTGTACTAAATGTTTGCTACTATAGATCACCTACAGTGTTCCTTTCTCAGTGACGTCAGAGTTAACTGCTGATTCGGGAGGCGGCCAAGGTTTCTTTCAGATTTCGTGCTATTTCATTCGGTTATCTCATTCTGTAATTTCATACTGCTGCGACAGTAAAATTTTGTTGTTCTTAACATTTTTTTTTCTATAGGATTGATTACCAAGATTCAGATAATGGTAAATTTTCCAAAGAACTGCCAGTGTTTTCATCATCAGCTTTGATTTTGAAAAATAATGTAGTTTATTGTGTTGTTGTGATTCGACAGAAGAGATGGTGCTATTAGTTTGGTGGATGTTGTTGTGTATATGGATAAGAGAGAAAAATGGATTAATTTGATTTGTAAGAAAATTAGCTTTCTTATTGAATACAATCCAGTCCATTTACTGTCATCAATCCAGAATTATAATTACAAGTTCTTTAGTTTGTAATTTCCCTTCATTGCCTGTATTGCATCACTGTCACTTAACACCGTGAAAAAAAAAATTGAATTTTTTTTACTAGCCACGGTTTTAAGCCGTGGCAAGTTTGGCCACGGTTTTAAGCCGTTGCTAAACGTTTAGCAACGGTTTAGAACCGTGGCTAAAGCATCAACCGTCCTGAATGTAAAACCGTTGTTAAAATTTTAGCCACAGTTTATAGCCGTTAAAAAGAATTTTGCGACGCCTCTGTAGCCCACGGCTCTTAGCCATGACAATGTGTTACTCCCACGGTTTAAAACAGTTGCTAATGGGGATTTTTGGTGTAGTGCATGCAGCATCAACATGCATGCAATCTGTAATACTTGGAAAACAAAGTACTCAATTAGCAGATTCACTACTGGTGACATGGAGCTATTACATGCATCAAATAGCTAGAGTCGGAGTAGCTTAGGCGCATTGGAAACCAGATGGAAGTTTCTTGCCACAGGTATTGAGGAGCAAAGTGAAAGAGACTGGGACATTGAGGTTGATACCCAATACGTTGGCTTTGATGGCAGTGCAAAGGTAGATGGCGGCTTCGAGATCAGTAATACCTTGGATGAGGGTACAACAAGGTAGGGTTGATGGACTTCCCACCACAACATTTACCAACTGAAGCAAATTGTCACACACACCCAATTTCAAGGCATCCCTTGGGCATTTACCCCCTGAAGAAGGTGCTGGTGTAATTGGGGTAGTTGGAGTTGAAGGTGTACTGGGAGTCAGCGTTGGTGTTGGGGTACTTGGGGTTGAAGGTGTACTGGGAGGGGTACATGGGCTTCAAGGTGTTGTTGGGGTACTTGGAGTTGGCTTGGGTTTAGGGGTTGGTGTTGTTGGGGTACTTGGAGTTGGCTTGGGTTTAGGGGTTGGTGTTGTTGGGGTACTTGGAGTTGGCTTGGGTTTAGGGGTTGGTGTTGTTGGGGTACTTGGAGTTGGCTTTGGTTTAGGGGTTGGTTTGGGGTTGGAAGGATTGTTGCAATTGCGGGTGGCAGTGACGATGGAGAAGAAGAGAAGGTTGAATGAGAGGAACAGAGCAACTGAACAGAGTTTTTGGAGTTCATCTTTCTTAATTTCTTCTTTCTCTGCTATGGATTAATTTGTAAAGATAGAAAGGATTGATGGTTTGAATTGAGTTAGAGTGACAGGTGGGTATTTATAAGGGTGAAATGAATGATTTGTAAGTTGAAGGTTGTATCATGCACTATAGTAGTGATGTGGGCGTGACCATCAATTTTTAGCTGGCAAAGCTAAATTTCTACGCATATATTTGGATGTTTGTGCATGCAGTGGAGGATTGAAAATTTTGTCAGCCAACTTCTAATAATATCTATCACTAGCTCTATTATTGCTTAATATTCATGGATTAGGCATAGTCGACTGTGGACCCGTGCACAAACTACAAATGTCCAAACCCTCACTTTGATTGGACCAAGCCCCATAATTACAGAGTATCTAGGCGCCTGGTCGTAATTCCCCTTGTTTGCTACTTGAAATGGAATTATGTTTACATGAGTAACACAATGTTCAACGAGCACTGCTACAGTGACCGGTGGCTATCAGGCATCGTCCATTTGCCTTGAGATATGAAAAAGTAATTAAATTGGTCAAGCATTCACTCATGAGTTTACATTACCGACAATCTTTTGGAGATTGTTGTGTTAAAACACTCTTACAGTGCCTATATGGCTCTAAGAGAAATTTCCTTCAAACCCACTGATGATACATCAAACCATCATTTGATTAGCACCGTACATGTGTCATGATAATCTAGTCAACATAATAAAGCAGACCCGATTGCGCGTTCAATCCAACGAGGCCCAAACAACACTAAACCCATCATTGGCAATATCTAGACAATCGGGTCCAAGTTGTAATGAGCCAATAAGCTCACACGTATCTAGGAGCACGAGTCGTGTAGGAAAACTATCCCACATGGAAAGCTCCCAATCAGGAAAAGATATTCACAGTAAGATCTTTTTTCCTAAACTACACCACTAAAGGCCTAGCCGAACAAGGACTCCGACACTATAAAAGAGAGATAAGGTCAATGAACTTGAGGTATGCTACATAATCCCAATTTACAGTTTTAAGCCTCTCTTTAGCCTTATATAACTTAAGCATTAGAGTGTCATCGTCCATCACATGGTGGTACGTGGCTCACGTTTGCTACCTGTGTAGGTCTAGGTAAGCAACGATGAAGGAAAGCAGGAATCGACTACATCAGTTTGGCATTGTCCGTGAGGATCACTATGACTCAATCATCATGACTGCACGACTGCTTCATGAAAATGACCTTGTGGACTGATAAGACGCTTAATAACTTGGGGGGAGTAACTGATGATACATCAAATCGTCCTCTGATTAGCGCTGTACACTATCCTGAATGACAAACTCTACAGAAGATCAATCACGGGTCCCCTGCTCAGATGCCCAGCCTCATCGGGGGGAAACATCGTCCTTAGAGAAATACATGATGGCATCTGTGAGAATCACCCAATCGGTAGGACCATAGCCCATAAAGCCTTGACTCTGGGATACTACTGGCCGCAATTGCAGCAGCGTGCGAAAGACATCGTCCGCAAGTGCGATAAGTGCCAGAGGTTCCTGCCGTATACTCACATACCATCCCATGGCCGTTTGCGCAGTGGGGAATGGACATCCTCAGACCGCTCCTGGCATCAACCAATAAAAAGTTTCTCCTTGTAACAGTTGATTACTTCATTGAATGGGTTGAAATTGAGCCTCAGTCCGAGATAGGACAGGACCAAATTGAAAAATTCATATAGACATCCATCATTTGCAGATTCGGTATTCCAAGGACATTAGTTAGTGATAACATAACCCAATTTGAAGGCAGAAAGGTAGAGAATATATGCAAAGACCTCGGCGTCATCCACCATTTCTTCTCGCCAGGGCATCCGCAAGCCAAAGTCAGACTTATCGCACAAGTGAGAATGCCCACAGTCATGCTCGCACTCTTCAGACACAAGTTAGGACGACCAAAGTCAGACTTATCACACAAGTCAGGACGGCCAAAGCCAGACTTATCGCATAAGTCAGGACGGTCACAGTCATGCTTACACTCTTTGACACAACTTAGGACGGCCAAAGTCAGACTTGTCACACAAGTCAGGATGACCACAGTTAGGCTTGCACTCTATGAATACAAGTCAGGATGGCCACAGTCAGGCTTGCACTCTACGACACAAGATAGGATGACTAAAATCAGACTTGTCACCCAAGTCAGGATGGCCATAGTCAGGCTTGCACTCTACGACACAAGATAGGACGACTAAAATCAGACTTGTCACCCAAGTCAGGATGGCCATAGTCTGGCTTGCACTCTATGAATAAAGTCAAGACGACCATAGTCAGGCTTGCACTCTTTATACATAATTCAGGACCACTAAGTCAGGCTTATTGAGTGGGCCATAACGGCCATAGTCAGTATTGCTCAAAGCCTAGTCCGAATAGAATGGGCGACGACTGCCTAGAAAGTGGGAGTTTAGTCAGTGCTCATGTAGCCTGGTGAAGTCGACTTGCCAATAATCATTGTCCAACTACAAATAATGATTCCCAAACTTATTGCTCGAAGCCTAGTTCAAATAGAGCAAGCAATGATGGCCTAGAAAGTGGGAGCTTAGTCAGTGCTCATGTAGCTTGGTAAAGACGATTTGCCAGGGATCATTGTCCAACTACAGATAATGATCGTCGAATTTATTGCTCGAAGCCTAGTCTGAGTAAAACGAGCGACGATGACCTAGAAAGTAGGAGCTTAGTAAGTGCTCATATATCCTAGTGAAGACAGCTAGCCAAAGATCATGGTTTTCCACAGACCATGATCACCGAACATCATCGATCAAACATCTCGTTTGCAAATAACAGATGTAAATAAAATATGCTCTTACCCGGATCGTTGTACTCTTGAGAGCAATGCTAAGCAAGCTTCGGCTACTGACGAAAGATTAAATGTCTGTAAAAGTAAAGTATGGCTCTATTACTTCTCAATGCTTCTCATAATTAAGCAATTATATATATGTTATTAAAAAAAATTACAAGATCTACATGGTTTAAAGAAGGCTACCCTCTGGCCAATGCATTTCACATTCAAATTTTCTTTTGTATAATTTTCCATCTATGTTCTAGATAAGTTTGACCAGATTTTGAAGTGAGGTGGTGAAAAAGTAATTAAATTGGTCAAGCATTCACTCATGAGTTTACATTACCGACCATCTTATGGATATTGTTGTGTTAAAACACTCTTACAATGCCTATATGGCTCTATGAGAAATTTCCTTCAAACCCACAATTTTGTTTTTCCTAATAAAAAGCATATACCAATATCATTGTTCTTGACTTTGTTACTATGGTTGGATTTGCTTATGCTTGCTATAAACCTTCTAATTGTTTCCTTCAACTGGGAAGTGTTTAGAACAGTTATAGTCATCATTATGAGGCTTAATTGTTTCCATGGAGATATAATTATACAAATGTTTTTCCTTGCTTATTTAACTGACATGTCTTCTTTAATTATAGAATATTGAAACCATTTTTTAGATTCATCTCGTATTGTTTATTTGTGAGGCTCATGAATTTAAAAGTGGTAACATCAAATTAAAAACTAGCAACAATTTGTATGATAAGTTATTTCACATCCTTGTTCTTAAAAAGAAATAAGGTACACACACACTCTCTCTTTTTCACTTTCATTCATCTCAAACTTCAATCATTTCTATTGTTTCGTTTCAAGCCCAAAAAAATTTCATCTACTTAAGCTAAATCAGAGTCTCCTCATTCCACTATAAATCCACGAAGTTTCTGCGACCCATTCCTCACTCTTTCTCCGACCTCACTAGCAAGTAAGGTATGCTTTTAAAACCCTAGTCTTCAATTCCATCTTTATATTTCTCCTGTTCAATTTTCTTAAAGATTTCATCATATTCAAACACAGTTCCAAGTTCAGTAAGCAAAAAAGTGATGTTTCGAAGCTAAAACTCATCGTGATTTCTAGTGACAAGACTATGAGTTTGAAATTGAAATTAGAGATAAAATTTGGCTTGTAATGATTGATTTCGTTGATTTTTGATGGTTTGATTTTGGTAAATAATTAAATCTTGGAGTGGACGAGAGCTTTTCGTTGCTCGTGGCTAAACAGGACAGTTTTTTGATTCTTGGAGAGGTTTCGATTTAGCTGAATCGAAAGAGTTTTAGCACACTTTTTGCGCTTTGCTGTTATTACTTTTTGTAGTTTATTATCTTGAATTTTGTTTGATCGTAGGAAAATACTGTCTATGGTGCACTGTGTGGACTAGTGGTACGAACATTTATATTTTTTTATTGTTTAGTAAAATTTATCAATCTTGAGTAATATCCTAAGGTTTGAAAGTACACACGAACATGTCGTGGATGGTAAATAAGAAGGTTAACTAGACATGCTAAGTTGAATGGTCAAAATTATGTGACATATTAGAGATAATGAAGTTTGTGTTTGGATGATAATCAACATTGTATCATTCAAGAGTAGCAAAGTAGTTTTCAATCAAATATACTAAACAGACTAAAAGGAAGGAGTTCTTTTGGCTTTCTTTGTTGTCTCATGTGTCATTTGCTGGGCAGTAGCTGTGTTAAATCGGTTGGTTATCAGTGAGTAGAAGTTTGGTTAGATTTCATGGAGTTTGATGCAACTAGGGAAGGCCAAAGTTCTGGTCTAGTTTTTAAATGTGTAACTGTTGGTAGCTATTGTAGTTTTTCCTAATTTATTGTAGCATATGGTACGCGGGATTTGGTATGACTCTTTTAGATAGGTTATTAGTCTGACTTGATCCCTGATCCCTAAGGTTAGAATTACAAGCCCATAGGGAGCATTTGATTTTTGATCCACACATGAAAGTTGGCAGCCAAACCTTTAATTCATCTTGTTCTTTTGGTATAACTTGATAGATTGATGGTTGAATCCATACCTAGAAACAATCAACTCGTGTGAGAGTGCTTTAAAATATATAATTTGTACGAGAGTAAGCTACAAGTGAGATCACTCACACAAAAAATCAACTTATTAAAAAAATTCAAGTGGGTGGGATAAGTGCATGTCTAAGTAAATAAAGTTAATTAATACAATTGTGCCCCGGGATCTCAATCTTTTGTAAAGTTATATTATCTATTATGTCAATTACTTAGTGAGCCTGAAGAGAAACCATTAATAAATAGTAAAATGTTACTGCATATTAGATGTTGTTGTGTGTTCCTGGCGAGAAACGTCATGGGTTGTAAGAAGCTTAGTTCATGGTTGCTCTGCTGGTTATATGGGTATAAATGAGCAAATCAAACAAAAAAATTAGTACATTTATTCTATTGTAATTTTGCTAGGTAAGGTGGAGGGACTTGTCTCATGTTTTGGCTTCAATACCCTTTGCAATCTCCCCAGTGCAGCTGAGAAACCTTTAGAGAAAAACTATTCCCAATGCCATTGCATTTATCAATAGTGTTGTTGTGTTAAATTACTTTTTATGTTGTCTGAGTATCTTGGGTTTTCTCAGACAGGTGTGATGTGTGTAGAAGTTTGAGGTGTAATGGCTCGTCAAAAGGGTCTTGTAAATAGGTTTTGAAGTTGATTCCCTATGCCATTTTTTGGACTATTTAGCGAGGTAGGAATAAAAGGGTGTTCAAGTTTGTAGGTTGGACATGTTTGAAGGCTATACAAAGTCAATCTTGTTACTTTTTCTGAAGCTCCTAAACTTAGTCAAAATTGCATAGTTAAAAGAAAGCATGAACATGGTTCCCTAAGGCAATAAACCGAGGTTTTCATAGAAGTTGGAGAAGTGTGTCACTTGACTTTTTTTTTTTTGCAATTTACTCTGTGCTCAAGTATTTCTGTGCTTACATACTTTTTTCAGATTTATCCACTACAAGAAATGTCATTAATAGCGTTTCAAAAACGCTATGGTAAGCTACCATAACGTTTTAGCAAATGCTATGGTAGGCTATCATAGCTTTTAGCAAACGCTGTGTCTGCCAGAGCTATAATAGACATAGGGTCTATTATAGCGTTTTAAAACACTATTGTAAGTTGACTACGATAGCGTTTCAGAAACGCTATGGTAGGTTTATTATAGCGTTTTAAAAACGCTATTGTAAGTAGACTACTATAGCGTTTTAGAAACGCTATAGTAACATTATTTATAGCGTTTCTGAAACGCTATAGTAAGTCTATTATAGCGTTTTAAAAATGTTATTGTAAGTTCACTATTTATAGTATTTATAGCGTTTCTGAAACGCTATAGTAAGTCTATTATAGCGTTTTTAAAACGCTATTGTAAGTATACTATTTATAGCAATTTTTTTTTTTTGCTATCAAATGACTTTTTATTACATCTTATAAGTTTTATTTCTAGAAAATAAAAATCTAAATGTGCCAAACACTTAAACATTTCCATGAACGGAAGCAAAGTAATATAATTAATAAGGTAATGTATTACATTGAGTCACAAAATCTATCAAAATATATCAAGTACAATGACAATTTTGAAATTCATGTACTTCTCTACAACATCAGGAATATCAGAACGCGACTTATAGTATTCTCAAAGAAGGTCCCTTGAGAGTCCTTTCATTCAAAAGGTTCATTGGGTTGTTGTTGAATGCGTCATCTTTGTTTGGTACGCCAACAAGTAGTACTGCCACACCCCAACCATCATGGACACTCGAATGCAGAGATCATTGCAGTGAGGCTTCCAGTACATTCAATGTTGCGGTCCACTCCCTACAACTACAGCCAATCCCCTAGATCAAATCCCAATTGCTGCCCCACCAACGATGACTTCTCCAGATAATGGTTTTCCACCATCAAACTTTGCACAAGAACTTCCTAAAAGAATACTCCACATTGTGGCACCATGTATAATAACACTGGCAGCACTTCAGTTGTTATAAAGAAATAGAAATTATTACATTAAGAACCTATATCAACAGAGCAATTCAATTACCGATATAGCTGATGGTCCAATCTAACCAAACCAGAATTCAGTGATATGTATATTTGAATTTCTCCATCCACCTGTTCTGCGAAACCTATAATTTTGATCAGGAAATAATAATGTACAAACCTGAAGCATGTTATAAAAATAGTACTTTATACTAGGTACTTGCTCTAGCACATCCAAGAAAAGATTCAACTTCATCATTCATCTTTAATAAGTAAAAGATGCATAACTTGCAAGTTTAATAAAGTAAACTAGCTGCATGATCCAATCGTACATAGATCCTAAACAGCCTCAAATCAAGTCATCAAAAAATCAACTCCTTTGGCAACTACTAAAGCTTCATTAGAATACAGAAATCAAGTTTATTACTTCTTTCCTACATTGTACGTCACATCCAGCATAAGGACTACAAAGGTAGCTATAAAAACGTTAATGTTCTTGTCAATGCAACAGAAGAAAAATCTATGACAAGTACCCCAGTCTCTACTATGCTATAAATGTTAATGATTGATTAAAACAACAACAGCGGACAGTATAGAAGATGAACCCATGACTGGAAAGGTCAGATCTGATCAATTCGAAAAAGCATACTATAAGCCTGCAAATAGGTTAGGTTGTGGTCTGGAAAAGGGTCTATGAAGTAGTTTAACTGTGTTTTTAGCGACCACTTGGCTCCTTTTCTATTTGCATTTCCTGCTTATCTTCATTGTCTGAATGATCATTACTACCATCATTTCCTCTAAGAATTTCCCCACGCCTCTCCTTCAAATTCCCATATTTATAAAATGATATCAGCCACTAAGAAATGAAAAGGAAACTAGGATACATCCTAAGAGCATTCTTAAGCAGGCGGAGAAATTATCCATGAAAAACATAGCATAAATTTTTGTAAATCTTAAGGTGGATAGGAACCATCAAAATACGCCTCGATTAGGAGACCCCCATCAAGATTTTCGACCTCATAACATGGTGAGCATTATCCAATGTTGATCATGTTAACTTACTAGTAACCACATGGATATGTAGTTATGATCAACAATTCGATTGGTTTGGAAGATTGTTATCAAAGTCTAAACTAGTAGACTGCCTATATAAGAAGTCGTTATCTTAAATAGATTTGTATTTCTTGTACAAAAACCCCAAAAAAAGAGGAAAAGGAATTAATGCATCACCTTAAGAAGTCGGTTTGACTGTTTTCTTCTTTGCCTTTTTAGTTCTCTTTCATCCTAATTCAAAAAAATGAGATGCATCAGAAAAGTTTTGATATAACATAACCAAACGTACAGGTGTATCCAAGCCTAGCATGTACATCATCACTAAGTAGATAGCAGGGCAAAAACACTATAATTAAAATTTTCAGAGATCTTCTAGGCATGCACCTAAGCAATACAATAAAGAAAAAAAATCATCAAACACTCAAAAAGCAAACAAGACTATGCTATAATAGTAACATATAAAGATCTTTATCCATTGTGTTAGTTGGATTTTGTCTCTCACAATTACCTACTAGAAGCTGAAATAACCATCAAGTATATTTTTGATAACATTATGCCACAGACTTGTAAATAAGACTATTAAATTAAAATGACAAGACGCCAATAGCAGACTGATAGAACACCAAAAGAATCACTCATTTGGATAACTATATGCCATTCAATGGTCTATCACGACAAGAAAGTACCTTCAATTCATTACATAGTTATCCCAATCAATAATAAGTTTCCCAATCTAACCCCCATCAAAGCTGAAGATAGGAAACAACCTGAAAGGTGGTAGAACTGTCCAAGCCATTTGATATCTCATCCATGAATAGAGCTCTTGTTGGGCCAACAATCATCTCCCCTACATGAACCAATTGTGTTATTTAGTGAAACACTAACATATAAACCTTTTTGTGGTGTACTTTTGCTTCTTTATTTTAATATGAAGGTTCGAGGTCCTCAAAACTCCACTTGCCTATATGACCTGACTGAAGATTGTGTCTAATTAAACATTGCTACTAAGTAAAGCACACAAAATGGTTTTATACTTCAATCATCTATTACACTTCTCATTTTCTGATTACCAGTACTTGTAGTTAATCTCTTTTTTTGGCCGCCTGATAAACCTCATCTCATTCCATCCCCAACCATTGATTCAGCACATATATCTAGTCTCAGAATCTGACATGTGATGGCCATCAATTAAAAATTAAAAACAAAACCAAGATGAAAATAAGAAATCTCATATGAACATCAATTTTCAAAGACTTCCTCGATGGGGATGTTTTCCTGCAAGAATCAGCTTCTAATTTTATCACATTTGAAAAATAATTCTTTCTGGCACGACTCCATAAATTGCTTAAAATCCCAAAAAAATTAGAATAAGTAAAAAAGTTTAAAAGGATCATGGGGTGTTAAAGTGTATACCAGATCAACAGCTTCCTTGTTAACTGCTTCAAGGGCTATCGATTTGTCATCCATTTTCACTTCTTTTTCTAAGCCTCAGAAGAGAATCTGCGGTAATTTCATAAGTAATGCAAGTACAAAATTCAGTTCCAGAGTATCAGTTAAGAGACACTACATTGATTCAAACAGAATTTTCATAATCCGCCTTTTTTAAATTGTCAATTTTCGGTGTAATGGTCAATTTGATGAAAGAGACCTTCATATTAGAATCTGTGCATTTTGAAATTTCTATAGAACACATGGATGAATATCATCGGCATAGAAACCCCAAACCCTGGATTTGTTCATTGCTCCTTTGAAAGTTCATTATGATTTTCACTTTTTACATTATGCACCCAACAAAATATGTTTAAAAAGATGACTAAATATTACTACTGAATCAAGTCCAAAACACACCCTATAGATCAAACTATCACTGACATAAAAGTTTCTGCCAATTCAAATACTTAAAAGTTCCAATTATTATCAAGGCTTAAGAAACAAAGAATGAAAATGAGTGAATAAACTCATACCTAGATGATATCAAACAGTCCTCTGCTCCTCAAATCATACTTCACTTCATTCCCATTCTCTCCTTCTCCTCTTCCATCCTGCAAACAAATGGTCAAAATCAGAAAAACCCAAAGGAGAAATGGTAAAATTAAACACAAAAAAAATGGTTTTTACCTGATGGGCAGAATATGGCATGCACTGCAAATATGAAGAACTCAGAACCTAAAAACCCCAAACCCAAAATTTTACTAAATCTCTGCAAATTCACCCCAAACCCTAAAATCATGATTATGCACGATGGACGGGAAGGAGGGAAGTCGGGAACGAGGGAACAAGTTAGATTTCTTTACCAGCTTCAACAAAAAAACTTCTTTGGAACAAGTGAGAAGAGATGGGGTTCGTTGCTTAAGAAGAAGGGGCAATGAGAAACCTTGGGGTTGTTTTGGATGAGCATGAAGAAATGAATATGGTAGATCAGAGGGATAGTTGGAGCTGAGAAGAAAGTCTTCTCCACATCTTTGGTTCCGATTCATTAGAAGATCATCACACATATTTTGCTTTGCACTTCTCTCCCTGGATCTATCTCTCTCCCTTCTCCCTCAACTCTCTTCCTCGATCTCTCTTTGTCGCTCATATTCCTAAAAGAGAGGTGTGTGCCTATTGCTTAGAAAGAAGGGAGTGGTTTTCTAAAATTTCTAACAAAATCGAGCGCCTTCATCATTTTTAATCTCCCGCTTATTTTTGGTAGCGTTTTAATATAGTGATGTTAAAATTTTGTTTCTCATAGCAATGAGTGTAAAAATGCTATCCACAACTGCTATTAATGAGCAGTTGTGGTGGAGTGATCGTACAGAAATATGCTCCTAGATTAACAGTTACCAAAATAGAAAACAAAATTGGTTTAAGGATTGTTCAGAATGGTGATATTCTCCTTAAGAAAGTATTTGTTTCTGATGAGGATAAAAAACACTTGCACTTGCATTATAGAAATTTTAATTTTCATAAATATTTGTGAGGGTCAATATGTTTGGATGATATTTTAATTTTCTTGGTTCTTGCAGATTTAGGATCATATTCTCCCTAACTATTACTTGGAACAAGTATTTGCAGTTTCATGCGTTATGGTTGCTTGGCAAACAATTGGCATCGTAATGGGTGTTTATGATATGAGTCAAAGGTAGTGTAAAATAAGCATTTTCTAATATGTTCCAACACTCGAGATTGAATTCTTAACTTCTGGGTGGCTTAAAAATTAGGTGACAAAATGGGTGTCTATGGAATGACCCTTATGCTTATGGTTATTGCCTCAGTGGCTTCGGGTCTTTCTTTTCAAATGAACCGACGACTATGATTACTGCTCTCTGCTTCTTTCGGTTCTGGCTTGGTTTTGGCATTGGCGGTGACTACCCACTTTCTACTACTATCATGTCTGAGTATGCCAACAAAAAGACCCATGACGCCTTTATTGTTGTTGTCTATGCCATGCCAGGTTTTGGAATTTTAGGTGGTGGAATGGTTGGATTCATCATCAATGTTGCGTTAATGCCAAGTATGATGTTCCACCTTATGAAGTTGAGGCACTCGAGTCTGTCCCACAGGCTGATTATGTGTAGTAACTTATAATGTATATGACAAATAATAGTTATGTAGCTTTTTAAGCGAATATGTATCGACATTTATTAGTTATTTATGGAAAATAATTATTAGTAATTAAATATATTTTAATAGTTATTTGTGGCAAATAATTACTGAATTTACAGATTTTTTTTAAAATTTTGTGGTTAAAATTTGTGCGGGATTATTGCTAATTTTTTGTATTAAAAATTAAATGTTATGTGGCGGATAATAAAGATTTTAAAATTTTATCATTTTTTTATTGTGCAAGATACAAGTGCTGGAAACGTATCAAATGTGGCGGATATAAGTGTCGAAAATGAATCAAATGTGGATGATATAAGCGTCATATATGTATCAGATGTGGCGGATATAAGAGCATAATATGTTCAAATGTGTGGTGGATATATCTGCCAGTTGTGAAGCATTTATGACACTTATATCCGCCAGAAATGTGAGTGTAGTGGCATTTATATACGCCAGAACTACCAAAACTGGTGGATTTTAATTTTAGGAAATTCTGGCGGATTAAGATATTTATCCTCTAGAAATAACCTTTTTCAAGCACTTATATGTGGCAGTTTTTTAATCCGCCACTGCAATGTTTTTCTGGTAGATTAAGCTTTTTTGCTGCCAGAATTAGGTTTTATTTGGCACTTATCATCCGCGACAAATGAGATATTTTTATGCCAAAATAATAATTATTCATGAGGTTTATGAGACAAAAGAGAATTTTTCACTACTGCAATGGTTGTGATAAGTGATTAGTCATGTTTATGTATTTATTAATTAGCATATAGTGCTTTCAAATTATTTTTTTTATGGATTGTATGTTGCAGGTCGTAAGCATAGCAATATTACACCCACACTTTTTCAAGGACGACCAGGAGGAAATTACAGAAGTAGCAAAAATGTTGAAATGGAAGTTTGGGAAAGTGCTAGATTGGCAAAAAATATTATCGAATAAATGAAAAATCTGAAGGACGCCAGTGTTTTGTGAACGGTGTGTGAACATAGACTTGGAACTCTCGGAAGGTGTACTTACGAAGTATTATGAACTATGTTGTAGTAAGAGTGCTTCGCTTCATCAAGGCCTTGTGGAGGGAATCAACCATAAACTAGGTGAAGAACTAGACAAGAACATTTACCATGCTCTATTGAATTGTGACATAGCAACACTAAGGAATTGGATAAGAACATTTTCCTAGTCTACGATATATACTAGGAACACCAACAAATGGAGCATCAACATTGCAACACTGAAATGCATACAATTCATATGTACATTGGTATTAAGAATAGAAACAAACCCAAAGAAAGAAAGAAAAAAATGTTTGTAATTTCAGTGTGATTCGATGGCTATTGTAATTTCAATTTTGACCCTTATGTACTAATGATACATCAAACCATCCTCTGATCAGCACCGTACATATGTCATGACAATCTCGTCTATAGAACGAAAAAGACAGGATTGCATGCTTAATCCAACGAGGCCCAGATAGCAACAAGCACATCAATGGAAGAATCCAAAGAGTCAGGTCCAAGTCCCAATGAGTCAGTAAGCCCACACA
The DNA here is from genome assembly GCA_003290165.1 of Berberis thunbergii. Lineage (NCBI taxonomy): Eukaryota > Viridiplantae > Streptophyta > Magnoliopsida > Ranunculales > Berberidaceae > Berberis > Berberis thunbergii. The sequence goes on from QNQO01001806.1 coordinate 191,308, forward strand.
TCGCGCAGGCGGGCCCAATACTCGTAAACCTCTAAGGCAAATATCTGAGAGATCTATCCAAGACAGGCAGGCCAGCAACACATTGGATCGGACTATGAAACATATGTTATAGTATAAGTCAGGCAAGGAAACTTCCTTACATGGACAACACTTAGAAAGGGAAATCTCTCCCACAGATCTAGGAGCACAAATCTTGTAGAAACTATCCCACATAAACACTCCCAAATTAGGAAAGGATCTCCACAACATGATAACTTTCCTAAACTATGTACCAAAGGCCTAGCTGAACGAGGACTCCTTCACTATAAAAGGAAAGATAAGGTCGATGAACTAGAGGTACACAATATAACCCCAGTTTACATTTTAAGCCTCTCCAAAGCCTTATCTAACTTAAGCATCGGAGTGCCATCGACCACCACAATGTGATCTTTGGCTCACGTTTGCTATCTGTGCAGCTCTAGGAAAGCAATGAGGAAGAAGAATAAAAATCGACTACATCAGTTTGGTATCGTCATGGGGAATAAAAAAGTTCCTCCAAAAAATCGCAGTTCCACCTTTTCAAGAAAATCAGCAAGATGATGACGACAGGTCTCGCAATAATGAAGATAGTTGCCGTAGCCTTCGAACTCTCAAACCGACAGGAGCCGCCAGTTCGACCACAGCCACGGGAGGAACCTCCTTAGTCCCACGCGCTGGTTGTGGTCGGCAACAGACTTGAGGGTGGACTACTTTTGAACACAGATGCATCTGATCGCAAAGACAATGGAGGCTCTCAAACAGCAAAATCCTCCACCTGCAAAAGGAGACCATGAGCAGCGAATAGCTCGTTCCCCAGAAAGTTCCAGAGAGCATGTTTAAGAAAACCGCGTGGCCCCAACAACTACTCAATGGACACAGGCGGAGGCACGAAAAATAGATACCCAGCTCCCAGAGCTGTAGGCATGTCTCGCACAACCCCGTCGGCACAAAACCCAGATGTGTTGTTCAGTCTCACGGTCCCTCCGTTCATGGACTATATCATGGAAAAACCTTTGCCCAATAAATGCACCCCTCCGAAGTTTGAGTTTTATGACGGGATAGGAGACTCAACGATCACCTACGCAACTTCCAGCGCGTTATGGCGCTCAAAGAGGGTATGATGCAATAATGTGTTGATCATTCCATGCAAGCCTGAAAACGTCAGTACTGACGTGGTTCCACAACTTCATCCGAAATCCATTGATTCATTTCGGAATGTTGCATTGGCGTTTCTTACACGCTTCGTGGGCAAACCAACGGCTCAGGAGGGTCTACACTATTTGCTGACCCTAAAGCAAAAACAGAACGAGATGTTGAGGAGTACGTCACTCATTTTAATGATGAGCTGACCTTCGTCAACGACTATAGTGATGACACCGCCATCATGCTTTCATTTCGGGTCTGAGAAGAGGCAAGCTTTATGACGACCTCACCCTGAACCCATCTCAATGGACAACACTTCAAAATGACGCCCGATCCCATCAATCACGGTTACATTTTCGGCTATAGAGATGCGAACACCATCTCAATGTGAAAACCGACAAGTGTAGCACGCACGAGTCTACAGCCTGATCCCATTACTGATTTTATGGAAAGGGTCTCTAGGGGGTACATTCTCCTCATAATGATGCCCGGTATCTCCGTCGTTATCGCTAAGGGGAAGGTAAATAGTGCTTTCGTGGACACTGGAAGCTCACTAAATGTCTTGTTCCTTGGTGCATTCTGCAACATGCAGCTATACACTACACCAAAAAGTCAGTTTAGCTACGCCGAGCTGGCCACGATTTCAATCCGTTGGTTTATTTTCCACGGCCAAAAACCGTAGCTATAAGTTACCAATGGCTTAAAACCGTGGGTAAAAAAAAACCTGGCCACGGTCTTAAAATCGTTGGTATATTTGGCACGGCTAAAAACTATGGCTATTAGTAGCAATGGCTCAAAAACTGTGGGTATTATTAGAACGACTCAAAACCGTTGCAAAAAAAAATTTAGCAACGTTCTAAACCTTGGCTAGTTCTAGCAACGGCTCAAAACCGTTGCAAAAAAAAATTTTGCAACGGTTCTAAACCGTGGCTAGTTCTAGCAACGGCTCAAAACTGTGGCTACATAAAATGCTGGAAAAAAAATTGGGCGGGCTTTTGGCGCTCGACCTTCCCTCCACTCAACTTCCATCGACAAACCTTCCCTCCCCTCCACAAACCTGCTCCCTCCACTCGGACATCGACATCGACCTTCTCCTTTCCCTGCTCCCTCCCTCGACTCTACTCCACTCGACTTCCCTGCTCCTTCTCCCTTCCCTGCTCCCTCTCTCGACTTCCCTCCTCCCCTTCTTCCCTAGTCTTCCCTCCTTAGTACTCGGCGTCTTCAAAATCGATCAGCCACTGCAACCATTCTCTCGTACAGATACTCTCTCTCTCTCTTTCTCTCTCTGTTTTATTTTTATTAAATTAGGGTTCCTGAATGTAGAGTTTTTATATTTAGAGGTTTTGATTCTCTAGGGTTCCTGAATTATTTTTGATCTGCTAGTTTTATTTAGAGGTTTTTTGAAATTAGGGTTTGAATCTCTAGGCTCAAAACCGTATGCCTGATAAATTCCTGATTAAATTTAATTTTTTGAATCTTTAATTTTTGTATGAAATTCCTGATATAATTTGAAAACAAGGAAATACATCTCAGGGATTTACATATAAATGATATAATTAGGTTTATTAGAAGTAAGTCATTGCTATATGACTTACATACAAATGTTGGTCTCTGGACTAGCTTTGCTCCTACAAGGAAGCTTTAATGGATAATTTTAACTTGTAATGTGCATTTTAAACAAAATGTTTATATGTATGTTGGTCCACAAATTATGTTTTGTTGATGCTAATGATTTCATTCACTCTATTTGATTTTCAACTTTTAATTGTTTCCAGTCAATCGTTTTCACTTAGAAATATTAAATTTTGCTATCTCAAACTGTATGCCACAAATTTTATACATTTTTAATCACTGGTCAGTGGTCATATCATTGATCTGTCCAATTATTCTAATCAATTGAAGCATTCTTTCAAGTGGTCTTTTTGTTGAATTGGAGCTATATGTTGGTGACAGCGGTCATGTCTAATGACCAAATCTTAACTTGTTTAGCTTAGTGTTGTAATGCATTTTTATGCTGGACACTTTAATATGCAAAAGAAGTGAGGACTTTTTTGTTATATTTACCATGTTAGTTTTGACAAAGATCAAATCTGCTCGGAAGAGTTAACTGTACATTCAAGTGGGTGCTAGACCAGTGATTCTTCTTTTTGGAAGAACATCATGGTTTCTTGAATATTCTCATTATCTTGACATGGGATTCCCAATGATAATGTTGCTTTATTGTCTATCTTCCAGCTACAGCAGGAACAAACAAGGCTGCCTCCAGTGGCACTACTTTGAACACGAGGAAGCTTGATAAAGAAACAAAAGTTCTTGCTCGTGAGTACTCAACTCTTTGGATTTTGTGGTTTCTTACAGTTTAATTGTATCATCATTAGATTGCCTCTAGCTTCGACCAAGCTATAAGGAAATGCAAGATGCCATTAAAGAGGGATACGCATTAAAATGGCTGGTTTTATCAAAATGTAAAGAAACCAGTAAAGAAACCTAAACATAAAACCAAATATGCGAAATTAGTAAATCCAACTTCGTTTTGGTTCGGGGATCCTAAATAACCCCTACTCAATTTCCTAAAAAAAAAAAAAACCTTTGCTTTGGTTGCTTGGTTCTTGCATGAATCTAAGTTAGGCGAATACAAGAAAACTCACTCCTTTATCATCAGAAGGACTGAGTTTTCCTTTAATTAGTGAATCCCGCGATTTCACTTCTTACCCAAAAAATGTAATTTGATGCCTTTCTTTCTTCACTTTGGGTCTCAAGGTGTTCATGGCCTTACTGCGGTTTGAACTAGAGAAGTGCTTGATAAATGTAGCTTCCACCCTCTCAATGAGTCTGGTAATCTTTGGAGTTCACAAGCAAAACCAGAACAGTTACGTTAATGAAGACAACTATACTTGTAAAACTAGTACAAATCAGATTATGATACCCTGATGAATTCCAGAACCTTACCTCATCTGAGCTGCCAATGTAGGATTTATCAACCATGTTCAAGTAAGATCTTGATACATTTCTCAAAGCCACCTACATCAATTGAAACAACATTACATACTATGAAGATCTTCATACATACATGTTAGGGTACCTGTGTCCGTAAACACATACGTATTAAAATTTCTAGGATTTGCAAAAGAGACATTGGGTTTTATAAGGATCTTACCTTTGTCATATTTCTTCATAACCTTGGAGATTGCCAGTAAGTTCCGAAAACAAGTGGACACAGTTGCATAAGGAAATAAAAGAAGGCAACATACAAAAAGCAATACATAAAGGCAACCAACTTTATAGTCATTTTAATTACCTGTAATTTTTTAGAAGCCAGAGTTTTTGATAAAACTCAATGAATACAGGCTTTAGTTGTTATTCAACTTTCCTTAGATTTTGTTTTCCAAAATTCAACTCCTTATCTTTATCAACCTGGAGAATACATTTAATGGTTGAGCGTGAGTTTCAATTGTGTTGTTAATCGTCACTCCATTCAAAATTTCAAAGGGAGTTAGTTTAGCTTCCTTGATGTTTGTCAGATTTTCTTCAAAGGCACTACCATGGATCTCATATCCATTTTCATTTATAGTTGTTTCCAAATCAGGTTCACTAGGATTCTCTTTGCTGCTCTCCATCTCTTCTAATATACTCGTATGCATCTTTGCTATAAAGTCAGTACAAAAGTGTTAGATTCCATCGACGGTCTTGTGATATGATAAAAGTTATAAGGTTGAGTTTGTCGCAAAAGCAAAAAAAAAATTATTTTTTTTTATTATCAAAAGTGAGAGGAGAAAGAAAGAGGAAAGAGAATGGAAACATTAATTAAACTAGGGGTGGGAATTTAGTAATTATGTCATCTATGTCTTGTCAACATTATTGAGCTGGAAACTTGATCCTATTCATTGTTCAGTGCATCTTGGATTGATTCATAGTCAAGGGTTTTTCTTATGTTCCCTTCATTCTATTTCTTATTTGCGTCCCTGCCATTTCAAGCATCCTGTAATTGATGTTAAACTGCCTTTCTTTCTTGGTTTTGATATCTAGTTCTTTGTTTTATATGCTAAAATCCTGGAACGATCTTCCTTTTATTTGCACTCTTATGGGTTGTTGATGAATTCTTATTTTAATGTCTATATATTTTTATTTTGTTTTTTCTAAGATCAGCAATAAGCATGATTGTGGTATTTTAGAAACAATTAGTTTGGATAGGAGATCCAATGTAACTCAAGTAATTGAGTTGGATTGGGAATGTAGAAAGAAGGTCAATGAAACATTGTATAGGGTACCATAACAAATACAACAGCACAACTGGATGAATTGAAGTTCATTAGATGGTCAATGATTTTCAAGCAATTTAGCAATTTAGATTCCTTTGGTCAATGACTAAAGTTAATCTTTTAATTTTTTTGTGTGTAGAAATGTCAACAATTCCTTTAGATAAGTCATGGATGAACAAATGGGGAAGTGCAATGTATATAAACGGCGTTAGACAATTCCAACAGTTTGTTGAGGATAATGCAAATGGAGAGAGTCTTTTTCCTTGCCCATGTGTTCGATGTAGGAACTCGAGGGGAAACATTAGTGTTGACGACATAGGTGTTCATTTGTTAAGCCATGGCATTGATACCAATTATGTCACGTGGATACATCATGGAGAGAATATAAAACAAGCATGTGATTGGTGTACCTATGACAGAAGTGGTTGAACCTGATGATGCCTGTGAATATCCTAGGATGAGCGAGCTAGTTGATGATGTATTCCTCAACATGCAAACTGTGGAGGCTGATGATGGGATAAATGACTTGAATGACACCGTCGAAGAATGTTTTGACGGTAATCCAGAAGGTGGTCCGGAACTTTCTCGTGAACCTGAGACAGTTATGAACAACAAGTATCAAAAGTATAAGGAAAAAGCGACTGTGCCTTTGTACAATGGGTGTCCTAAGGATAAGACCATGTTGTCCACCATTATTGAATTGCAGAATTTCAAGACTCGTTTTAGTTGGAGTGGTAATAGTGTGACGATGTTGTTAAAATGGCTAAAAACCTTATTGCCGGATGATTGTAATTTGCCAGATAACTACCCAAACATGAAAAACACAATTAAAGATATGGGGATGGAATGTAAGACAATACATGCATGTGCCAATGGATGCATACTCTATTGGAAAGAATATGAGGGTCTGGTTGATTGTCCAAAATGTGGTTCTGGTAGGTATAAGGTTTATGTGGATGTCGATGACAACGACTCCGGCAAGGTATACAGGAAAGAAGCTAAAAATGTTGTAAAGTATTTCCATTGATTCCAAGGTTGAAAAGATTTTTTAGCATACCGTGGATTGGTGAAGCAATGACTTGGCACAAGGATGCTTGTTCAGATGGGAATTTGATGAGACATCCATGTGATTCAGCACAATGAACTTTAACAAATATGAGATGGCCAGAGTTTGCCTCTGATAGTAGGAATTTGAGACTTGCAATATCGACTGATGGTTTTAACCCACGTGGAAATCGAAGTAATGCTTATAGTTGTTGGCCAATAATAATAGCACCTTTGAATCTTCCACCTTCTTTATGCATGAAAAAGGAGTTTTGTTTGTTAACCTTGTTAATATCAGGGCCAAAAGCACCCGGAAAGAATATTGATGTTTACCTGGAGCCATTAGTAGAAGAGTTGAAGGAATTGTTGGCAGATGGTGTTTCAACTTGGGATGTGTGTACTAAAAGCAATTTTCGGTTGAAAGCAATGTTGTTTTGGGGTATCCATGACTTTCCTGCTTATGGGACTCTAGCTGGTTGTAATGTTCATGGTTATAATGCATGCCCTATTTGTGTTGATGATGTAGAATCTGAACGTCTTTCAAACAGTCGGAAAGATATGCTATAGAGGCCATCGACATTTTTTACCTACAAAACACAAGTTTAGAGATGACAAGGGATTCAACAAAGATTTTGAACATCGTCGTGCTCCACGACGGCTATCTGGCGAAGAAGTTGAACGAAGGATAGTGGAAATTTTGGAAGGTAGTTCTACACAAGGTAGGGTTAGTGGCAAAAGCGCAAGAATATGGTTGATAATGATAACGTCAATGATGAACCAACCAATAACATTGCGCCACCGTGGTCTAGAAGGTCCATTTTATTTGATTTGCCGTACTGGAAGTTTGTTGAGCTACGACATAATATTGATGTGATGCATACTGAAAAGAATGTCATTGAACACTTATTGAACATATTGTTGAATGTCTCTAAGAAAACAAAGGATGGTGAGAATGCTCGAAAAGATATGGAAGACATGGGAACTCATAAGAGATATTGGTTGAGCCATGACAATGAAACGGGAAAAACTTCAATGCCAAAAGCATCATATGCCTTGACCAAGAAAGAAAAAAAATATTTATGAATACACTATAAGAGTTGAAATTGCCGAGTGGATTTTCATCCAAGTTGAGTAATTGCGTTCTTGGCAATCCCCTGGAGCTAAGAGGACTGAAGTCACATGATTACCATGTCATTATGCAACATTTACTTAGCAGTTTTGCTTAGACATGTTTTTCGTGACAAGAAGGATAAAGATTTAAGAATTGCTATTCAAAGAATTAGCTTATTCTTTAATATCTTATGTGCTAAAGTGATCAACAAACAGATCTTCAATTGGCACACAAAGGTGTGATTGAGGCAATGTGTGTCCTTGAAAAGGAGCTTTCCGCCTTCATTCTTTGTTATAAGTGTGCATTGCATGGCTCATCTAACCGAGGAAACGATGCTTGGTGGTCCAGTTCAATATCGATGGATGTTATCCCTTTGAGCGGTAAATAATTTTTTCTAATTTTAGTGCACGTCATCGTTATCTTATTATATTATATACTAATTTATCATTTTATTTATGATTGATAGGTTAATGAAACGATACAAAGACTATGCTAAAAATTTCAGATACATAGAAGGATCAATAGCAAAATCATACCTTGTAGATGAATCTTTACATACTGCATGGAGTATATGCAAAGCCACGGTTCGAACTCACAAACACAGTCAAGAGGAGTGGCTTGATGTAGATGATGAGTATGCCGATGAAAAGCCATTGGATAAAGGAAAAAAACTATATGCTAAATAATGTACAATTTAAACAAGCTCGAAGATGGGTTTTCAATGCACTTGCTGATTCGAGTGATTGGGAAGAGTAAGATATATAATATTTTAGTCTTTTTTATAACTAGAAATATAGAATTATGATAATATGGTAACTTGTGCAGAAAATACAATGAATATTGCATGGAGTTGGCTACACAAAGTAAAAAAAAAAGGTCAAGGAAAATGTTGAGAAAGCTACAGATTTTATTCCTTGGTTGTGTAATGAGGTATTTTATAATGTGTATTTATTCATATATATATACATATATAATTTTTTTTATTTTCAGATTTCAGTTCTAAGATGATTTGTTTTACAATGTAGTTGGAGAAGGCTGGGGAAACAAATACCACACTTTGGAGGTTAGCCAATGGTCCACAATTTTTGGCAACCCGATATCCAAAATATTGTGTAAATGGTTTCACATTTGCGACAAGTTCTTTGGATGAATGTTTGGTGACACAGATAGTGGTGTCTCCATGGATGCCATTGCTCATTTTTTTGCTAGTAAGAAAGATAAGAGGCCAAAAGACCAACTAGTCAAATGGTATGGAGTTGTTAGAGGCATACTGGTGCTAGACTACATAGATTTTAAAGAAACTGTCTTCTATTGTGATTGGGTCAAAGTGGAAGATAAGAAAAATTCATATAAGGTGGACCCAATTTGGAACCATGAGATGGTAAACTTGTCGAAGCTAAAAGACAAAGAAAGGTGGAAGAGGATCCATTCATTTTAGCTCAAGAAGCAAGTGGGGTATTTATTCGAAGACCAATCAAATGACGGGTGGCATGTAGTTCTACATACTCAAAGAGGCTTGAACACTAATGTCAATAAAAAGGAAATTCCCACTGTGTATCAAAGCATCTTGAAAGACAACTCCAAGCTGAAGAGCTTACTGGAATTTTAATTGACTATGCTACAATATTTTTTGATGCATTTCTAATGCTATTTTAGTCATCCTCTTTGGTTGAGACCAAATATTTTGTCTTTGTTTCTTATTTTGACTTTTGAGTTGGGAAAGGGAAGCTTTGTAGCTATGTATTCAGATTGGCTTTTCCAATGCTTTATAAAATCTATTTGTGGTGATATGTTGTGGAAGGAAATTATCTATAAATGTGGTGTATATAGTTGATTCTTATTTCTTTTTGTTTGATAATGGTTAATATCTATAATCTCATTGATAGAAATGGATAGTACTCGCAGCAATCTCTCCACCATTGATGTTACTAGATCTACAAATGATGACAGTGAAGTTAAACAGGACCATACAGTTCAACCTCCACGGTTTAGCAGTTGGACCTGGTGCTAGAAATTTCAATAAAAACATTGGAAAGCTTGTTGAAACCCTTGTGCCCATCAAATTCAAGGGTTGGCACCATGTTACTGACAACTACAAAGAGGATGTGTGGAATGGCCTCAAGGTGAGATTTTACATCATTGATTTTCATAATGTCTTATTTTATTTTCAACTTATATCTCAATGGCTTATTTGCAGCATGAATACGACATCCCAAATTATGTGAAAAGAGTGTGCATTTGAAAATGCCTGAATATTATAGAAGGTTCAAGGCAGATCTTAGGAAGAATTATTTGGATAAGTATCCTACTATTGAGGAACAAGAGAGTATGTTCCAAATGGTGTAAGAGAGAAGGATTGGAAGGAGTTTGTTCGCTATGAGAGCACCCCTGAAGCGAAGGCAATTAGAGCCCAAAATGCAAAAAACAAAAAGGCTTCAAAGTATGTATGGGGGGTGGCCAAAAGAGTGCTGCAGAAGTAGAGTATGAAATGGTAATTGAGTTTCTAGCTACTAGTACAATATTATATATCATTTAACTATATAGGCTGAGACTAATCTTTCAAGTATATAGGTTGAGAAGAACCCTGATGGGGAACCAGTCACACGCACTGACATATGGATTGCTTGTCACACGGGAAAGGATGGAAAACCCACGCATGGTGCTGAATTATATATGGTATGTGCCCAATGATGTCTTTTATACACAATTCTTAATTTACTTTGTAGTTGTTTGAATATTATTTGTGTCCTGATTTATTTTATTTTTTCATTCTTTTGAAGGAACAAGTTAAAGAAAAAAAAGCCACCTTGCAAGAATCTTCAACCCAGGGTACCACTGACCTCACTATTGATGATGATCCTCTAAGCCAAGTGTTTGGCCAAGAAGCGAGGGGACGTACTCGTTGTGCTGGAACCACCGTCTCTAAAAGGAAGTATGATGCTGCACTTCCCGCTCGTTCATTGCTTTTGGAAAAAGCATTGGAAGTAAAAAAAATTAGCGAAAAATATGATAGATTGGAAGAAAATGTTAGATGGATACGAGAGAGACTTGAAAGTGGAACTTATGTGAGACCATCAACAAGTGAAGGAACAGAAGGAGGGACACAAAGAACTGAAGATACACTGTCATCCCGTGCACAATCGACAAGGCAACTAGAAAATCCATTACCTCCATATCCATTACCACCATCTCCATTACCATCATCTTCTCAAGGTGTTGCGAGGTTTCCTTCTCCAAGCAATCCTGTTCCTTCAATGTCAAGGACTTACAAAGTTTTTTATTGGGAAAAGAATGTCATTGCGATAGCAATAGAGGTTGTAGATCCTATCCATCAATTCTCTTGCGCTTGTCATGGATCATTGAACCCTGCAACAGAGATCAGACTTTCCTTATGCTTCAAATTCAGGACTGGGGTAAAACTTTACAAGAGTGATCCAAAAGGAGACATGATTGGGGATTTGGACGTTGGTGATTTCTTCGTATGGTGTAAAAATCATGTGGAACTTGATGATTTGGACGTTGGTGATTCCTAGCCCCCTTGCACGTGATCTTAGTTTCTCCAGGTATAGTGTTATGTGTCAATATGTAGTGTTGTATGTCAGCCTTCCTTGGAGCACAATTACCATCCATTTATTTTCATGTCCTTAACTACTTTTTCATTTGTTCTTTGTAGATATTGGAATTACTTGAGGAAGCAAACATTTGTTCTGGAATTATTTACAGTTCACTTCTATCTATCCTGGGGATTTGTTGTGCCTTATCTGATGGCGATGATTCACATTGCAGCAGCGCTAAGACTATGTCCTGAAGATTATCTATTGCAGGGAAAATCCATTCCTTCTTGTGGTAAAATACACTACGAGCACGTGATTGTTCATTTTAAGGTAACTAGCTGAAGCTTAAGTGCAAGTATCTATAGACTTAACCACAAAATGACTATTGCTTGCCTCATCCCACTTAAAACATTGTTTCTTCTATTTGAATTCTCATTCGCAACAATTGGTATGACCTTAGTTCATCTTTGATTGCTATGGTGCATATACTACAGTTTGCTTTGTTCTCATATTTATGTCTATTGCTTTTGATATTGATTCTGATGTCTTTTTTATACAGGAGTTCTATTTTCTACACAAAAACACCCAAAAATCAAGAGTCTAATGGTGAATTTTCTGACTATATTTACTTTTTCATGTTTATTTATGATCAATATACATATTTAAGACTCTCATTGCTTGACTGCTTTTTGTGAAGTTTGCATTTGCAATTTTAATTATTTATGTATTTATTTCATCTAACTGTCAGGTATGCAGTCAATTGTCTCCAAGGAAACATTGCAGCACAGAGCGCGTCCCAGGCAGGGTGCGCTGCAGTTTCAGCGTGCTCTGCATTGCAGACAGAGTGCGATGTTGATCCAGACAGAGTGGCGATGTTTGATCCAGACAGAGTGCGATTCAGCGTGTCTGATGTACGTGTTGTTCTGCCGCAGCGGGTTTCAGCGTGCGTGGTTAGCACCCCAGTTTGAGCTGTGGTTGAGGTCTGCTGGGGAGGCTTGCAGGTTTTTCTGCACGCTGTTGCGAAACAGAGCTTGTGTTGGTGTTGTCCGGGTTGTTGGGAAGCTGACTGCTTGGGCTGACTTCATTTGGTGCTTTAAGTTTGGCATGGACATTCTTCCTGTCTTAGTCCAGGTTTGCTCTTTCTTTATTGGATTTTGATCATATGTTAGGTATGTTATAATGTCGTGATCTATTTTGATATATTGATGATATCATCCTCTTCCTTTTACAAATTGTCTATTTCAATTTGTGTTTAATAGCTTGTCTCTGTGCTAATGCAGTTATTGACTGCCATATCTACTGTTGATGACCTGAACTATCCAGAAAAAACAGATACATACTACATTGTAAACGTCCCATACATATTTTCATCATGTTGGAAGGTTACACTGCTATTCTTGAAATTTAGTTTCCTAGTATCATTGTTTGAGTTTCTGGACACTTTTAGAACATCCAGTTGCTCTGGACAAGTTGTCAAGTAACAAATATTTTGTTGCCAATCATATACATCCAAGTTCCGCATGGCATTCTGTTGGTATAACATGTGAACCATGACAAATTGTGAAGCCTCTTTTGTAAGAGAGTACAAGAAGGAAAGTCCAAGTGCTGCAAGGTTCTGGTAAGGATGAATTATTGAAGGTAAGACGGTCATCTTCTTGGACTAGTTTTATGCTAATCTAATATTGGTGTTTGGTTTGTTGCATCCTGATAAAAGCTAATTATTCATTTGCTCTAGAGTATGCATATTTCTCTGTGTAGTATTATACATTTCCTAATTTTTCATCTGCGTAACTCTTCTCACTTAGTTCAGACCGGTTCTCCATATGCATGCATGTTTTACCATTTCCAGTACACATTATGTTTCCCTTGATCGTTGAATCCAATTGTATTTGTACTATTCTTTCCTCCTAAAGATGAGAAGAGAATAGGTAAAAGCTGTGATCTTGTAAAAAAAAAAAAACCTCCAAAATCAAGCTATCATAGAGCTCTTAATAGGCCGAGCCGATCCTGACAAAGGATCATACAAAACACCTTATATCAAATCGTTCACCGCAAGTTGAAGTACCTTGTTGATCACATCCACCGCATTCAAAGACTCTTCTTTCCCTTAGATTAGCCTTCTTTCTCCAAAGAATCAGCAATAGATTCACTAGACAAGCTTGACTTGATTTAGAATCAACATACCTGTCAATCGAATCACTCAGTCCCTTATTCCCATCTCGTTGATTACCTATGGATTGGGTGGGTAATATTTGGACAATGCTGGTTCATGTTCTTTAATACAAAAATACAGACCATTAGCCTATACTCTTAAGCCTCTTTTTATTTTATTTTTTTCAATCAACTGAATCAGACATTTAATTTTTCTTATCTGCATCTTGTATGTAGATAATGGACTATGCATCTCTACCACATTTCTGTAAAAAAGAAGGCTCTGGTTCCTCACGCCATTCAAGCAACAACACCACTAATTGCTTTTCTTTGGACTATGAATTTCATCAACAACTCTACAACTACATCAAGCAACAATCGTTGAGGTTACAGCCAATCATCAGACGTGGATCTTTTCACGTTTCTGTTCCTGAACCAGACCCAGAAGGGGTAGTGATTGCTGAAACCATAGAGTCCGAGTTCAATTTGGAAGACCTTTGTCTTGATTTTAGTCTTCCGGGATATCCTGATTATACACTCACTTCTAACCATAACCAGCAAATGGTAAATTGTGTTTTCTTTTGTGATCATTTCTTTCTTAATCGTTTGGTGATAAGATTGAATCCTGAAACATCTTTTTTGTGTTTCTTTGTTAGGTAAATATGATCAACTTAGAAGAATATGTTTCATTCATTGTTGATGCAACTGTGAGAAGTGGGATATCCAGACAAGTTGAAGCTTTAAAATCAGGATTTAACCAGGTTAGCTTTTACATACTGTCTCCTTGGCTTGGACTGAAAATTTCCTTTTTCTTGTTCCTTGGTATGTATATGATAATCTATTGACATGTGTGGATTGCTAGAAATTATGCACTTAATTTCTTGAGCTTCATGATTAAGAATACTTTTTAGTTAGCCCCTCCCCCCAAATAAAAATATTAACATGTACTTTTTTCAAGTGTAAGTACTCTTGACATTGACAGTTTTACATTTAATTAGTATTTTTATCTGCTTTTGCCCTAACCCTCCAAGACGTACCCTCAGCAGGCTGGAACCATTCGCAAGAACGGATACATCGTCATCAAGGGCAGACCCTGCAAGGTTGGTTCTTTTGCTCTGTTTTGATGTAAATATTGAAAATTTTGATGTGTTTTTGTATGATTCATATCAAGATATGTGTTTGTGTCTCGTTATATTTGATTATTTTTGATGGGTTGTTGTTTGATTGAAGAGAATCAAGAAAATTCTTTGATGGGTAGCTAGGCCTGTTTGGGGTTACCCTTTTGTTCAAGATCTTTCATCATTCATTCATTTGTTAGTTGATTCAACTGTACATAATATGCAATTTCATTTCACAATCAGATTACAAATCTGACTAACCAAATAATTTCTACACCAACATTGATTAGAATAACATGGTTCTTGAAATTTTTCTAATGTTACCAAACCAATATGAATTGATGATTTTACTGTAACTGATTTCAAAAATCCGCAGATCATAACTGCCAGGACAGTGGGTACTCTGCAGTGAAACAGAGCGCACTCTGGTTTGCGACCAGCAGCAAGCTCGCATCAGTGCGTCCCTCGCAGAGCAGCAGTTCGTCCCTCGCAGCAGCAGCAGTGCGTACCTCGCATCATCAGCAGTAAGTCCCAAAATCTGCTATTGTTTACTTTTTTTTTGCAGTTATATTTAGTTTTTCTTTGTTTTGGAAACTTGGTTATTAGATGTATGAACTCCTTATATGGTTCTAGAGACCACCATGTTCATGCTCTTACATTAATAATGTTTCTTGGCCTATGTTTTCTTTCCTTACATAAATATGACTTACTTACGGTGTCATAATTTTGTGTACTCAGGATCCTTATTTGCACAAGGAACTCATATCGGTAGTCCTTAAAAGTGGTCCTATATAACATATTCAGGCCAAAGCATAGGTAAAATTTTTAAATTCAGATGAGGGAAGATCTAAATTGTTTCCGGATTATGTTATTCATTGTGCTCACAGTTCCAGATTATGTTATTCATTATGTTAAATTGAACAAGAAACTACATGCATGCATATTTCCCTCCTATTTCTCAACCGGAAGGCCTCCCATTAAGGATTCGAGATGTGAAAGGGAAGGATTGGGTGTGTCAGTTCAGATTTTGGCCTAATAACAACAGCAGGATGTACGTATTAGAGGGTTGTAACTCCTTGCATACAGTCCATGCAGTTACAAGCTGGCGATACTGGTATTTTCATGTCCCTTACAATTATGAATAATATGGCATATCCTATTTTATGAAAATAAAAGTACTACGTACATTTGTGGGTCTATGTGGGAGGATGAGTTACTTTCATAACCTTTACCTGAAACAGTTGTAGCTTTGTATCACACCAAGCCAAGGGTCCGGCAACAACTGGTTGAAATGTTTACTAGAGGTAGTCCATTCTTCTGTTTGCTTCTTGATTAAGTTGTATCAAGCGTTGTCTTATAACCCCCACGTGTCGCAGTGTGTCTCTAATTTACCATGGTGTGTTTATGGTATAAAAAAGAGGTGCTAGCCATCTGGCTTGTTTATGATCTTAAGCAGCTCACACAACCTGTCCATTTTTCAGCAGTTTGTTTTTGTTCAATAATTTTTTTTTCTTGTCCTACTGCAGTGTGGCGCTGCCAACATTCTTCCATCAGTAGGTATGAAGAATGTTACGTCATTATGAAAGCATCAAAGAAATGTCAAAAAAATAAAGAACATTATAATATTGGGAGAAAAATAAGCCATATTTTCATTAGAAAGTGTTTTTGTTCACTAAGCTAGTGTGATGTTCTTTTATATGTTCTGTTAGTGATTTTGGATGAGGGCCTCGTGTTGTCTACTATGTGCTTTACTATGGTTAATCTCCTATTATGTGAAGGATCAAGTTCTTCATTTGGGCTTGTCCTTCACAATTCTCTTGAATACTTTTCATCATAAATGGACATGCTTAAAACTGTGCATACACCATAGGCATGTGTTGAATTACTTTGGGATATAGCTGACACTCTTGTACATTTCTGCCTTAATTTCAAGCTTATTACCCTGCTGATGTTAAAATCTGGATGGGCCACTGTCCTGACTGACTGAACTGAATGAACTGAACTGAACTGGTGCCACTGTGCCCTGTTATTAACAGTTGATGGTGGGTCAGTTCTGCCCATATAAGTAAACTCTCCTTGTTTGCACTTCCTGTATTGCTAAATGTGAGGTGGGTTATGGAATTTACTTTTTCTTGAAAAAGTCAGATGAAGAACTCTCCTTGCAGTTCCTGCATTGCTAAATGTGAATTTATGTTATTATCGTTTTATGGAAGTTATGCATTTGTAAGTTTTGCGGCTTTTTCATTTCTTTTCCTGGTTCTAAACTGGATATTCTTTGCTGTTGACATTCAGCAGGCTAGACTCCTAGACAGGAAACTTGTTATGGGTTTTGTGAAAGAGCAAATTGCTGTAACTTTGCAGGTAAACACTTTCTACTCTTGCCACTTGCTAGTAAGACACAATTAGGAAACATTGCATAGTTTTCGTGTTATCAATCATAGTATGACAACAATAATTAAATTACTATGTAACTTTTCCCTTTTTCAGCCCCTAATGAGAAGTTCAGATCCTCACCTAAGTGCCATGTCGGACCATCGCACTCAGTTGATGGGAACATTAGCTGGCGCTGATACTGACATGGGAGAGGAGGCACAGGTTTGCTTCGCCCACCTCCAAGTGGCCAACCTAGCATTAGTCATGATTGAGGACTACGAATTTGAAGAGTACGAAGTAAGCAAAATTCTAAATTTGTTTGATCTTTATGTGCCTTTTGTATCTGCTTAAGAAACACCTGAAAGAATGGTTGTATGCCGTGTGGCCTTTTTAATTTTATAATATGTCCCTAGGGAGAAGTTCTCATGTTCTACAATTGTATTGTTCACATCATGAGTAAACTCACCATAACAAGTGCGAACAGAATAAACATTAGTTATAGGATTGAATTTCTTGAACATCCCTTTTAGGTGAAAAGTAGCTGGAGAGAATAGTAGGATTAGATGAGCATCTCAAGTCATATGATTCAAAAGTAGGCTATTATCTCTTACCTGTATTTTTCAAAAAATGTAACTTCCCTTTCACTGACAAGTGGCATTTGGGACATCTCAATGGAGTCTATGTTAGAATCATGGTTTTTAAAAAATCGTAATCGGGAACTGAGGTGAAACCTTTCATGAAGCGGAGACGTAAACCTCATTTGTTTGTTAGAATTCAGTGAATAAATGCTAAAAAGATAGTTAAAATTTATTTTTTCACAAGTGAAATAAGCAAAATAGAGTATTGAACTTGAGGTGTGGCTTGTGCAGGGTAAAATTTATCTACAGCTGATTGGAAGGGTGCTGTGTTTGAATGTACCAGCTGAAGAGCTTGATGCATTTCTTGCAGGTATACTCATGTTGTATTTACATTTATGGTTGGTTAGCAGGTCTGTTAGCAAGTCTGCAAGTGCGTTAGCAAGCTTGGAAATCTGGGGGGTTATCTGTGCAAGTTAGCAAGTCTGGATGGTTACACAAAACTGTTGTGGCATTGTTCTATATCAATGCAGTGTTGTCTTTGTGCTTTATGGAGAATATTATAAAGGCATTAGAACTTTTAGGAACTGATATAAGTAGGGGAGTCTGTAACAGAAAGCATGATTCATTTTTGTAAACACATTGTACAAGTGTAGGAGATTGGCAATCTTGAATTGTGCCTAATACATTCTAGTCTATCAGACCATTGTAACCTTTAACATTCCAATCAAATAAATCTTTCCTTCCTGTGAATTCTTTGTCTTCCCTTTCTGTGATTCTCTTGATAATGCTGATTAATGCTGAACTGCAATATCATCTTCCAGTATTCTCTGTGATTGCATTATCAGTTTTGAAATTGGATTGTTCCAATTGCAAGCAAAGCAAAAAAAAAATTTTAATTTTTTTGTATTATATTATTTTTGCAACAAACCAGATTTATTTATTTTTTGAATATTGTTTTAACTGCCAACGGGCTTTACACTGTGTCGCATCTGCCACGACTGCAAACCATGGTATTTCTTCATCAGTTTCCACGGCTTAAAATCGTGGCCAGTGACTTGACACGGCTAAAAACTGTTGCTATGACGTTTGGCCATGGCTTATTTCCACTATTTAGCCACGGCTTAAAACCGTTGCTACTTTGTAGCCATGGTTTAAAACCGTGCTATTATCATACCTTATCACGGCTTAAAACCGTGGCTACTGTGACCACGGCTAAAAACCGTTGCTATTTTCTTGCAATGGTTTAAAACCGTGGCTAAATGCTGAAAACACCACACCACCTCAAACATTAAACTGTTGCTAAAATGTTTAGCAACGGGTTATAATGAGCCGGGTTAAAAGGAATTCGCGATGCCTCTGGCAGGCCCACGGCTCTTAGCCGTGACAATGGGTACCCCCCACGGTTTTAAAACTGTTGCTAATGGGGAGTTTTTGGATGTGTAGTGATAAGAGAAGGACCTAACGCCACCACCACCCTATTGTAGGATTTAGCGGAGAAAATGGCTTCCCCCATCGGGGAAGATCGATCTAATGGTGGTGCAGGAGAGCCACAACTACGAAGTACTTTGTTTAAGAGTTCATGGGTAGTTACGCCCTGTCCACCTACAACATCATTCTAGGAAGGCCCCGGCTCGATCATATGGAAGCAGTGGTATCCACCCGGCTGCAACACAGCTTGGCATCCCTCTAAAAGGGCCAAACGCTCACTAGCGTGCTTGTACAACACGAGGCTTCTTGGGACGCTCAATTAAAAAAAAGCGCTTCATTCAGCTCCGCCCTCCTTGACGGGTTCTGAATCTTAACTCTGGGGAGCTTCCTTTTCTCAAAGAGGGATCGCCTTCAAATTTTGCTTCAAAAACTCTGAAAAGATGGGAGCCTCATGCCAATAGGCTCACAATCCGCTACACTTTGATGTTAGAAGACTTAACAACATCATCCACCTGCATTCGGGCTTGTCACGAAATTTATCTAAAGTTGCTCATCCTCAGAAGAAATGGGCATAGTCGAAACCTCCCTACAGAAGCACAGATAGCATATCAATGTGTAATCAACACTAGCGCAGAATCGAAAACGGAATAACTTAACTCAAATGTCGAAACTTTCACTGCGATCGGTGATGACTGACAAGCTCAAATACTCGCGTGAGTCTGCAGAGGCCATGAAGTAGATAGAATAATGTCTGGCCAGAACTTGAAACAGTATGGAGGACCAGAGCAGTGTGACCAAGATGCAGTCCAGTGATTTATCACACACACAGCTATGCTCGCTTATCCGAGGAAAAAGCAATAGTGAATCACCCTTGACACTTGATGCACCAACGTCTCACCCTAATTAGAATGGCGATCATCGTCCTATACCTGTTCGACACCATTTGAGCGGGCATGATACCAAGGTAAACCAAGAAACTCTAAATTTCCTAGATGACAGGAAAACGGATGCCCGATTGGAGCACACCTCGGTGTAAATAGAAAAATCCTTCCGGATGAGATAGCGGCATCCGACCGTCGCTTAATGTAAAGAGCACTAGAGCACCAGGGATCCCATACGTCACACGGAGGCTTTTCAGATTTGACTCAGAGAGTGACATCTCCTTGAAAAACGTATTGCCCTTAGCAAATGGTTCATCAGAAAGCTGATTCTAACTTGCCATTGAAGGACGTACAGACTTTCGATCACAAAAGTTAGGTAAAGTCAAAAGCACGGGAATTAAAACACCAAATAGAGTCTCTGAGATCAAAGAATAGAGAAAATAAACTCTGCAGATAATGGGATCTATATAGAGAACATAATTTTTGTCTTTTTTTAGCATACATGCACCCATTTAATAAAGTGTGCGGCTCAAAGAGGTGATTCAGAGTCAAACCAACCATGACTGCTTAGGTCCTCTACGACTGACTTGATGGACCAGTGTATTGGCCCAAACTCGAGTGGATTAGTTGATGATACACCAAACTGTCATTTAATCTGCACCGTATGCGTGTCACGATGATCTCGTCAGCAAACAGAGCGGGCCTGATTGCCCACTAAATCTAGCAAGGCCCAGACAATATTAAGCACAATTCGGCAGAATCTAGAGGATTGGATCCAAGTTGCTACACCACACATCACATGGTAAAGCCCAATACCCGTAAGGCCTAATCAGGCAAGTATCTAGGGGATCACCCAAGATGAGCAAGCCAACAATATCGATTTCGACTAGGAAACATATACCAGAGTATAAGTTGTGCCTAAAAATTTCCTAGCATGGACAACACTTCAAAAGGGAAACCTATCTCGCAAATCTAGGAGCACAAGTCGTGTAGGGAAACACTCTTACATGGACGACTCCCAACTAGGAAAAGATCTTCAGCAAGATCTCATTCGCTAAACTACGTCACCAAAGGCCTAGCCCAACAAGGACTCTTGCATTTTAATAAGACACAGAGTTGCTGAAGAAAGGTACGCTACAGAACCCAATTTACATCTTTAAGCCTTTCTCAAACCTTGTCTGACTATAGCATTGGAGTGCCATTGGCCACCACAATGGTGGTCCTTGGCTCACGTGCATTCTCTGTGTAGGTCCACGTCAAGGTCAAGGAGTGAATGATTTGACTACATCAACAGAAAATTTAAATTTTTCGTGAAAATTTTCTTTGGCATTGCTATGTGATCGATAATCATTAAATTTTGATCCAATTTAACCATCCAGTTATCAGTTTCCATCCCGTTTGTTTGTAATTTACCAATCATAGAGATACCATCTATTGATGAACCTAATACCTATTCTTACCGGATTATCAATGGCAAGTATTATTTTGTGATTAGCAATCGATTAGAAGAACACTTCCCTTGGAGGGGTTTTTGAGATCCGGAGTTGTTGCTAATAGCATTGAATAAGTGAGAGTTGGTGGTTTGCAGGAGAGGCCTCTAATGGAACTGATGCGTCCAAATCTCGTCCTTCTATAGATTTGACATGCAAAAGATGTTAGACTGCCAAATACCACTTTTTTGTGGCTGAAGACACTCCGATGTTTAAGTCAGCATCTCTGTTTGAAGAAGGGAGTAAACCTAGACAAAACTCAGTTCAAGTTACATCGTGTAGATCGAATAATTCGTTCGAGATCCCTTCTCATACCTTTTCCCCTTACCTTATATATATAAGTGGTTTTGATGAAATAAAAAAGATTTTACCAAGAAATCTTTACAGCATCCTCCTTACATTTATTGGTATCAGGTCCCTTGTCAAGGGATTTTGTATGTTGGAGCTTGAAACACTGTGTACATTTGGTTTATTTATTTTTTGTTACTTTTAATGTTTGAATTTAGATTCTCTTGCTTCTTTTAAAAAAAAAAAAGAAATACACCAAAAATTTCTTATATAGAGCCTTCGAGTTCTTGAAAACATTGTAAATACTTGATGGCATGTAGGAGGTATACTATTCTTATGGCACTTGTTCACTTTGGTGCATTTAAATCAATTTGGTCCACTGAATTGAGTATGAAAAATTGCATAAAGTGCAAATGTATTGGACTGTTTTTTGGTAGCTATTAAAACTTGGAATGGCAGAACATTAAGGTTAATCTTATAAACTTGACCATCAAAATAGAGGTTTATGCAGGCAATCAAATATGATCAGAGTTTATCTTCTATCGGATCCCTATACCAGTACCACATATTTTTCATGCATATTGATTCACAACTACAAATCTTGGAATTTCAATCATTTGGTGCTGCTAATATTGTCGAAATGGGTTCTAACTGAAACTTGCTGCTGGATGTTATTGATGCTGAGGCCTTTAAATCAATACCAACTGTTGATTCTTCAAGCGAGCAACTTTCTTCTCTTGGAGAACTCATGTATCAGGTATTTACTTTCTTTGGACAAGTAATATGATCCTAGTGTCCAAATTTCATATTCAGAAAATACGTGATCCTAATTCTTCAGATACTTAAGTTATCAGAGACAACTTTCAGTATATGTACACAAAGAGGCAAGGGAGTTCATTCCATTACATTTTTTTTATTGCAGTGCCACTACAGTTACAGTGTTTGTGGACTTGGGTCGGATGGAACAGATAGGCTAGTAAGATTATTGCATAAGATGCAACACAGTAAGTTGTCTAAATCTGAAAATGGTACATTATATGGGGCAAAAATTACAGGTGGAGGCTCTGGGGGCACAGTTTGTGTGATTGGATGGAACAGTCTGCAAAGTAGGGAACAAATTCTTCAGGTTAGCTAAGCGAACAAATTCTTCAGGTTAGCTATGTAACTTGATGTGTATTCTCTGTTTCTACACATATGTTCTACTAATGACCTGTGCATGTGATCTGTTTATGCATCTTCAGGTTAAACAAAGATACAAAGCAACAACAACAACTGGATATTTGCTATATATTTTGAGGGGTCTTCGCTAGTTGCTGGAAAGTTTGGATATCTGCAGATTCGTCGACAACTTCCAGCCAGCCAGAGTTAAATCCATTGCGCGGAAACGAGAAAAAGAAGGATGAGAAAATATTAAATGATAGGCTTGAATCCGTTGATTGACTCACCAATAATCCGGAAACAAGGTTCTACAATTCATTGATTGGCACACCAATAATCCGAAAAGTAGGAAAAAAAAAAAAAAAAAAACACAATAATCTCCTCAGAGAAAAATACCAAGTTTATTAATTATCAAAAGTCTACTTACAATATTGAGGAAGAGCTCTATTTATAATGCTCAAATAACTTGAATAATAAGCTTATTCCTAAAAGAAAATGTATAATCAAATACTAAAATAACAAGCAGTCTATTCCTAAAAGAAAACTAAAGCCTAACTTAAAAGGAAACTAGAAAGACTCGTAATTAAATTGGAAGACTACAAAAAGTGATTGAGAGCAAATTATGAATCCTAGAAACCCTCTCTACATCATCCTCCTCGGGTGGAGGTGAATTCGCCCTCGAATTCGAATCTTCAGAACAACTAGAATCACCTGTATATGGAATGAGGTGCTTGACATTGAACACGTTATGGGTTTTGATGTGACTAGGAAGCTTGAGACGATAAGCATTGGGATTGATTTTTTCAATGATCTCCAAAGGTCCAATCTTCCTAGCAAAAGCTTATTATACTCACCCATTGAAAAAAATTCTTGGTCAAAACAGCCCACACTAAATCGCCTTTCTCAAATTCCACCATACGTCAGTTTTGATCAGCTATGGACTTATAATGAGCCGTAGACTCCAATAACTTTGCTCGTGTCTGTTGATGAATTTACTGCAAATTATTCACTAAATCTTCTGCTTTCGTATGAACACGCTTCATATCCGGAATAGGAGCTCGTGGTTGATAACCGTACACAATAATAAATGGACTATTATCCGTACTCCGATTAACAGAACGATTGAAAGTGAATTCAGCTTGGAATAGTTGTCGATCCCACGTCTTCAACCAAAAAAACAGATTGCCAAGAAAATGATTAACTACCTCCGTTAGACCATCTGTCTGAGGATGATAAGCATTACTGAAATCAACTTTTGTACGCACTAACCTCCAAAGACGTCGCCAGAAATGACGAAGAAACTTAGAATCCCAATCAGACACAATAGATAATGGAAGGCCATGTAAACGATAGACCTCCCGAAAATACAGTTGGGCAACGTTAATAGCATCGGTTGTCTTCTTACAAGCAATGAAATGTGCCATCTTCGAAAATCTATCCACCACAACCATAATGGAATCGTACGAGGAAGGCCGACAACAAAGTCCATACTCACATCAACCCAAGGCTTATCAGGTATAAGAAGAGGCATATAAAGCCCAACATTCGTTGAAGTACCCTTTGAAACTTGGCACACCAGACAATTCCGAACAAAACGCTCCACCTCTCGCCTCAAAGTAGGCCAATAGAATGTTCGAGAAATGAGTTGAAATGTCTTGTCCCTCCCATGTGTCCCTCATTATACAATTCAGACACAATTTTGACTCGTAAGCTAGAGTTAGGAATACACAAAGATGTTCCTTTGAACAAAAAACCTTTATTTAATAGAAAATCTGATGGTTGGCCTATAGTAACTTCTTCAAGCACAAGAGAAAGAAGGGGTCAGTTGAATATAACTCAGAAAAAATATCGAAACCCAACACTTTTGTCAGCATAGTCGTTATGAGCATAGAACGTCGACTAAGAGCATCGGCTACTTTATTGAGAACTCCTGATTTATGCTTGAGGACAAAATTAAACTATTGTAAGTAAGCAGCCCAAGAGGCATGACGATCCGACAACTTCTCTTGAGAGTTAATGTGTTTAAGGGTTGCATTATCAGTATAAAGCACAAATTCCTAATGTAGCAAATAAGATTTCCAATGTCTCAAAGCCTATACTACGCATAAAACTCGACATCATAAGTAGAGTAACGTAACTTACTCTCATTCAATTTCTCACTGAAATATGCCACCGGCTTTCCCTCTTGACTCAAAGCAGCTCCAGTGCTTATTTTGGAAGCATCACAATTCAACTCAAAAGGTTTGGTGAAATCAGGTAGTATTAGAACAGAAGCAATAGTTAGCTTCTGTTTGATCTCCTCAAAGGCCTTAGTGGTCTCAATAGTCCACACAAACTTTCCTCCCTTCATACCTTGTTGTTGTCAAGAGTTAGGAAGAGGGAAAAAAAAGTAGATTGTTTGAGTTAGATTCATTATCTATGTGAGTAACATGGAAGCTTGTGAGAATAAAATAATCATGTCAATAAATAAAACAACAAATGAAATAGTCATGCCAACAAATAGTTTCATACTACATAATTCATACTAAATATAAAAAAATTGGTTCGGGACAAAATGGGATGGACGGGATTGAAAATCTTCATCCCGATCCCATCCCACTCTAGATTGGGATGGGATTGATCAATCCTAATAGGACCTGAAAAATTGGGGCGTGATGGGATCGAGATCACGGGATGGATGCCCACCCTTAGTTGTAACTTGTTAACCCCACTTTTGATGGTAGGGCTTCTGATCTGTTGATCATAATATTCTTCAAACATGAAAAACTCTATTTCAGTTTACTGAACTAAGATTCGTTCGCAGTTTGACCTGATTTTGGTGAGTCTATCTGATGATACACCAAACCATTATTTAATCCACAACCGTA